>JAFMSR010000019.1:33268361-33545861 GCA_022818135.1 Saxidomus purpurata | reverse complement strand
AGATCCAGAGTACAGCTCATTGATGATGGGGAAAGAAACTCAAAATATTTTCATCCGATCGAAAAATCTAGACAATCGCGAAAAGTATTAAATAGTTTAATTATCAATGGAAAATTAGCCACAAACTTTGAAGACGTCCTTAACGAAGAAGTAAGATTTTATAGTGATTTGTATACAGAAAAGTGTCAGTATGAAACTTTTGGTGAATATTTCAATACAGTCAGATTTAACAAAACACTTACAGAAAATGAAGCAAATACATGCTAGGGATTAATGACTTTCGAAGAATGTAAAAAAGCTCTTTCAGAAATGAAAAGAAATAAAAGTCCCGGATATGATGGTTTATCTGTTGAATTTTATGTCACATTCTGGAACAAAATAAAGCATGTACTAATCAAAAGTTATAACGAAACATATGCAAACAAAGAATTGTCAGAAACTCAGAAAATAGGCATTATTTCGCTACAATATAAAAAGGGCGACCCGACAAACATTGAGAATTATCGCCCCATATAACTTTTAAATAACGATTTTAAGTTACTCACCAAAGTTTTAGCAATTCGATAACAAAAGGTCTTGCCTTCAATTATAGATTTAGATCAGCAAGGTTACATGAAAAATCGTTTTATAGGAAACACCATTAGACAGATATCCGATATTATAGATTTTGTGAAGAAACTGATATAGATGGTGCTATATTTTTCCTCGATTTTCGCAAAGCATTCGACACAATTAATCATGAAATTTTGTTTGAAACTCTTAAAATATTTCATTTAAAACCAATGTTTATAAACTGGATACAATCTCTGTACAACAACATCATCTCATATATATTAAATAATGGTTGGTTATCTCAGAGTCTTAAGCTAACACGAGGCCTCCGTCAAGGTTGTAGTATTTCATCTCTTCTCTTTATCATTGTTGCTGAAATCTTAGCGAATAAAATACGTGATAATACTAATATCGCTGGTATTCCTGTTAAAGTTAACAATGAAGTTTTCAATATAAAACTAACACAACTTGCCGATGACACTAGTTTGTTTGTAAGAAATAAGAGTGACATTCAGAACGCTATTTAAACTATTAAAACTTTCGAAAAATATTCAGGTTTAACCCTTAATATAAATAAAACTGAGAGCATGTGGATAGGCAAATCTATTTTATCAGATGAAAATATAGGCGACATTAATACGGGTTTTTCACAGACTTCTGCGCATGCGTGACATTAACGGATATCGACCGTATTATCAACTGAGGGGGCAGTTACACGCGACTGTATAAGCGATATATAAATGATATTGATCTATCATTTATATTTGTTTTATAAAACACTTTAACGACATTGTTAAAAGCCATTTACAGATGTTTAATCATATTTTATTCTTTTAATCATCCAAATATATTAATTATAAATTAAAATATTATATTATATAAGTTAATATTTAGAATGATCAAAGAAAAAAGTAAACGACGGAAACATCTACTCGACGGTTATTTTCTTTTGTAAAGTGGTACGGCAACAGTTTTAAATATATTAATATATTTTACTTAAATCTATTTTAAGTTGTCCCTTTTTGTCTACATGGGTATATGATTTAAAAATTATAATAATCTCTGTAACGATTAATAGTTTTAATACACAGGTGCAGGCCACGGACCTATACACACATGTGTATTTATGTGCGTGTGCAGGTGTAATAATTAACTGAAATAAAACAGCATGCATAGCGTATTTTGTGTCTTCTGCCTTAATATCTTTTAAATAATATGACGATGTTTTAAGGTATTCTACTAAAATTCTTTTATTAGAATTTGACACTTTTAGTTACAATAAGATATTATGTTGAAATTAATAGATATTGATTTATATTTTTACAGATCTATATACATCATGTCAGAAGTAAGAAAATGGCCGCGTCGCGTTTTTCATTTTTGTATCTTCATATGTCATTGAATAATATTTTTAAAATCATTTTGTGTAAACAACAACATCGTTTTAAGTTGATATATTTAATCATTAATATATACATTTACCCTAAAATGAATAAATACTGCCCGTACGCCCGTTTATATACATTCAGCTGTAGAAGTATGTTAGCATTTTAAAAGTATTTTCATTTACACTTTCAGTGTTATAGCAACACTGTTCAATGTTGTATTAAACTCTTGTTAGCCAGTTTTCTTTTATCTGCTTTAAAACTGATTACGAAGCTATGTAATCTTATGCCCTAAATGAAAATTAGCACACGCCCGTTTTTCTACCTATTTATATTAATTTGCTTTCTTCAGAATATTGTGCTGACTTATTTTCAGACATCTTAAAGAAAGTGGTTTCATTAATGAGTAGATTAATTTAAAATCATTATCTAAAGTCATGATTGATGTGTAATTAAGCCGTAGTACGTATATGTCCGTGCCGTAGCAGTTGACGAGTTATACCTTGGCCACATTAACGCTACGAGCTCTGTACGAATAGGTTTCCAGTCGAAATTTTGCAAAGGTCGCACGGAGTCCGTACGAACATCGTAGACTGTTCCGAGCATCGTACATATTTTCTTGAACTCGTAGAGGACTCGGGGACTCGGTGAAAGTTTCACAGGGCTCCCTAGTTCTCGCTGAGCTCATAGAATTTTAGATGTCGGGAGCCGTATGGTCACTGCAAGGGCCACGGTAGAGTTCGTACGGGCATCGCACGATGTCCTCGCGAACTTGGAACACCACGAGGCCCGTAAGAGCTGGCCGGTGCTCGCATGACTATCGCAAAGGTTCGTACGATACTACGGACATCGGGTTGGGCACTTGCGATGTCCGCATGAGGCCCGCAGGGCGTGACTTTCGTCGCACGGGCTCCGTACGATACCAATGGCGATTCTAGCTAAAATGAGAAATTTTCAGATATCGCCGAACTGTTTTATTCTTGTCGTACGAACACCGTACGAGCACCGTACTAACACACGTGCACGGTACGAGTTACGTCCGAGCTCCCTCCATGTTCCGCACGACTTGTCTGCGATGTCCGTACAGATATGCGTGACTCACTTTGACATTTATCAAAATGTTTTTGAAATTTACGTGATAAATTCTTTATTTTTTGTTTAAATAATGAAATAATTGTTTATTAAAATTAGTATTAGTAAAATATTTAATACACAAAACGCGCTGTAAAAGTTTATTGTTTGAAAAAAGAAAACTCCCACACCACGTATTTGCTTTGCTTTCTTTTTAAATTTAAATACAAGAACGAGTTTACTAAACTTATTAAGAAATACATTTTTGAGATTTTGTTGAAATGCTGAAAGTGCAATCTAATTAATTTCATGATATTGTAGTGTGACCGGCGATTCGTTCTTGCATTATAATTTCATCATTTTCTACAATTAAAGTTACAAAAATATACTTTTATTAATTAAGTATATAATCTGTAGGAGAAATAAGTTAGTAATGTACATGTAACAAAATACACGATAATCATAGTATTATCCATTCAAGATACATAAAACAAAGTTATACGCTTTCGTTATCGGACCGAAACTGCCCCCTCATTCGCCGATCGATAACTGTTTGTGCTCTTTAACGCTGAAGAGTACGCAAGAACGGTAAGTCTGTGAAAAACCGGTATTGGAAGAAAACAGTTAAAGTGTTAGGGGTATACCTTGGAACAGATAAAAGGGAATGCAAAAAATTAAATTGGGAATCAAAAATTGAATTATGTCAAAATCTCATTAACCAATGGAGCAAAAGAAAATTATCGTTTTATAGTAAAGTTACTGTAATAAAATATATTCTCCTTCCAAAATTTACTTATTTGTTACAATCCATTGATCTACCTAAATCAGTCATGAACAAACTAAATACTTTGTTTTTTTAATTTCATATGGAGTAGTAAGAGAGAAAAAATCAAAAGAAGTATACTGATCAATAAAATTGAAGATGATAGAATCAACATGATCGATTTAGTAAGTTTCACAGTCATGTTACAAATTAAATGGGAAAATTCACTACTTTAATCGGAAAAAGCTAATTGGAAAATTATCCCAAAATATTATTTCGACAGCTTTGGTAAAGATTTCCTTATATTCTATATGAATTTTAACGCAATAAAAATTCTGCCGAATAACTTCCGTAATTTCCCAAAATTTTATAAGGACATCATTTGCAATTGGATATCTTTCAGAAATATCAACAAAAAGCAACCTAAAACATTCTATGATATTCGTCAGGAAATAATTTGGGGCAATGAGTTAATTAAACACAAAAACAAATCTATATTATTTAAAAATTGGATAAACTCGGACATAATTTTTGTAAATGATATCATAGGTAACAATGGCAAAATAAGCTAAAACATTATTTAAGACAAACTACAAAATCGGTCTAATTGGATATCAGAGATAATGACTCTTAAAAACGTAATACCCAAATCATGGCTTAAAAAATTCAATCTGAAGAGTCAATTCGAACTCACGTTAAAGTGAATCTAAAACTTCTTTCATTTTCCATATTAAATCTACAATCATTAAATAATGAAGCGATATATAATACACGTTTGAAAAAAAAAGAATTAATAAGAATAACTGGTACATGCAAAATTGTGTCTTATGATTGCTTTTTAAGTTCTATTTTGATAGGAAAGTGTCAAAAATGTTTCAATTAAATCAGACGACAAAATTTTAATGCCTTTAATGGACGCTTACAGTACATTATTACAGTGAACTGCTATTTTAGTATGTCGGCAAATTGCTTCAAACGATAACTGATAATAGTCCCTTTTTTAATAGAAAAACTCTGATTTATAAATACAGACATTTTAAAATGGTTATTAATAAAACAAATTAACTTGAGAAATACAAAAAACAGCTAATTTGATTTAGGATGGACAAAGGACAATGGGTGAGATTTCTGCATTGCATTTCTCCATCAAAGTGAATAGTTATTCTAAATGCTGACTTCATATGAAATGCTGTATTTAATGCATTCTAAACATTTTAGGTGTATTGTCATGTTCAATGCAAGGGACAGTACATTATTCCTGGGACTACGCACAGCATGTTAACTTTCCACATAATAGTCAGGAGGTACATAATTTCTACCATAATTTCAAAATGCTGTAATTGTCTACATTTCATAAAATATTTAGATGGACATTTGATCTACACTGTTCCTGCATAATAGAGACTTGAAGAATTCTATGTCTGATAAGTCATTATTGAAATTAAACCCACTCCAAATTCTTAAAAAATTTTTATTTTTAAAAAAAAAAAAAAAAAAAAAATATTTTTCCCCCCAAAAAAAATTTTTTTTTTTAAAAAAAAAAAAAAAAAAAAAAAAAAAAAAAAAAACCCCCCCCCAACTTTAAACCCCCCCCCCCCCCCCCAAAAAAAAAAAAAAAAACCCCCCCCCCCCCCCCCCCCACCAAAAAAAAAAAAAAAAAAAAAAAAAAAAAAAAAAAAAAACAACCCCCCCCCCCCCCCCCCAAAAAAAAAAAAAAAAAAAAAAAAAAAAAAAAAAAAAAAAAAAAAAAAATTTTTTTTTTAAAAAAAAAACAAAAAAAAAAAAAAAAAAACCCCACCAAAAAAAAAAAAAAAAATTTTTTTCTCTTAAATTGTTCTTTTTCCCCGCGCGCGCGCCCGCCCCGGGGGGGGGTTAAAGGTCCACTACTAAGCGAAAATGAAGTGGCAGTTTTTTCAATGGCATGTACATTACCTTATGCAAGACACTAAATAATGAAGATTGGCGGGTTAAAATTTACAGAAAGTGTTCGGAACACGAAGAAAAGTATGTGTATTATGTTGAAATCTCAGTGAATCGACAAAATGACCACCCAGGTCTTTTTAACTTTCTTCATAATGCATAGAAAAATAATTGTACATGTACTGTGATTTGTTTAGAATGTCTACATACCAACTTTCATTTTTTATTAAAAATAACTTATTTCTGTACTTTTTAAAGTATATTTGAATTTTCACTTTCGTTAGTATTGGACCTTTAAATTGATATCAAATGTTTCCATAATTATTACATATTATTTTTGTATATGCACTCTTTCGAGAAAATAAAACACCTTTCAGGTTAAACCACTGTTTTTCAAAGGAAATGTGAAGTGTTTGGTATTAGCTGTGAAACAGTTACTTGAAAATTAAATAATATACATATTATGTGCTGGTGTTTCTTTTTCAATGCCATGGACAAAATGTGACTTCTATATCATGGTCAAATTGTGTTTGTGAGAGTGTAAGCATGCTATTCGTTTTATTGACCTTTATCGGACCTGTTTTGGCCATGAAACCAATGCCAAGTAAAAAGTTACTTTCATATAATAGTCAAGACGTGTTTGTTGAAGTGGCACTATTTTGACATGTTGAAATGCATGGTTATATGACAATGACATGTACATGTTTTTCCAACATAGAAAATTAAACAATGGTAAATTCATGTTGAAACAATAATTTGATTATGTCTATAATAATGGTAATCAAAGTCAATATTGTACAGAATACAAATTTTATTTAAAGTCGGTGTTATGTAAAATAATCAACACTAGCAATGAATCGGTATAGTCTGACCTATTGTAGACCTGTTTCAATTATGAACAGCTTAGATTAAAACATTTCCATGGGAAAATGTTACATTTATACCATAGTCAGATCATTGCATTGTTTTACTAATGCATTCGTTTTATCGCCGCATAGAACTAACAAGTTATGATTATCTTCAATAAATTATGTTTACAGATTGCCGAAATCACAGTTGTTGGTAAACATTATTAAGATATCTTTAGTTGTATTTCGAGAAAAAATCATCCGCACCAGTGTGCTCACATGAAGGAAACGCTTACTTTTGGCGCAAATTAGTCTATAAAAACCTATCTAGACATGCAAATAAACCTACAAAAAGAATTCAACTGGGTAATATATAAACGTTATACTATATCCACGGTTTCAATAATAACGTGATATATTCCAAACGGTCCCATCTTTAATTACATATCAGTCCCTTTTGTTCTTGATTAAAACTAAAGTTTTGAAATAGAAGGTACGAGCTGACTACAAAAGGGTACGAGTTGAATTCGGGCGTAGGACAGAAATATGAAATATTGTTACTATTTTTACAACACCAACGACTAACGACAACTCTGTAAGAAAAATAGACTGTGTCTACAGTTTTCTTCTCAAAAGTACCTCATTTTTTAAATGATGAGAGACACATCTAAATAACGAAAGATCGCTCGTGCGTTGAAGAAGAAAAAAGACTGTGTCTACTGTATTCATCTCAATTTTCCAATGCAGAGAGACGCATATTTTCGATCTAGTGCTTAAGTCTCCATGCACCTTTTACGCATCCCGTATTAATTATAGCGAAAGTTTCCGCACAAGTGAGAGGCTTTATGACACTGCTTTGGTAAAAGTAAGTGGCTTAATTGTTCAATTTCATTTATGACCTTTTAATAAACAATTAAACATCAGACCACATCAAAATAAGTTCGGGTAATTCATTAAAAATCTGTATAAAAACAAACCATACTTTAGGAAAAATATATGTATCAGATCTGTACAGAAACTAGAGATATTTTTGATGACGAGTTAGAATCGCAGATATCAGTAGAAGAATTAAAAGAAACCGGTTATGCACAAACAATGAAACAACGAAAAGTCAAGGAGCGGATAAACTTAGAGCCAAAAAACTGTTCAATAAGATATTCGACGATGCTGTGTAGCCAAATACGAAGACATGGGGAGGAGGTATAAGTGCATCTATTTCAAAAAGGGGTATTGTGGATGACTAAATAATTACAAAACGTTAACCCTCGTGAATATTCTAGGTAAAATTTACACCCAACTTTTGCTAACCCGTTTAACAAGGTGGTCACAAAAACATTTATAAAATGTCCAAACCAATTTGGGTCCCAAAAAGGCAAATCTACAGTGGATTGCATCTTTATATTACATTACCTAATATCAAAAGCACTAAGTGAAATCTCAATAGTTACACATTGTCCATAGATTATGAAAAAGAAATTGACAAAATTGACAGATCATTTTTATGGAACAAATTAATAAATGAAATTGTAGTTTGAAAATCACAGTGTACTGAAAGCAATGTATAGCTGTATTGTGTAAGGTTTAAATCAAGTAAAACCAAAACAAAAGAGTACAACAGGGAAATCTGTGGTCCAGCTTTATGTTTCTATTGTTTCTTAACGACACTACGAATTTATAAAAACTGATAGTGATAGTTGATTTACTGTGAATGATGTAAATATATTTCTTTCACTTTTTGCAGACGATGCAGTATTTTCTCTCTATCCAGAATCGTTACAATCAATGTTAAAAGATCTTGTACAATATAGTAAAATGAGGGGTCTAAGATTTATGTAAAGAAAACAAAGGTATTGATCTTCGATAAAGGACAACTATACTATCGATGATTTTTATATTAATGATTTATATTGATATGAAAGAAGTAGTAGATACTTTTGAATATCGAGATGTTAATTCATCTATAAATAAATTCAATTTTTTCAAAAAGAGGATTCTACACAAGAATCCTCTTTTTAAGAGGCAAAATCTGCATTTTAGACCTCGTTTTTCGCTCAATTGTACATCAAATCGTGGACATTTCCACAAATAGATGTAGAAAATTACATAAAATATTGGTGATATTTTACTGCTCTTCTAGCTTTGTGGAAATTTCCACAGCTCTTGGATATCAAAATGTGGTGGAAAATAACAACAAATTGAGTGCAAGAATTCATATTTATTTACATATCAAGACCGTAACAAAAAATAACTTTCAAGGCAATCATTGTGGAAATTTCCACACATCTGCAGACTGAGGTAGGTATAAATGAAATGAGATACATGTAACAGCATTTCTTACATTGAAAATTCATAAGCCCAAAAGAAGTTTTATAACGTGGAAATTTCCACGACAGTCATTATAGTGTCTATATAACAAATATCTAACATGAAATTTTCAAGGATTATTTTCGTTTAACAAACATTTTTAACAAACAAACAAATTTTAGGTGTCGAAATGAGAAGAGATTACATTGACATTTAATTTAAAACAATTTCAAAACGAAGTTTAATAACGTGGAAATTTCCACAATTGTATTGAAACAGTCTTTATAAAATCAAATATTTAAAATGAACATTTGGTGAACAAACAGACCACAGAAACCAAGTGTGGAAATTTCCACATACAGTTATGTGACATTGATCTTCTGACCTCAAAATCAAAAGGGGTCATACGCTGGTCATGGCCAATCTCAAGTTTCCAGAGGCAAGACACCGTTTTTATTTTTCCGGGTCACTGTGACATTGACCCTCATATAACTATCCTCATTACCAAGTTCCAAGATGCTAGAAACTGTTTAACTCATCCGGGTCACTGTGACCTTGCCCTTTGACTTACTGGCCTCAAAACCAAAAGGTGTCATCTGACCAACCACCACATCTTGTTTCAAGATGCTGAAACAGTTTCACTATTCCGGGTTAATGTTACCTTGACCTTTGACCTACTGACCTCCGCATCAAGTTTCAAGATGCTATGCTGAAGCGTTCTCGAGCTATCACCCGGAAACCGTGTTACTATTCATGGCCAATGTGACTTTTACGTTTGACTTACTGACTTCAAAATAAATATGGGCCTTCTGCTAGTCATGACCAACTTTCACGTAAAGTTTCAAGTTGCTACGTGTAGTCCTAAACGGTCTCGAGTCATCATCCGGGCACCATTTGGTAGACGGACGGACGGCTGGCATTATAACCCTCATTCTTCGAAGGTGGCGGGGGAATAAAGATATAAGAAATTACATGCCATATCCGCTGTTTGATGAGCTTTTTAAGACATACCAACCACAAAACGTTTAGTACGTGTATATAACAAACAGCGTATCAACAAAACAATCTTCAACAAGTTAACACCGCTGTTTACAGAAGTAATGTACATTGATTAACATTGCATATTTTATTAACTGAGTCTTAACTGTTATGTAAGTTTTATTCTTACTTATAGTTTGGGTCAACTGGTATATTCCTCGGAATTAAGACTTTTATCGCAGGTGATCCACAGAAATACTCTTAACCAAATATCATGACAATAGTTTATTAAAAGAAGCATCCAGACTGTTAAGTAAACATTGTTTCAATTATCCCCGCTAAAGGTGGAGGGATACTGTTTTGGCTTAGTCAGACTGTCCGTCCGTCCGTCCGGTGTTATAAAGAACCATTGGATAAAAATCATAAAACTTATAACAAATGTACATGTAGCAGAATGCCGCGGCGCACGCATGACTTTCGTTAGAGTTTGCTTAGTATATCCAGAGTTATTGCCCTTTAATTATGTTTAAATATAAAAACATCAATTTTTTTTTCTATGCAATCGGTTACCAAAATATAATTGTGATTGGCTCAAATAATTTAATGATCACTCTTTATGATATCAAAACACTGCCCTTGAATTGTTTTTAGAATTGAGGCTTTGGGGAGGCTGCGTTTTTGGTATGTGGCATTCCCTGTTTGATATTATTTTTGTTTTTTTTTTCAACTTGGTGAAGCACTTTTCTTAAATAGTCTATATTTAACCTTACGAATTATTGTTTTCTGAAACTATCATGTCTGATTTGAATTAACTAACATTTACTGAGTTTCGCATGACTGTAAGATGGGGTTGTACAATTTAAAAAAAAATCTTCATTTTTATGAAAAGGCATGTCAGAATTTAATTTCATGTTGCACATATAATCAGTGTTGTTTTCTTTAACATCCTTGGGCTAGTGCTCGGTTGCTGAGTAACAATCGAGGCAGTAGCTATTATTGTAGCACTGACAAAGGTCAGTGTAAGATGGGTGCAGAAGGAGTTGACAGGTCATCAAAGTGCAAAAATATCAAGCTCATTTGAGACATTTCAATCAGGATGTATAAATAAAATCAAGACAACACGAAGTTTTCAATTTACATGTTCCGACTTTATGTCTTCGTCAGAAAATATACAACATACAGTATACAAAACAAAAATACTTCACGTCCGTTAAAATGGACCCGAACGTCCGCGTGATGAAAAACAACGTAAGGTTTATGATGTAGATATGGATCAGACTGATGCGGCGGGTTTTATCAAAATGAAATGCATTTATTCAATACACGATTAATAAATATAAAACCCAACATGTCTATATGAAAAACGATGACTAATGAATAAATGATATGTTAAAAGCAAACATCAAATATGCGTTACTGTTCATACCACTGGGACAAGTTGTATTTAAAATATGAATCCAAGTTCGCGCTCTAATAAATGCCTTGTCAATAATGTCATCAGGGTAATTTCTTTTCTTAAAAAATACAGTATCTTAAAGGCTTGAATATTCTTCCTCCCATCCTAAAACTTGTAAGGATTGGATACCCTACAGTGAAGCTAAAAGGTATCGTCGTATTATATCTGATGATCACTATTTTGCCGAATCTTTAGATATGTTTCAAGATTAAAAATTACCCTGATGACACTATTGACAAGGCGTTTAATAGAGCGCGTACTTTGACATAGGATTAATCACTGGTTTTCAATAATAAACATGCACATACTAATATTGTGTCGATTGTTGTAGAATTCCCTACCAAATATTGGTCGTATTTTAAATAAATACTTGGATTTGTTCAAGCTATCATCAAACCTCTCAGTACTGGCCTATAAAAGAGGTAAAAATCTCAAGGATTTTTTAGTTACTTTAAAATATACGTCTTCACCCCTTATCCCTATGCCTGTTCAAGTCGATGCAATAGACCTAGGTGTACGCACAACATTAGAATTATTCAAACTGAAGAATTTATCAGTTCATGCAATATGTCTAAGTTCAAACTTAAAGTAAATACAGATTGTACATCTACAAATGTAATTTATCTCATAACATGCACAAAATGTAAAATACAATATGTGGGCCGAACACGACATTAAGTTTCGAGACGGATGAACAGTCATAAATTTGATATAAATAATTTCAGCGATCCGGCATTTGCTAGTAATGTTGCTACTTACTTTAATAGCTTTGGTCATAATATGGATGACTTTAGCTTTTTTACAAATTGATGTTGTTAAGGACGATTTGGACAGACTTACTGTATTCAATCAGGATGGGAATACGATTTATTGCATTTTCACGGGTGATGAAATGTTGGTGCATCATGCCGAAACTGAATGAAAGCAATTGAAACGAGCTCGTCCCCCGCCCATTTAATTTCTTTCCAGAATTTAAAACAATGTTTGCTGGAAGAGTTCGCTTCGATTATATAAAATTATGTTCCTTAAGTATAGCTCTGTTTCTCAATACAAAAACTTCGACATAGATGGACAAAATTCAAAGATTGCAGAGAATACGAAAATGAGCAAATATATTTTTTTAAAACTATTTTCTATTTTCTTAATACATGTTGTACCCAAAGTCCACACACTCGTATATATATATTTAAGTAAACGCCGTAGATCCGTGCAGCGAACTGATTTAATTTTCATGCAACCGACCTGATAAATAAGGTTAAACATACAGTTTAATAACGTACATTGTACATATTGTAATTGTCAAAATAAGATACAAGAAAAAACACACCAGACCTTTGTTTTGCTTAGAATTAACACATCCTAGTTTGTTTTTGTGACATACTTTCAAATAAACAACTTTTTATTAATATGCACTAAAAAGACATCTTTGACAATTTAGCATGAACATTTTTGCATTTTCTAGAAAATCTCAATAGATACTTGCATAATGTTGGTTAAGACATCAATTTAATGTAACATTGCCCGAGTGAAGAAAAGTTCTCCTGATGCACACGTAGAACATAAATTATTCCGTAACTAAAAAGATAGCGAATTACTAGACCCAAACAATTAATGTATGTACATGTATACATGTAATATTGGTTTGATATATTATCTTAACCCGGGATTTTTCTTTTCACTTTTACACTATTGATTGCTTTGTACAATCTCTGTGTCATAGTTAGTTATATTACCGTTCAAAGCGACCATCAACTATTTAAATAAAACATCAATCAATGATTTATTCTCCTAAAATAATAAATATTGCCATAGTTATAACCCAAAAATAACGATCTGTATAACAGTTTTATTTACATTGAATATAGAGCAAGTCTGCTAAAATCTTTTTTGACTATCCTAGTCAAAAATAAAATTGCCACCCTTTCGGTTATGTATAACTTAATTTGTATTTGTCAATAACAGAAATAACTTGGTAAAACTTATTTCTTATATGTTTTTAAAGCATCCACTGTGTTTTGAGCATCATTCTAAACTATAAACCAATATGACCATTTTCAAGGGTACTATAACTTTAGAATATCAAATGTAATCGAACAAAAACTGCCAATTGAAATCACAATAAACGTTTAAGTCTTTACTTATGTTTACGAAACATAATTTTGGAAGATTTAAGTGTTGCAAGATCTTTCCATGCATAGTAAATTAAACCACCCCAACCACTGGTAATTGTAGACTGTCCTCCAGGTGGTGAGACATATTTGCCATTTAGGTTCACCCAGGAACACTCTACATACCACCATCCACCGTGACAATTATCTGAACATATTGCAGCAGATGAGTCTGCATCATGGTCAAATGTACTAAAAGGGTGACCGTTATGATAGTACATATCATGGTTATTGTCTGAAAAGAAAAAAAAGAATTATGTGTATATTTGTCGATGCTTTCTTCAGGACTGTCATACTAAATGACTTTCATATCCTATCTCCGCTCACCACACTCTTAAACAGCGTTTTAGATGTAATGTTGCATGGAAAGGTCACTTAACAAACATAAATCAACTTATTAATAGTATTTGGTTCTTTTTGCTCTAAAACGGGTGTAATATATACTTGACTGTTAATTGTCGATTCAAAATAATTATTACTGCAAAATAATGAAAATCCTAGACTAGCAATACCTGTACGTTCATGCATATAACCTACTGTAGTATTTTGGAATGATTATTCTATTTTCCCTGTGGTTAATATCGAACAATTCCGTCGTGTCACTTATTAAAGTCAGACCTGTAACGAGGCTGTATTCAGGTTGCTAAATGACACGTAAACTTTAATCACGCTAAATTCAAATTAAACTTGTACTTGTATGTCAAAGACGATCGGTACATTTTCATCATTATTTCTAAAGTTTTGTCTGTTTGTTGTTAGGTTAAATACCTGATAAGTAAAACAATCATATATAGTAAAAAGTTAATAAGCCTTCAAGTAATGGACAATAAAGTATTGCTTCAAAAGCAGTGCAAGTGATCCCTATCTCAGGTTTATCAATAATAAAACCTCTACAATTGGCAATTCACTATTGTGTGTTAAGCAATTAAGCAATTCACATGTTAAGCAATTGATCATTTTACATGAAACGACATAAAATACGATTTCAAATTGTGCTCACCCTTAAAACATAATGAAAAGAGAATCGATTAATTGTAAAACAAAACAATTATAACATATAAAATTTGAAGTTTTTTTTTAATTTTAGAACATTCAAAATTTCGTAATTTAGGACAGTGGAAATGTGCTAACATCACTGAGAAAAAAAATAAAAAAGAATATGTGACTAGCCTTATTATTGAGAAAAATGACTTTTTGTTTCGGGTTGGAGGGGGCCACGTTTATAATGCAACTGAAGTTAGACAGATTGTTCAGTGTAAATTGAATCGGACAAATTGTACAAAGTAACACACATACAAAATAATATCACAAAATGTATCTTCTTAACGCGTCTAATAGATCTTACCATGTTTTGGTGCTTTTAATGGAGGTCATTTTCTTAATATATTGATTTGAGCTGTAGTTGTATGTCTTAAAGCTACTCGCTCTCAGTTGCTGTTGAAAAAGATAAAATTAAAAAAAAAATGACATGCTAATACGTAAATATAAACTAAAGGCTAGAATCAACAGTATAAGTAAAAATCTAGGTAGGAAATTGAAAATAATAGTTTTACGGCATCGCTATAATATATGTTTATATTGGAATTTCAAAAGCGTTTTGCAACGCTGTATTGTTTAGTAGCGTATTTTTTTCAAATCTACAGATATATTTTACAGGAATTTATATTGGAACCTTTTTGTATAACTATATATTCTAAAATATGTTATTTACATACAGTTTGAAGAACTTCTTTTTTTTACCCAAATCTGAGAGCAAGCAGCTTTAAATATGTAACTGCTTTAGATATATCTCTTTTTATTATTTAAACAAGAGTGCCAAACTGTCACAAAATGTGCCCGTAGGAGAGGCATAACTCAGTATCTGGCGATTCATAGGTGTTTTTAACCTGTTTGAAGTATAGAGAGGACAAGGCTAATTCACCTGTTTGAAATATAGAGCGGACAAGCCTAATTTCGTCATTTTCGATTATGCAAGGGCCATAACCAAACAGTGCCTTGGCTGTTTTGGCTGGTCATCGAACTCGACACAGATTATATGCCCAAACATATTTTCAGCAAATTTGGTGAGATCGGATGAAAACTGTTCGACTTAGAGAGCGCGGACAAGGCTAATTTGGCCAATATTGGATAATTGAACGGACGCAATTCAAAAGTGCCAACGGCGATTTGGCTGGTTATCGAACTTAGCCTAGACATTAAGCCAACAAATATTTTCGCAAGTTTAGTTAAGATCAGATGGAAACTGTTCGACTTATAGAGCGGACAAGGCTGGTTGGCCAATATTTGATAATTCAAGGGCCATATTCCAAAAGTGCCTAAGTCTAGTTATCGAACTTAGCCTAGACATTATGCCAACACATATCTTCCGCAGGTATTGGTGAAGATCAGATGAATACAGTTCGACTAAGAGATCCTTTTAAAGATTAATTCGAAATTTAAGGGTCATAATGCAAAAGTCCCCAAGGGTTTCTGAACTTTGCCGAGACATTATGCCAACAAACATGTTCAGCAAGTCCTTTGAAGATCAGATAAAAACTGTATGACTTAAGAGAGCGGACAACCTGTGTGGACGCCGTCCGCCCGCCGCAGGTGTTCCTATAATTCGTCCCTTCGGGCGTATGAAAAGTGAGTCATTATTAGTTAATAAGATTAATTGATACATATATCCATGAATCTAAACTATAGAGGTTTCTCATCTATTGAAAGATGACCTTTATAAATCCATGAAACTGTTGCGATCGTCCTTTAAGGGACTTTCGATAGCAAAATAGTGGCAAATAAAATGGTAAGACTATAAAGTAAAGATGTACATGCACAAATTTGATGTGAAAATGAACACTTGAATTGAGTCTAAAATAGGGAATCTTCTCAAAAGTATTTTGAGTTTGATTTCAGGCCTCGGATTCTTGTCAGAGTAGGTTTACATAGGTTAAAGCTGTTCGCTCTTAGATTTTTATGAAAAAAATAAAGTTCATCAAACTCTATAAAAATAACATATTTTAGAACTAATAGTCAAATAAAAAGGTTCCAGTATAAATTCATGATAAGCATATCTGTAAATCTAAAATTATACACTACGAAATATTTGCCAATTCCTACCTAGATGTATACTTATATTGTTGATACTAGCTATTAGTTTTACATTTTGTGTATTGGTATAACCATTGTTGAAAATGTTATTTTTTCAACGGCAGCTGAGAGCGAGCAGCTTTAAAGAGTAATATTAACCAATTCCAAACTCTGTAACAGTTGTTATTATTAATGTTTTCTATGTTTTCCTCTCCCTACCAGTGAAATTTACTTTTAAAATTATAATTGCAATTACTTTATCTTTCTAAGACAAATGCCTGATCGACAAATATGACGTTTATTTTTACGAAAACATTCCAAGCGCTGCTTTCAAGGAAAAGCCTGAGTTTAGCTGATTTATGGCATGGGGGCTGTTAATCCCAAGGCCATAGTTAGCATGCTACATTTCAAAATCCGTAGACAGTTTAATTGTAAAATGTGCTGATAACAACTGTAAAACTGCGCTCTTGGAAAGTAGTATAAGAAAGACCAGATTAAGCTGCTGTTTGAATGTAGCATACGATAAGACAATATAACAAAAACAGTACAGACAGCTTTAAACGATTGCAGAATAGTTCATACCTTACGGGCTATATACAGTTTTTTTTTCACGGACCCCTAATTTAGAAATTTATTACTGCGCTGTAAAGGTTGAGTACTTCCTGTTTTATGACCATTTTATAAGCTTTGGATTTAATAGTTGTGCATATTTTTAACCGTGGCACAACCTTGAGATCATGAGGTTCTGGGTTCAATACCCACGGGAGCCAATTTTCTCACTTAGTTTAGTAATTAAATTGAAATTCATGAAGATAGATGTCATATTGCAAAAATATGAGAACTGTGTCTTTATATTGCATACTTTTATCTAGCTGTACAATTACTTGAAAATAGGTGTGATATGTCTAAAAACAACATTAGGTTAGCTTAATTCCGTATTTTGCATAATTGCATATTTTTGTTACCCGTGTTAAACTCGTTGACGTTGATGTATGGTTTGCAATTTTCAATTTCCTTCAGTCGCGCTGGGGAATCACGTGACTTTCATGGTAGCTGCAACGGTCACAATAGCCGTTTTCTTTCGTCGCTTTGGACGGATTTTGTCAAGTATTTAAATACTTTCACGCTGCATTGTCTCCCGACAACCTTACCAACTTATGCGGAATGTTTTGCCGATTTCTTCTTCGATTCCATCGTCCTTGCTTCTACAGTTTCTCAAACACTTAAAAAATACGACGTTGAACTGCATATCAACAAGCAAATTATGTGGTAAATTCCACGGACGAACTGTAAAATTTGGAAAATCTCCTAAAATTGCCTACTTTATAGAAACTTTTGTTACGGAAAGAAATATTGTTTCGATGCAATTTTAATGTGCACTTGATTGCAAGATGTTTGCTCTTTTAAACAAAATGGGGATGAATTTTAGAAAATGATAGCACCAACGGACATGATAGCTTCCAGGTACTGATCTAACGGACAGGATAGCTTCCACGTAGCAGGCCAAAAAAGGTAGAAATGAGGCATCATGAAATATGTTTATTTTGTCATATCTTCATGTAGAGAAGACATAAATCGCGACAAACAAAGGACACTGTTTCGATATTTAAATCCCCCCGAAAGGCAAGGTACGAAGAAAAGACAATTTATTTTATTCGTACATTCGCCTGTTCGAGAATACACAAAAACAACAGTTGACAGAAATCAGCCATTACATTGAAAGTACAAATGTAGTTTGATTTACGAAGACGCCAGATACTTTGATGATGATTGATTGTCATACGAAGTGGACCATAGGTCCATGTGCACATATATAAATACAAAAGCACATATATAGAACAGTGAGGCGACCTAAGGTCATGTGTCAACATGTACTTTAAATATACAGCGTGAGGTGATGAGGCATACATCAATTATAATAGTATATTTATTTTTGGTGTTTCTCAGAGTATTATAAAGTGAACCTACGAGCAAACAATGGAATTCATCCAATAAAAAATTACAGCACTAGTAGTTACATTTTCATTCACTGTTATGGTTTGTACCAATTACCTGCTTTAATTTCCAATCTATGTGATAAGACTCTTTATGACATAGTACGGTTATAAAATTATCTGTATTAACCAATTGTAAACAGGGTTGAAATTGAAAACTTGAATACAAAGTTTAACTTCTAGCTCTTGATGAATCATTCATATCAGACATATATTTTTGTATAAATGCATCATTTAAAGTCCAAAGATAACATTTACAAGTAGTTCTCATTTTATCAAGAAAGATGTCTTACTGACAGAAATTACCTACAATTATTTGTACCAAAAATATTCCTTACTTTGTTTTGTGAATGGATAAGTACAATGTTTATATTAGCAACATAGCGCAGTTTTTCAATGATATTGCAAAAAATAAGAAACGCTATCTGGCAACTCTTTATCTTGAAGAAACATTTTGAATACTAAAGAAAAAACATATGTCAACATTGTTTTAGAGTAAATAGAACGTTGTTGCATCATTATTCTATCAATAAATTAATGTTACTATATCAGTCAATTCAAAGAGATCCTGGGACTTTTATCTAGTTTTTAGTATATTTTAAATAAATTAGTATCACCAACGCCTTAAAATAACCATACATCATTACATCCAAGTGAATGTAACAATTTTTTACATAATTTTCCAAAGAAATATTTATATTTTGCCTAATTCTAACGATCTGCAAATCAGATCATAAATACATTTAACATATCTTTAATTTCCCCTTTTGGACTACTTTTAACCAATATTTTACTAGCTATTAAGGATTGTACCAAGTTCACCATATATAAAGTTTTTTGAGAAATTTAAGTTTATCTTTCCAAAACTACAGACACACTTGAAAGTCTCCAAACTTCAGACCTGTAATGTAAGATAGGTAGAATAAGTTTATCAGAAAGTTACAACTGAATTTTAACTGATATACATAATAACAATATCATCGGCATATAAGAGTAAAACTGTTTTGACATTCAAACATCAATACCAATAAACCCGTGTACTATAAACTATTCTTCAATAGTATTCAATTACATATAAAAAAGAAACGGGGGTAATCATCCTCCCTGACGCACACCAAGCATGCATGGAAAATCTGTTGTTGTTGTACGTACATTACTGTACACAGATTTGACAATATCAAACATTTTGCCTCTGACCCCTAGCTTTATAAACTTATACCGGATGATGTCATTTAACAGATAATCGAACGCCTTAGTAAAATCAACAAAACAGCATACATTCTCTTAATATTATTATTATCATTATTATTATTCAATAATAAATTACTGAGACACTGCAACAAAAAATATTATCGATTGTTCCCACGTTTCGCCTAAAACCTGCATGAGCATTGATGGTGACATGAAAATTTTCTGAGTTCAGTCTACTTTTTATAACTTTTGTAAACAATTTAACTAAAGTTTTCAGTAAAGTTATGTCTCTGTAATTATGCCCCCTTCGAAGAAGAGGGGTATATTGATTTGCAGATGTCGGTCGGTCGGTATGTCCGTCCGTCTGCCAACTCGTTGCCGGATGATAACTCATGAACGCTTGGGCCTAGGATCCTGAAACTTGATGTGGAGTTTGGTCATGACCAGCAGTGAACCCCTATTGTTTTTAGGTCAGTATGTCAAAGGTCAAGGTCACAGTGACCCGGAATAGTAAAAAGGGTTTCCGGATGATAACTTGAAAATGCTTGAACCTAGCATCTTCAAACTTGATTTGGAGGTTTGTCTTAATTAGCAGATGACCCCTACTGATTTTGAGGTTAGTAGGTCAAACTTCAAGGTCGCGGTGACCCGTAATTGTAAAACAGTTTCCGAACGATAACTCGAGATCGCTTAGGCCTAACATCTTGAAACTTGATGTGGAGGTTGGTAATAACCGGTAGAGGACCCATTACGGTTTTGAGATTAGTAGGTCAAAGGTCAAGGTCACAGTAACACAGAATTGTAGAATGGTTTCCGCTCAATAACTTAAGTTAGGAGTGACCAATTGCAATGAAATTTGGTTTGTAGGTAGTTTGCGGGGAAAGGAAGCTTGAAATGCAAATGGGGTCACTAGGATCAATGTCAAGGTTACTTAAAATAAAAAAATGGTTTCCACTTAATAACATGAGTTAGGACCAATTGCAATTAAACTTGGTGTGTAGGTAGCTTGCATGAAGAGGAAGATATTTGAAATTAAAAACGCCAAAAAAATTTGTTTAGGTTAAGGTCACTTCTAAAAATATTTTCCTTTTATTTTTTTTTTTTTAGTTTTAAATTGTTTTCAGCAAAAAAAAAATAGAGGTCAAGGTCAAGGTCACTGTTACTAAAATAGACTTTTTTCTTCATTTTTTTAAATTTTTTGATAGAATAAAATTGTTAAAAGCAAAAAAATCATTGTTTAGGTCAAGGTCAGTTACTAAAAATACTTTCTTTCAATTTCTTTTTTTTGGTTTAAATTGTTTTTATTAGCAAAAAAACAATTATTTGATGGTCAAGGTCACTTCTTAAAAATTTTTTTTTAATTTTTAATTTTATTTTTTAATAGTTTTAAGCAAGAGTCTTTGCCTAAAAACACATCTGAAAAAGTCAATGTGATTTTTTTTCACTAGGGTCAAAGTCAATGTTAAATTCTAATATTGTTCTATGGAGATAACTGTTTTATTTTACTTTTATATTTTTTTTTATTCTACAATTTCTACAGATGCTGTTTTCATGAATTTTACACTGACTTTTACTTAAAAACTGTTCCTTTCATAGTACAACTTTTGCATTAAGGGGGGCATTCGTGTTTAACAAACATCTGTTGTTAGTAACTGTATCAATGTCACCCTTTTTATGTAAAGGTAACAGAAACCCTTCTTGCCATTATTCAAGCTTTTACATGTTTAACAATTTATAATTCTTTACCAAATGTTTTGTAAAGTTCAGGAGAAACACAAAACTTTTACATGTTTACCATTAATTCTATTTTTTGTTCATAGTTATCCACCAGACAAGTCTTGTTGATTTCGCTTTCGAACAAGACATGTCAATTGTTGAAAATTCTCAATACATAATAATTGTATTTATAGTTTCAGCCTAAATGGGTAATCTTATGTGTTTGACATGTTGAATTGTTTATCATACACTGTCGCAATATATGTTGTATAATGTTATATGTACCAATTAGGTCTATGACCGTCTGTTTCACAGTCTTTGTCCTCTCCATGTGCTCAATAATTGTGGTATGTAATTTTAAAATCCTTCAATGCATGACAGAGTTACCATGCATACAGTATTCCATTACTTTTAAACACTAAGTGTGACCATGACCTATAAGGTTCTTGCACACAACACATCGTTTTGATGTGCTAGACATTTGTGCCAAGTTATTGTAAAATCCTTCAATGCATGACAAAAGTACAGTCCGGACACAAATGTGTGCATATATAGAGGATTCCATTACCTTCAAACTCCAAGTGTGACCTTGACCTTTGAGGTAGGGACAGGGTTTTGCATGCGAAACATCGGCTTGATGTGCTGTGCCAAGTTATTTTTAAATCAATCAATGCACGACAAAGTTATAATCCGGACACGAATGTGTGCATAAATACAGGATTCCATTACCTTCAAACTCGAAGTGTGACCTTGACCTTTGAGGTAAGGACGTGGGTCTTGCTCGAGACACGTCCTCGTGATGCGCTAGACAATCGTGCCAAGTTCTTGTAAAATTCTTCAATGCATGACAAAGTTACAGTACGGACAAGAATATGTGCATATATAGAGGATTCCATTACCTTCATACTCTAAGTGTGACCTTGACCTTTGAGGAAGGGAAATGTGTCTTGCAAACGACACATCGTCTTGGTGTGCTAGACATTTGAGCTTGCTATTTTAAAATACTTCAATTCATGACAAAGTTACAGTCCGGACACGAATGTGTGCATATATAGAGGATTCCATTACCTTCAATAAGTGTGACCTTGACCTTTGAGGTAGGGACGTGGGTCTTGCACGCGACACATTGTCTTGATGTTCTAGACATTTGTGCCAAGTTATTTTAAAATCCTTCAATGCATGACAAAGTTACAGTCCGGACACGAATTTGTAATGGACGGACAGACGGACAGACGGTGTGATTTTAATATGCCACACTTCGGGGGCATAAAAAGGTAACTATACAGGCGGGATATAGTTTACGCTTTCTACACTATGCTTCATAAAAGAAACAACCTTCTAATCAAAACGAAATTTTCAACATTTTAACACCTTTGCATCCTGCTACGTGGAAGCTATCTGTCCGTTAAATCAGTACGGGGAATCTTTCATTTCCGTTGGTGCAATCAGTCATTTTCTAAAACACATCTCCATTTTGTTCAAAAAGTAAAGATCTTAAAATCAAGTGCACATTAAAATTGCATCGAGACAATATATTCTTCCGTTACAAAATATTCTATGAAGTAAGCAAGCTTAAAGAGATTTTTCAAATTTTACGGTTCGTCCGTGTAATTTACCATATCATTTTCTTGTTGACATGCAGTCCTACGTCGGAATTTTTAAGTGTCTGAGAAAAAAAGAAGCAAGGACTAAAGTAGGGCTATTAAAAAAATCGAAAAAACATTCCGCATAAGTTGGTAAGGGTGTCGGGAGACAATGCAGCGTGAAAGTATTTAGATACCTGACAAAATCTGTCCGAAGCGACGGAATTAAACGTCCATTTTGTCCGTTGCAGCTACCATGAAAGTAACGTGATTCCCCGCCGTGGCAGTTAAACGCAAAAAAGATTACAATAGAAAATACATGTGTAATCAACTTTCCAATTTTCATGCCAAAAATTGGACAGGCCTTTTTTTTATGAATTAACAACATAATCTCAGCGAATGTAAATGTAAGAAATAGAGTCATCAGGTGACTTTCCCAATTACTATAGATAGTAATTTAAAAGTGATCACGAACTATTGTTAATCGCGATATCAAGATAGTTTCGATAGTTACAAACTAAACCTCAGTTGTTTCAAGTTTAATACCTGTAATAAACAGATAACCATGAAATGTGGTTTTTTATAGAGAACATTGCAATGCCGTTTGAATAAATTGTTGACGACGACCGAAATGACGCATCCAAAAACGTAAACGACGACGACAACGGACTATTGTGGGAAATATCGGATAGCGATAGTAGATCGTTACACCTAGCTATCAATAGTATATGCCATTCTTTTGGCATGCAAAACATAGGAAAACATAATATAGACATAATATGTATAGAAAACAACCTCACCCTTTTAAACTTTTAAAAGGGATCAAGTTCATTTGCAATTGTGGTAGAGATGCATAAGGTGATCGTAGTTGTCAAATAAAATTGTATTATGCCTAATTGTTTTGAAAAGATTTTTGAATTTTCTACTGGGCCTCTCATTTTTTTAAAGGATCAACTTCATTTGAGCAATGTTGGTAGAGAGTCATAAAGTGATCATACTAGTCAAATAAAATTACATTCTCGGGAAGTAGCGTCAGAGAAGAATTCTTTATAGATTTCATAGAGAAAACAGTCCCACTCTCCTTGGGGTTTTTATGAATTAACAACATCTTAGCAATTATAGTCATCAGGTGATCAAACTAAATGTAATTCTGATCATAAGTTCAGAGAAGAAGAATTTCATGTTTTGTCATTAATACTGTCCATGGGGTTTTAAAGAAGATGCCGTTTGAATAAATTGTTGACGACGACTAACAACCGACGACGACGAACATAATCGATTACAATAGCTCTCACTAGTACCATGCCAGGTAAACAAAAATTGTACAATAGATTATAACATTTGCAAAACGGTAACACCTTTAAGAAACTCACCCGTTTTTTTTGTCGTAAGTCCGTTTTCCGTCTTCACATCAAAACGTAATATGAGTATAAATGAATAATGAGAAAGGTACAAATACAAAAAATAATCTTCCTTTGTATATGAATTACATAGCAAAAGGGTATCTTAAATAGATAATACCAGAAACAAACCTGGTATTTGATCAGCAGTTTGTCGCCCAATATGGAGAGTGAAGTCGGGATATTTTGACAAGCTGAAGTTTTCAAACTGCTCGTACACATGCGAGTTATCAGCTGCTGTCAGATCGAGTCTGAGGTCACTTTTATATTGTGATGCCATTTCTTCAACATAACGGAGACCTGTTTCAAATCAAGTAATTAGCACTAAGCAACTCATTGTGTTGCTCTTTCACATAGGATCCTTTTGGTCGTCGGTCCGTCACAATAAAATAACGTTGTCTATTACTTTGCCATTTCTTAAGATTTCTTCATCAGACTTTCAAATTGTTTCTTGACTAAAGGGTCGTGCTGCTGCCAAATTGTGTAGGTCAAAATCATATTTGACATAGTTATGCCACTTTTTTAAATAAGATTTTACCAACTCTCAAATTATTATATTCAATACATGTAATCTAAAAGATATCAGCATGCAAGATATCAAAACACAACAATTCAAAGGAATATCTTGCTCATCATTTATGTATTTCATAGATTACTTAAAACAGTACGCTATGCTATTTTTTAAGTTGTTTTCAGTCTAATAGTATCAAGATGTTTAATTTAGGATTACATTAGACGTAAAGTGAGCGGTATGCAATGTGCAATACAATATACAGACATTTTATAAACACCTTTAGCGCAAATAATAAATCTTGTGATTGTCTGCAACAGGACGTAACAGAAAAATAATAAAAACAAAAGCTACAGCTACGTTATATCATACGAATTGAGTAACATGTTGTCAGTAATTTCTTGGCGGCTTTAGTTAAAAAAGAAACGAACTGGAACGGATGTCACCATAACCCGCAAGGTGGCGACGTAACCTTTAACGTTATAATAAGGCTATTAACAAACGTCAAGGCATGTTCGGAAAGCCCTTGCACTTTGTGAAAGACAATAACTTTTGACTTTGATGGAGAAATCAAGCAGTTAACAAGCGGCCAATAAGGACAAGCATCGCTTTACAGGACTAAGTGGACTGTTCTGAGTATGTCCAAATAAATGTACAGAGGTCACTGTGACCTTGATCCACTGACCAAACAAAGAGAAGGTAAGACCAACCATCCTTTGGAGTCTAAAGACTGTAGCTGATTATTAGATCTCAAAATACTGAGCGGAAATGATTTTCAAAGTTTAGGTCACTGTAACCTTGACATTTGCCCCCTCTAACCCCAGAACAACAGAAGTCTTCTATAGGTTGCAGGCAGTCTTCTGAGAAGTTCTATGAACGTCAAATGAAAATTGTGTCCTGGAGTGTTATCGAGGAAAAACTAACGGAGGTCACTGTAACCAAGACATATGACCGCTTTAAGCTCCCCAGTGGTGTTTTGTGCCACCTGACCTTTTTAAGGGATCCAAACGGCGGTCCCCACTGTGTCCCTTTACCCATTGTCCGAAATTTGTCCAGGTGTGTTTGACCTTCTTATGTGTCTGAAGTTTGTCTTGGTAGTGGTATATGTGTGTGTGTACATGATTGTGTGACCCTGTGCGTCCTGTCTGTGTGTGTGTCTTGGTGGTGTGCAAATCGGGTCCTGTCCGGTTCGTTTTGGGGAGACTGCGTTTTGGAACGTGGCATTCCCTGTTTGATATTATTTTTGTGTTTATAGGACCGATTTCTAATTTTCATCTACTCAGTAACACCAAACACTTTATTAAGGGAACGCTAACAGAGGTCACTTAGACCTTGACCCTACTGACCCGAAAATAGTAGGTAAGACCGACCTTCTTATGGAGTCTGAAGATTGTTGGTGATAAAGGTATACGTTTTTTACATTAATCTATGACTCTCTGTCACCCAAAACAATGATGATCATCTACTGGCTAAAACAAACCTTCTTAGTAAATTTAATAAAAATCAAATGGAAATTATGACCTGTAGAGTATTTAAGGAAATGTTCCACGGACAGACGGACGGATACACCACCAAGACATTAGTTCTTCTTGACGTTTTGCAGAGCTTTAAATGATACAGATAAAATGTGGGAATAAATCGGACAATGTCTCAGTTTTCCAATATTTGATTACAAACGTTTTTTGATCTACTGACTGATAAAGCAAAATTCACCAGTATAGATTCCCAAAACCATTTGTGTACTCAGAAATTTGAAATTCGGTAAAAAATCAATAAAGCCATAGTAAATCGGTTTCGTGAAACCTACTTGTGAAATGAAAATAAACAACACTTACTATTTTGCTTATTTTTATCTGGCACTTTAGTGTTACACTTATGCAATAATAATGTTCCTTCTTGATCATGTTTTTATTTCAAATATTGCCGGCAGTACTTAAAAAGAAACTCCTAGCGCTGTAAGGGCAAAAAAACAAGGAAACTACATGAGAACGGTTTATACTAAATCTTAATTAAATGTATAATACTCTAGGTTTGTTTTGATATCATTGAGCTAAATAGTCTAAATAAAAGAATTAATGACGAGCTTTCGTTCTGTTATATTATTTTATAGAGACCACAAGAATATTCTGGATAGTATAGGTTGCCGAACGATTACCTATGTATGATATACAGACTTTGCACAGATATCACACATCTAAAACAGATACTTTTGTCATTTTTATTGCAACTACAACCAAATACTAGACAATGGGATAGAACAATTTATCCCATTGTTATTGCGATTTTCACATCGAATCTATATGAAAGCATTGCCCAAACGTATCTTTACTAACTTAGCGTCGTTGATAAGAACTTGCCCCAGTTTCAAATACAATATCACAATCAAATGTTTGTACCGTCCATCCGTAAGGAAATGTATCCATGTCACAGTAAACTTGTATCGTCTTCTTTGACTTCCATAGCGTCACATTATACACTCCACTTCTTTGGCTAATATCTTTATAGTAAATATCATAACAGTCGAATTCAGCTGAATAGAAATTATACAGAATAAAGTCAGTATACAACAAGAGCTGTTTGTTAAACATGTATGCTCCCTTTGATGCAATCAGTAATGTGGAAAAGGAAATACATGTGGCCTAAACAAAGTTTTAGTTTGGACCTTAAAAGAACAAAAAAATGTTGCCTTACGAAAAAAATGTGTTGGCCTTGAAACAAATAATTGGCCTACAAAAAAGATTCATATGACCAAAAGAAAAAATTCCAATGGCCTTGACCTTTGACCTACTGACTTCAAAATCAATAGAGCTCATTTGCTGGTCATGACCAACCTCCACACTAAGTTTCAAGATGCTAGGTCCACGCGTTCTGGAGTTATCGTCCGGAAACCATTTTCCTTTTCCCGGTCACTGTGACCTTGACCTCAAAATCACTAGAGGTATTTTACTGGTGATGACCAACCTGCTTACCAAATTTGAGAATTGTAGGCCAAAGCGTTCATAAGTTATATACCGCGCGACCAATTCCGGGTCACAGTGTCCTTGAACTTTGACCTCAAAATCAATAGTAGTCATCTACTGGTTATGACCAATCAGAACACCAAGTTTGAGGATTGTAGTCCAAAGCGTTCTTAAGTTATCATCCGGAAACCCTTCTCTACTGACCGACCGGCGTTTGCAAAGCAATACTTAATAATAAATAAAGTTATATTCTTAAAGGTGCTCGCTCGCAGTTTCTAGTAAAACCTTTATTTTTTCCCCGAATGATATACAAACGTAAAATGTAGTAGTACAATGTAACTGCTTAATTTACACCACAAGTGAACATCAGTATAAATTTGAAGCAATTTGCCAAAAAACAACATCGAAAATATTGCTAGGTTTGATTTAACAGCACTGCTACGCTATGTGGGTATATAAGCCAATATCACACAAAAGATATTGTAATCCCCAAGGTACAGCTAGTTTTGACACGAGGGGCATTATTTGAAAAAAAAATCGAAAATGCTACTGATGTTGGCTGTTTATATCATATATTTTAAAAAGTAAATTATATAGGTAAAATAATCTTTTAAAAAGAAATTTACACACATTTATTTAAAGTATCTTTTGGATACTTAATATATATTTCTTATGATATATTAAAACATATCTATATCTATATATATATGTTTAAAGAGACACTACCTAAAACTGGTGTCAAATAAAATTACTTTAAAAGCATAAATACTAGAATAGTTGCAAGTATTGTTACTTAACCTAAAACATTCAAGTCTTTATCAGTAAAATCAGAGTTTTAAAATAGTTTGAAGTACCGTTATGCAGTCAATGGGTGGATAGCGATTTATTACAGACGGTCTCTATTTTGGGTGTTTGTACTAAACTGAGGCATTTTTCGATATAGGTTGTTCTTTAAAATTATATTTATTTATCATTTTTCGTTACGCTCATTGAACACATTATTAATGTTTGGAGAATATAATATGCTAGATGTAGGGAGTGCCCCTTTAATTCACGTATAAAGAACCATTTACATACAGATTTATTTGAACTCCATGTTACTTATTAAACCAATTAAAGTATAAATGCTAAATGCCTAAGCAAGGTTTGGTTCCTGTGTCCCAACTGACCCTCTGGTTTTACTCATGACTATTTCTGAACATGAAAAAATAAGAATGAGGAAAATCTATCTCTTCATAGATTTCGGAGTTGTCTGCATTAAACCATCCTTTTATTAATTTCTACTATAAATATTTCAGCAATGGCATACTACAAGCATAGTAAAAGCAAAATACTGACTGATATTGATAGATATTCTCATCAAATTACAAGATCACATTTCAAATCTTAAAAATAATCCCAAGCAACCGACACATCTTTTCACAATGTTACAGAAAACGGATGTGTTCACCCTTAATGACATCCGCTAGACCCTTATCCCCTATACTTACAAAATAGACTCAGTTTAGACCATACCATAATGCATTAATTTTCAAAGGGGTGCTCACTGAAAATTTTCTGACAGACTAGCAGGCAGTGTAGATCATGATCAGAAGCTGATCATGATCTACACTGGTTGTAAAGTCTGAATCATTTGCTGCCATCAGGGTAGGAGTTAAATATTTGAAAGCAAGTGGCTACTAAAAATTATTTGAAAAATGTCATGCTTTTTTACCTGAATGACAAGTAAGCATAAAGTCCCAGGAGCACAATTACAAGTAGCTCATATTTTACCAAGAAAGATATCTTACCGGTGAACAATGACCTTTATGTGTACCAAAAACATTCGTTACTTTCCTTTTTAAATTGGTAAGTAAATATGTAAGAATAAAGCACTGTATTTTTCAATGATATTGCAAAAAAAATAAGAAAGCTGTCTGACAACTCTTATTTTGTGAAGAAACGACCTGAATATAAAAGAAAGGCATAATAATGTCAAATTGTTTTAGAGTCAAAAGAACATGGTTTTATCAATATTCTGTTACAGTTAAATGAACAGAAAATGACAGAATGAGATGACAGTTGAATTCAGTTTAATTAGGAAGGGGAGTTATTGCCTTGTGTCCGTTGTGTATGCAATAGAGGCTGCATTTTTCACTGGATCTTCATGGAACTTGGTCACAATGAATGCCATTCACATTTAAGCAACATTTGATGACAATTTTTACTTTTTGTATATTATGTTAGAGATTTATTCAAGGAACAAAAATACCCATTACGTAGAGTTAGATCCCTATTAGAAATTTACATTTTATTATTTCTTATATAATTTTGTTATTACTCCCGTATAATTTGAAAGTATTTAAAAAGTTGAGTATTTCTTTTTCATTGTCGAGCCCGCCTGCGGTGAGCTCGATATAGTTGTCACTTTTGGCGGGTCGATGTATGTGCGTGCGTCTGTGCGTGCGTCCGTCCGATTTTGTCCTGACCATATCTTTTTCATGCATGGAGGGATTTTGATGTTACTTGGCACAAATGTTCACCATCATGAGACAGAGTGTCAGGCACAAGAACCAGGTCCCTAGGTCTAAGGTCAAGGTCACACTTGGAGATTAAAGGTTAAATTCAAGAATGACTTTGTCCGGGGCATATCTTTTTCATGCATGGAGGGATTTTAATTTAACTTGGCACAAATGTTCACCATCATGAGACGGAGTGTAATTAATATTTCTATATCAGTAAATTCAAAGCGATCCTGAAACTTTAAAATTGTACAACTAAAGTGGGAACTGTTTAAAACAGGTGTATCTTAGGTCAAAAAGACAGGTTGAGATACATGTTTCTCACTTACCGGACAGAAAAATCTCTATTTTTAGCAGTGGTGGAAAATCTTATCTCACATAGGGTTATCCCACACTCCGCGTGCACATCACATAAAAATCGAAAAATGACTGTAACATTTTTATTTTTGAAATAAATATCGGGTTATGGGTATTCATTTTCCTAGTTAGATCATTTTCTATCAATCTATAGCAGTTTACAAGTAAAATTCGAGAAAAAGTTGATTTTCATTTTTTCATTCCCATCCTGTATTTACACTTATTTCTTCTTACTTGTGTGAAAATGCGATTCAAACGGTGAGAAAATAAATCTACCATGGCAGAGCCTCGTTTTTAGGACGTGTCTCAATGATGGCTGTTCAGTAGAACACTTGTGTCGCCCTCTTACGCTTTGTCAGAATAACCAATAATTTTGTGACAAAATCTTTGTACAAAAAGGGACATAACTATGTCGAATATGACCTTGACCAACAAAATTTGGCAGCATCGTGACGCTTAAGTCATAAGCAATATAATTTGAAAGTTTGATAAAGAAATCTTAAGAAATGGCAAAGTTATAGCAAAAATCTAAGTATAAAAAGGGGCATTACTCTGTCAAATATGACCTTGACCTACACAATTTGGCGGCATCACGACCCTTGTGTCATAATCAATGCAATTTGAAAATTAGATAAAGCAATCTTAAGGAATGGCAAAGTTATAGTCAACGTTAAGTTTTCGTGACAAAAAGGGCATATCTCTGTCAAATATTACTTGACCTACAAAATTTGGCGGCATGATGACCCTTTTGTCATAAGCAATACCATTGTAAAGTGTGATGAAGAAATCTTAAGAAATGGCAAAGTTATAGCCAACGTTAAGTTTGTGTGACAGACAGACTTCCGAAAGGGCGACACAAAAAGGGTAGAAGATGTATCAGCAGCCATGAGGCTTTAGTCGGTAGTGCATGCATGTACCGGGTAACATGAGTAGGCAAATTTTAAGGGTACTGGCTTGGAGCCTCTGAGGAGGTGAGCTACAAATTTTTGCCATGTACACATTTGATGGTGTCACACATGTTAATTCCTAGTGACAGAAAAGTTTTTCCGTATTTATTTAATATTCAATCGCGACTTTATCACTCGGATTGTTTTATAGGAATTTTGTTAATGTTTTGTCTTGCATGTAACTCCTAATACAGTATATTACATACGAAGTATCGTTATGTTTAATTTACGCCACATAAAACGTGTTATGAGTTACAGACATAGTACTGTTTGCGAGACTAATAACACAATTTTGAGGAGGACAAAAGTACATGTAATCTATATATTTTGTATGGCACATTAAAAAACTTTTGCTCTGTTGCGCTATCGTTACTGTGATCTATTGTAGATAGATCATGTTCTTTATTTATATAGATCACAGTTAAGCTCCGCCAATACACTATGCAAATAACTAATATCAGAAATACATTATATTGTTTTCCAATAGGATATACGCAGTAGCCAAAATACAAATAATTATGGCATGTTATTTATTTTGTTCAGTTACAAATTGTTTTATTTGCAATCACTGCTTTTTATTTCTTCTTCTATTATAGCAACATTACCGCAGCAATATCTGTCTCCTACAGATGAGGGATTTGAAACCGCAGCAAAAAAACATAAGCACGAACATCTCATCCAAACAGTTTATAAATATCATGCCACAACAGAACATTGACTGATTAATATTTCACTTACTTGTATCGCATGTTGCACCCGTGAAGTCATTGTCACATGCGCATTTAAAACCATTTGCTGAGCTTTCACAACGGCCATGATTACAAGGGTTCGAGGTACAATGATCAACTAAATGAAATCAATGCTTACACGTTTTGAACACACACATAATGCTAAGTAATGAGTTTAGGTTAAATGAAATATCACCGATTGCAAACATCGGATATTATGTTAAAATTGCTCGCTCACAGTTTAAAGTGAAAAAAACTTATTTCTCCAAAATGATATATTCAATAATAAAATGTAAAATTAAATGCTAGAATAAACACCATAAGTAAACGCTATACTGGTCATATTGAGATGTACAAAGGCATTTGTAGCGCTATTGAATAGCCTACACTGGAACCTTTTGATTTGACTATTCGTTCTAAAATATGTTATTTTCAGAGAGTTTAAATAACTTTATTTTTGTTCCACAATCTGAGAGCAAGCAGCTTTCATATTTTCAATCTAGTACTTTCAACCAAATTATGAACGGTTACGATCTCACTTTTATTTCCGCTGTTTCATTATAATAGGTACATTGTACTAATAAAGCTGTGTAATCTTACGAAATCACTTAGGTGTAATTTGAAGCCCTTTTAAGCAAGTCACCAAAACATTCTTTAAGTATGAGCATTTGGGCTGTTCATTTCAATTTTTCATTTTTTATAAACATATGCCGCATACATTTGTAAACTTTTTTGTATCTAGAAAAGTCAAACATTGACATATCAACGTATTTGTAACTATGCATATTACGTCTGTCAAATGAATTGGCGTAAATGAATTTTTCTACTTTGGATTCTATTAAAAGTCCATTACAAAGACCAAATCGAATTTTCTATTTAATATTGAATTGTAACAGGCGTCTTCTCAGAAGGAACATATGACATACTGCATTGAATGTGACCATATCGTGTTGAAAATTTGAGTTAAAGAAAAGTATTAATGAACTATATTTTGCATTTTCAAAAACGAAAGTAAGTTTTCCAGTTTCCAAAAATCTTTGTAATTTTCCAAAAAAATCACAGAAATAGGCTGTAAATAGGTTGTATATAAATAAGCATGCCTATTTTTAAATAAAGTTAAAAGAATTCCACTTCCAATGATCTGCAACGTATATTTCTGACTGTTGACAACATACAATAAAGCGAAAGTAGGACAAATAGACCACCCAGGTCAATATTAGGAAATACAAAAACATTCACTCATTTTTCTGCAGCAGTATTTCAAACAGGGAAATACTCTACGGCTATTGTAAAGTTTTAGAAGCCATTCTATTTGATCTTACTAATGGACCTTTAACAAAACGCCCTCTTATATATAACCTACGGTGGAGCCACAGTCGACCTCTTTTCTGCTTACACCGTATGGAAACTACCTATGTACGCACAACAACCGTATCATATAAAGGAATTTGAAGCTTGTAACTTGGGCTTATTCAGTATTAGGGTTTTCTAAGTAATTGAATTGTTTTCTAAATCATTGAAGCAAGTTGGATTTACGAGGAAGTCGTTCAAGAGCAATTGAAATTATACTCTCCACTTAGATGGTTTTGCACTTTCTTAACCCTATTCATTGTTTAAAGCTGCTCGCTCTCAATCACCGTTGAATTTATTTTTAAATTGACATACTTATCATTAATATAAAACTAAATGCTAGAATCGAAATTTAAGCAAAAATCTAAATAAGAAATTTGCAGAAATCGATTGGAAATGTCGGTTTCACGGCACCGCTACACTATAATGTTTATATTGAAATTTCAAAACCGTTTGCAACGCTTTTGAATTTGATAGCGTTTGATTTGAAGTTTAGAGATAAACGTGACTGGAATTTACACTGAAGCCTTTTCGTATGACTGTATGTTCTAAGATACGTTATTTACATACAGTTTCAAGAACTTTTTTTTACCAACATCTGAGAGCGAGCAGCTTTAACATGTAAGTGTTAAGAAGTTCATGAAACGCTATTTCCTGTAATGATATATACATGTAGATCTATATAGTTTATTTTTCCATCTAGTTTCTACTTCTTCATGTATACTATATATTCATATACTGCTCTCAAGTACAGCTTTACATTTAGCAGTGTTGTGCCGTTTTTATCAACTGTAGCCACAGTGACGGTTGTGCAAGGGAAACTAGACGTATCCGAAATGTACGACATTTATTCGGGTTGACAAAAATGTAAAAAATGAATAAAAAGCTATCAGTCGCTGTTTTAAATAGGTTTGCATTTGGGCCTTATTTGGGCCTAAACACTTATATATGCAATAGGTTTTAATAAATGTGCATTATTCTAGATAAAGTAATTGAGGCTGAAACTGGGTCGATGTGAAAACGCTGTTGTTTACCTTCTTATTGACATACAGTCACTAGGCTAATTTAAATTTAAATGCGCTGCTCGGATCCCAGCTACGCTACTATTACTTGTGGGCGATAATGGCAAGTTTTGTCTCTTCCATGCTAAACAACAACATAAACATTATCTGTTTTCCTAGAGTTTTGTTGAATGAATTGAAGCAATTCATTTACATCGTTGCGACGAAAACCATGTATCTAAACTTAACGGTACTAGAATTTAAACATTTAGTGTTCCAGCTAGGCCTAAATAGCGGGGCGCGGCGCCCTGCCCCTTTTCTGCAGCGCCCTGCCTTTTTTAATAACGCGCTTTGCCCTTTGATAAGACAACTTTGTTGCCCTTTAAGAAATTTTAAATTTTGACAATGTACATCATGACGCATGATCGGTCGTAAATAGCAGCTGTTTTCCCGCCTAATTGATAATTGATAAACACGTGTTGATGACCTCGGGCTATAATCGGATTAACACTAATTGATCAATGCTCGATTGTTTCGTTTACATAACAGCTTGATGTTTGAGTACCATGATAGATAAGTGTCAACACTTTATGATCTTTGTAAATGTACTTAAAACCTTGTTAGATAATTATAAATCTCAATTCCCGAAAAATACGTAAGCGTAGTTGCACAATTTTTTTCAATGCACACAATTATGTGTGCAAAAAATGCATTTATATATAATACAGAAATTAAGAAGTTAAAACAGTTCTCTATTTTTTATTTGTCTTTTTATTAAATCACACTAGGTTTTCATGGGAACTATAAATGTTATTGGAAAATTATCATTACGATTTTATTTCAAATAGTTTTGCAGTTGAATTTTACAGTTTGTTGATTTTGATTACCTCCCTTTTCTAAGGTTAAATTATTGTAAAAAAAAAAAAAAAAATTACTTTCACTTATTAAAACATTCGTAGTTGTAGTCAACTTTTAATGCAAAATTACTGCAATCTAATTATTTTTTCTTAGCAAATTCCCCTTTTGCTTTCAAAGATTTGACAGTTTATTTAAAGAGCAAAAATAAATTCAAAATGTTTTTTTTGATAAACAAATTTTTTTTGTCATCAGTCATTCCCATTGTAGATTTCCTGCATCAGAATAAATAAAATTAGAATTAATAAACGTAATACATGCTTAGTTGATTGAGAAAATCTAACAAAATCAGGTTAAGTTAACAAAAAGAAGTCTTATATTTCCAGTCAATAAAACACATCAGATGTCTTCTTTAATATGTTATTAATTTATAAAAAAAATCTTAAGGGGAGCCCCCCTTTTAAGAGGGGGTGACTCCCCCCTCACCGCTTTGCGGCTCGAAATGCCCTTTTTTCACCAGCACCCTGCCCTTTTCAGATCCTAGCTGGAACACTAATAATAAGCGATTCTTTTCGTCATAATGGCAACGATGCACTTTGTCACATGATCGAATTTCAATTTGCCAGGCTGTGTCGTCGTAGGTTTTGATCCGACCTTACAGCATTTAGCTCTAAGTTTTGTACTGTTCTGTATGGCGGACAAATAGCAAATACGCTCATCCCGGAGGCTGCGGGTTCGAGCCTTACTGGGGTCATGACCGCACTTCCTCATATGACACCTGTACTGGTTTTTCCAGGAAGCGGACTCGAGAGTGACTCGATAAGCTACAAGCTTTCTTCACAATCGAGCTAAATTAGTATAAACTAAACTAAATACCAGTTTACCATTTCTGCACGAGTATGGAGTTAGCCCCACAGCACCTAGTTACCCCGCAGCCCCGTGAAGTTAACCCCGTAGCGCTTGGTTACCCAGCAGCCCCGTGAAGTTAGCCTCGTAGCACTTAGTTACCCCACATCCCCGTGAAGTTAGCCCCGCAGCACTTAGATACCCCGCAGCCCCGTGAAGTTAGCCCCGTAGCACCTAGTTATCCCGCGCCCAGTGAAGTTAGCCCCGTAGCACCTAGATACCCCGCAGCCCCTTGAAGTTAGCCCTGTAGCACCTAGATACCCCGCAGCCCCGTGAAGTTAGCCCCGTAACACCTAGATACCCCGCAACCCAATGAAGTTAGCCCCGCAACACCTATATACCCCGCAACCCCATGAAGTTAGCCCTGTAGCATCTTAATACCCCACAGCCTCGTGAAGTTAGCCCCGCAGCACCTAGATACCCCGCAGCTGCGCTCCATTGATACCAATTACATGAGGCAGAGTTAATTGGGTTGCTTGGAAATTGAGGAATGCTATCTTACAAGGGGTTTGTTGATACTTTGAGACGTAAACTGGTTTCATAACTGTTTATCACTTTTATTTAACTGAAAAAAAACAACAAAAAACAAATACTTCATATACTCAAAACAAATGTGAACTAAAAACCATATTGTAAGGTCAGTATTGATAGCAGGAGACACAGCTGATTTTGTGAGCTTCGGATGATTCTTATAGAAACGTTGTTACCAGAGCTGCGTTATTACTAAAGGACATGGGGCTGTGTTACATGCAGGTGCGGGGGACACTTATGATTGGGATGAAACCACAGGTTTTGTTTGATATAAGTATGCGCATAAGTGTAGGCATTTCTCCGGAGGTTAGTTAAAGCGGGGCTGTGTTAATAATGGGGGCACGGCGCTTAGTAAATGCGAGTTGCAGGGATATAAAAGGAAGCGATGTAACCAAAGGTTCGATTGATACTTGGGCATCATTGGTATGTGGGATATAATAAGGCGTAATTACGAGGGCTCCGTTGACACGTGTCGACACGGGGTTTAGGTCATGCGGCTGGGGGTATACATTCAAAGGTGAAATTACCCTGGGCTGCGTTAATCATTGGCACATGAGCATAGTACATGGGGTTATATGGATATTTCGGGGAGTGATGTTGCCATGGGCGCTATTTTGGTACTTGAACGGATGGACCGTTGACGTTATACGGGGCTGCGTGAAATTGTGGACAAAAGTGCTCTGAAAGCTAGGAAGCAGTTTAAGAAGTACTGTGTTAATAGCAGTGGACACCGGGCTGACTCGGTGAGGCCGGGATGATACCGTGTTAACAGGGCTGCACTGATGCAAGATGACACGGAAATGCGGGAACAGAAAGGGATGTCTGAAAGCTAGGAAGCAATGTAAAAAGTACTGTATTTATACCGGATGACATTAGGCTGAGTCCAAGAGGCGGGGATGATACTTATAAAAATGGGGTTACCAAAAAAACAAAAATAATATCAAACAGGGAAACCAAGTCTGCAAAGATACTAGATGACACGAAGCTGAGTTAATGATTATGTGAATGCTTCGACGCAAAGGGGTGATCTGAAAGTTAGGGAGCAGTGTAACAAATACTTTGGTGATTGCTGGGATATATAGGGAAGTGACGTAAAACTGGGCTGCGTTAATTCAAAGGGAAGTGAGGTTAATTGCGCTTAGGTAATGACATGGTAGGGGCATTTGTGAAGCGTTCATACCACCAGTAGAATTGAAAGAACTGACTTCCTATGCAGACGGGATATTTTAGAAGGCGATATTACATGGGCTGTGATGAAACGTGGGGACATTGGGTTCGCTTAACGAAGCCGCGGGTATTCCTGTAGAAGCAACATTATTTGGACTTTGAAATTTGAAAAGAACACAGGGCTGACCCCGCGGGGTTATGCCGATACTAAAAGAAAAGGTGTTACCAGGGCTGTATTAATACAAGAAGACACAGGGCTGAGTAAATCTGAATGGATGGACACCGTGAAAGGGTTAGTCTAAAAGCTAACAAGCACTGCATAGCCGGGGACACGGGAGACCATGAGGCGGGGTTGATACCTTTAAAAACGAAGTAACCAGAGCTGCATAAGTATTAGAGGACACGGGCCTTTGTTCATGTAGATTCGATGGCGGGGGTGCACTTCAGAATATAATGAATCCAAGGGCTGTTTTTATTCAAGTGTGTGCGTACGTTTGTACGTTGTCCTGTGGTGATATGCAAAGTTTAATTAAATCGCTACTTGTGTGTGTGTGTGTGTGTGTTGGTGGTGTGCACTTCTGGGTGCTGTGGGGCTCGTTTTGGGGAGGCTGCGTTTTTGGTACGTGGCATTCCCTGTTTGATATTATTTTTGTTTTTACCACGTGGCGCAGGGAAACAAGGTGCCACTTGACTGTTTCCACGGGGCTGCGGAGTAACAAGGTGTCGTGGGGTTAACTTAACGGGGCTGCGAGGTAAATATGTGCTATTGAGCTAACTCCACGGGGCTGCGAGGTAACAAGGTGCATCGGACTATCTTCACGGGGCTGCGGGGTATCGATGCTACGGGGATAACTTCACGGGCGCATGGTAGTTAGCTGTTACGGGGCTGTGAGGATATACGGGGTTATCAGGGCTGCAATGATACTAGAGAACACTAGAAGCTGTATGAATACGAAAGTAGGGACACACATTGGTGGTCTGAAAGACAGGGATCACTGTAAGGAGTACTATATTGAGAACATGGGCACGGAGCAGAGTCCATGAGGCGGGGATGCTACTTTTAGAAACGGTGTTACCAGGGCTGCATTGGTACTAGAAGGCATGGGACTGAGTTCATGTGATTAAAGGAACACAAAGGGGTAGTCTGAATGATGTGGGCACTGTAAGAAATAATGTTTTGAGGGCAGGGGACACGGGCAAGGATATGTAAGGCGGGGAAGATACTTATATAAACGGTGCATTTGTACAAGAAGACACGGAGCTGATTTCAAAATGCGGAAACACGAAGGGATTGTATGAACGCTAAGGAGCAGTGTAAAGAACTGTATTGATAGCCGGGGACATGGGGCTGATTCCGTGAGGCGGGGAAGATATTTATAGATACTGGGTTATCAGTGCTGCAGTGACTTAATGTGAATGCGGAGACACAAAAAGGTGGTCTGAAAACTAGAAATGAGTGTAACAAGAACCGTATTGATAGCAGGGGACACGGGTCTGAGTCCTTGAGACGGGGATGATACCTATAGATACTGGGTTATCAGTGCTGCAATGATACTAGAGGACACGGGGCTGAGTAAATGTGAATGCGGGGACACAAAAGGGTGGTCTGAAAACTAGAAATGAGTGTAACAAGAACCGTACTGATAGCAGGGCACACGCGGCTGAGTCTATGAGGCAGGGATGATACCTATAGATACTGGGTTATCAGTGCTGCAATGATACTAGTAGACACGGGGCTGAGTTAATGTGAATGCGGGGACATAAAAGGGTGGTCTGAAAACTAGAAATTAGTGTAACAAGAACTGAAATGATAGCAGGGGACACGGGGATGACTCTGTGAGGCGGGAATGTTACTTCTTGAAACGGTGTTATTAGTGCTGCATTAGTACTAGAGGGCACAGGGCTGAGTTCATGTGAATGAGGGAAGACAAGGGGGTGTTCTCAAAGATAGGGAGCACAATAAGTACAACTGTATTGAGAGCAGGAGACACGGGGAAGAGTATGTGAAGCGGGGATGATTTTTATATTAATGGTGTTACCAGGGTTGCATTGACACTAGAGGACACGGGGCTGAGTTCATGTTAATGCGGGGAGACAAAGGGAATGTCTGAACGATAGGGAGCGGTGTAAGAAGAACTGTATTGATAGCCGGTGGACACGGGACTGAGTCCGTGAAGCGGGAATGATACTGCCATGATTGAAACGGTGTTACCAGGGTTTCAATGATACTAGAGGACACAGGGGTGAGTTCATGTGAATGCGCGGAGACTAAGGAATGGTGTGAAAGTTAGGGAGTAGTGTAAGAAAAACTGTATTAATAGCACGGGATATGGGGCTGTGTTCGTGATGCGGGGATGATAATAATTGGAACGATTTTACCAGGGCTGCAATGATACTACAGGACACGGGGCTGAGTTTATGTGAACGCGAGGAGACAACGGGGTGGTATGAAAGCTAGAGAGTAATGTAAGATGAACCGTTTTGATAGCAGGAGACACGGGGCTGAGTCCGTGAGGCGGAGATGATACTTATGAATACTTGGCTATCAGTTCTGCAATGATACTAGAGGACACGGGGCACAGTTAATGTGAATGTGGGGACACAAAGTGATGGTCTGAAAGCTAGGGAGCAGTGTAACAAATGTAGTGATATCATGTGACACGGGGCTGTGTCCATTATGCGGGAATGATAATTATAGAAACACGAACCAGAAATCACAGCCATTTGGAATAATTAAAACACGGAATAAGGATGGCTGCGTTAATATGTTGCGACACTGGGTTGACGACATGAGGCCGCTGGGATACATTCAAAGATGAAGTTACACTGGGCTAAGTTAATCCTTAGGGCATGGCCTGAGTAAATCGGGTGTTATGGATATTGTGGGAGATGATATTACCAAAGGTTCTATTTTGTTACTTGGGTTGATGGACCTTAAATCATAAGGCCGTGGCAATTATTATATGGAGGTGACATAACACAAGGCTGCGTTAGTTCAAGGGAAAGTCAGGCGAATGAGGGTAAGTTAATGACATGGTAGAGGCATTCTTTGAAACGTTCATACCATGAGTTCAGTTGATAGAACTGACTTAGGATTCTTAGGCGGTATTACATTGGCTGTGATGATACATGGGATGGAGATCACTTAACGCAGCCGCGGATACATTAATGGAATGAATTATGCTCATTAAATTAGCTCGATTGTGAAGAAAGCTTAAAGCATATCAAGTCACTATCAAGTCCTTTCCTGGAAAAAAAATAGTACTGGTGTCAAATGAGGAGGTACGGTCGTGACTCCAGTGGAGCTCGAACCCGCGACATCCGGCATCAGTGGCAGAAACCTTAAACTCCACACCAACGCTGCGTTTGTACGTTGTCCTGTGGTGATGTATGCAAAAGTTAATTCAAGCGGTGCTTTGGGGAAACCATATGCCACGAGGCGTGGAGAAACCAGGTTGCATGGGGCTAACATGACGGGGCTACGGGGTAACTAGGTGCTACGGGGCTTACTTCACGGGACTGCGGGGAATCTAGGTGCTACGAGGCTAACTTCACGGGGATGCAGGGTATCTAGGTGCTACGGTGCTAACTTCACGGGGCGCGGGATAACTAGGTGCTACGGGGCTAACTTCACGGGCTGCAGGATATCTAGGTGCTACGGGGTTAACTTCACGGGGCTGCGGGATAACCAAGTGCTATGGGGCTAACTAAATGGGGCGCGGCTTAACCAGGTGTTAAAGGGCTAACTTCACGGACTGCGCGGTATCTAGGTGCTACGGGTTAACTTCACGGGGCTGCTGGGTAACCAAGTGCTACGGGGCTAACTAAATGGGGCGCGGTGTAACCAAGTGTTACGGGGCTAACTTCACGGGACTGCGATGTTTCTAGGTGCTACGAGGCTAACTTCACGGGGCTTCGGGGTATCTAGGTGCTTCTGGGCTAACATCACGGGGTTGAGGGGCCACTAGGTGCTACGGGGCTAACTTCACGGGGCTGCGGGGATAAACGGGGCTGCGGGGCCAACTACCTTCTCGTCATTTCTGCTACATTTAGGGGAAGAACACCGAATTACATTACTTAAGTATTATACATACAAAACACTTTATCGTTCCTGACCATGTTCCGGTAGTCAGACAGGCTACCTCATCCGTACTCAGTGACGATAACCCATTACCGGCGTTACACAACACGTGTAAAAAATCTCCTATCCTATATGTATTATTTGATCCATTTTTTGCTACATTTACAGGAAGAACACAGCCCTCTACGCATGAAATATAAGACAGAATACTTAATACTAAAAACCCTCTGATCACATGTTTGAGATGATGTCGTGCTCGAAATATTTCGAATTTGGGGAGGCTGCGTTTTTGGTACGTGGCATTCCCTGTTTGATATTATTTTTGTTTTTTTTGTTAACAAAGACCACTGGCCAGATATAGGCTAAGCGGTATGGCATTTGTTTACAGTTGGTCTTTATTCACTATTGTTTCAACTTAAGTGTTCAGAAACCGGCTGATTAAAAGAGATTGTACTCTGGTTTCTGCAAAATGTCAAACTACCCGTTCGCGTATTCAATGCATGACGTATAAAGTAACACTTTTATGACAGTTTACATAAAAAACAAATTTAAACTGTGGCATTTCACTTACTGTTTTCACAGTTGTTGCCATATTGTCCTGCAGGACATCTGCACAGTCCAGGGCCTTCACATTCTCCGCCGTTTTCAATGCACTCGTCTGTACAAAAGACTGAAAAAAAAACATTGCATGAAAAAAGACGGTAAATATGAAGATGTCAATTAAGAAGTTATATATGTGTCCCTGCATGATATCGTTGATTAACATACAGCCATGAGTCCAGACATTTAAAGAGGCAAGGGCCCCCCGTTTGCATAGCACATGTCTGTACAAATGTATGAAAAACATATTTGAATTAATGAAGACGGTAAATATAAAGACGTCAATATCAAACCTTCGGTACGATAGTTAATGGTACATTCTGACTAACATACCAGTAACTATCAATGTAAAGTCCGACTTACTAAACTGTCAATATAAGTTTTGACTTAACTACTTAATGAAAACAAATGTGATACAATAGGGATGAATAAATAAAACACAAACTCAAAAATCAGACAGATACCAAAACATTAAAACTTAATCCAAATACATCTGCTTTTTACAAAGGGACATTCTGATTTCTAGTCTGGGCAAATATAATTCCTTAAATATAATTGTTTAGCAGCTTTTTAATTCCAAAGGGCACATTTAAGTGCAACATATATAGGAAATTTGAACCATCTACGAAGCTATGCTTCAAAGCAGAAAACAAAAAGAATTGCCTGATAAAAAAAAGCCTCAAAAATTCGCAAAACACCCCTATTTAAAGAAATGGACTCACCGAAATTGGAAGTAAGGCAATCCTATTGCAAAATTCTAGGTATAAAGGGTTTATCGAGGCCATAAGGCAATCTCTGACAGGTTATGGTGATTTAGTTTGAAAATATTCAACAAAACTGGAATACATTATGTATAAAGTGGCATACATTAATTGTTTGATACCTCCTGCCGTAGGGCAGTACAATTATCAGATTAGATTCAAATAAGTTAATATAAAATCTCACATCTTTCACAATGACCCCCTTCTGTAAAAGGCTTACACCGGCAACTTCCGTCCATGAAACATACTCCCCCGTTTCTGCAGTTTGGTTCGCATTCAGCTGAAGAGGAAAGAAAGAGTAACTTTGAGTTAAATTTTGTCCGCCGAAAAAACGCATTTGTGCACTTCTTTAAATGAAAATCGTAACCAGAATATAATATACTGAAACTGCAACTGGAGAAAAAAATCAACATATACATGTATAATGGTTGCTACATTTCCTTACTCAAGACTGTTCGTGCCTTTTTTGTCCACATACACACCCGTGCCAATGCCAATATCTATGGCACAACTCTGGCTAATGAAAAAGCAAATAGTTGTTTCATGCATATTTTACCTAAACTTTCACAATACAATATGTTTATTTTATTTGACAATATGCTTGGTTTGTTGCACGAGTGACTTTACTAACACTGTTGGTTGAAAAATATATATATTTCAATCTGTTACAAGTGCAAAATCTTTATTGGGACTTCGACACAGGTATTAGAGAAAGCAAAGTAGTAACGAGAAATCTATATACATTTATTATGCTGAGCTGAGTAGGATTTCAAGGTTAAAGGGATTGAGATTCTGCCAAGACCCCACTTTGGGAAATAATCCATTTACTTCTTAAAAGCAAATTACCTTTCTGCTCTAGGAGAACAATATCTATTACAGAGCTTATGTCAGCATCCATCCTAGAAGCATTTTGACTGATGTCTTCAATAACACTTTCAAGGTTTGTTCTGCTGTTCAACAAATCATTCGTCTGATTTTTCAGTTTTTCAACGACACTCAGGACGTCTTTTCTAATGTTTGCAACGCTGTCTGCGGCTTTATTGTTAAACTCTTGAATAACATGAGACATTGTGTTCTCGTGCGACGCAATGAGTGCTTTTGCATGTTCGTCAAATTCTTTGAGGCTTCTATTTAGTCTGCCAAGTCCTTCTTCTATTTTCAATTCTGATCTCAATCTTTCCTTTTTCTCTGAGCGAAATCCTTTAAGTAACAGATTGTTGAGAGCTTTTCTTTCTAAATTTGGTTCCAACCGAGCTCTTTCCTCATCTAATAAACGAATCTGAGCTGCGTCTGGAAATGAATGTATTTGAATCAACAGAGCACAATTTTGGTGGAACAATCTACTCTGGGGTTGTAGATAATTTATCGCAAATTTTGATTTGCATGGAAACCAAAACCTGTATGTTTATGTTAAATAGAAGTAGAACTAATCACGCTAATCGTGAATTCATGGAGAGATACTAACCGAAAAAGAACAAAGAACGTGTAAGTATTCACAAAGTTAGATTTGAATAATAAATATACATCGTAAAATTCCCAAGCGTGTAATTACCCTGAAAGGAATACCCTGCATGTGTCGATAATTCTTAATGTTTAAGAAATATTCTAACATGACACACGAATCTGTCACTATATACAAAGAGTAGACAAATTATATTACATGTATAATATGTCATAAACAATGCGCAGGTCGATATGCCGTTGAAAATCACGTCATATTGTACAGCATGACGTTAAAAAGATATCCACGTGGAATATAACGCTTTACATTTATTCATCTTTTGTAATATCTGGTCATGTTAAAATAAGAAAACATCCTTTTCAGCGTTGTTATCGTCTAATAAACAACTCTTTATCGTTCTGATGCGCAGTTAATTACTGCGCATCAGAACTCCAAATTATTGTTTATAAGACGACGAACACCGATGGAACAGACATTTACGAGACTTATGGCTATATTCAGAAACTTCCTCGACTCGATCTCCACCAAGGAAGGGTTCGTTACTTGTCGTCTATTGGTCAAATGATTATTAAAGTTACCAATTAGATTTGGTTGATTTATTGCTTAAAGTATTCATTGGCTTATCAGATCTGCCCAACGATCCGTTGAGTTAAGGAACGTTTCTGAATATAGCCATTACTGTCATAACGGCTTGAGTGTCAAAAGGTTTTCTAACGATGTACCGATGTCATGTCGTTTCTGGTTGGTTACGTCGTTCAATTTACGACTATAAAATAACGTATATATAGTCGCAAAAATCGAACGGCGTTTTAATTATCACATTTAAACACATTGTGCGTTAGAAAAGGGTTTTTGACATTTGCGACCGTTTATACGGTTTAAATGGTCACAAAATGTTTAAGCAGCTCCGACTAACGCAGTCACCGTTAAAAATATTTGTGACCATAAAAGCCGTATATACAGTCGCAAATATCAAAATTACAAAAAAATAAACCTTAATTTTTTTTTAAAAAAAAAAAAATTTTTTTCTTTTTTTTTTTATTTAATTTATAATATCTTTGATTTATTTTTAATATCTAGCGAAACAATTAAAACAGCATGAATATTTCTAAGGACGAAATCAAACTCTCTTACCTTTCTCTGTCAGTGAAGGTTGCATTTCTTTCCTTTCACGCATCATTGATTCTATTGACTCCATTCGTGAATTTAATTTTAAGTTCTCAATCTTCAGGTCGAAAATTTCATTTGAAAATGTCTGTTTAATGAGATCGCAGTCGCAGGAATCTCCATGACTGAGGGCAATCTCCCAACACGCGATTACCAAAATACACCTTACACAAAAAAGAAGTGCATCCATAGCGCCTATATGTTACATTTAAAATCTTTTTGTGACAATACTATGTATATATTCGTTATTTATAAGAATTTATGATGAAAACATCCTCCGGTATACACTTGTAACTCGTGGATTCAATAGAAACACTCTGTTATCACTTCAGCTACAGGGCGAATCGGCTAATTTAATCTTTCTGTTTTGTGCTGTACATGCTTAGAGGAAAACGTGATGTAAACACTTCATCATAAGTGTAAGGATGTTATAATTTTGCAAAATGTAGACGAAATTTGTGAGTTAGTACGTTATGCATATAATGAGGGAATCTCCCCACCCATATTTCTCACATGAGTAAAAGTCTTTCATTAAGAATAGTGCAGGTTATACCTTTGGGTGGCAGGATTTCTGGTTTTTATTTGGCAAGTAATCGTACACAGATCTTGTGAACATACATATTCCATCAAGGTTTGATTATGATTAATATTTGTGCTTCCAGGTATTCCAACGCCGGTGCCAAATTTTAGGCATGAATGGGTATAATTTCAATTTGTCCGAGGTCTGTAGCAATTCTCGGCTATGGTTTGATACATATTTAATACGTGGTTGGAAAATGGTACATGCAAGTGAAGTAGTGTATAGTTTTTTGAACAAAATGTTAAGAAATAAATGAAAATCGCTTAGGAAGGTACGATGGAGAATTGGTTAAAACCACTGTTCATTGTGCAGCTTTAAAATTGTCAAGAAGTTGATATTTCTATCTTTTATCCATGTAAACGTCAAATTATTTTATATGCTTATGTAACGGTTTAATAAGTAGTGAAAAGTTTTCATTGTTCGGCCAGTAAAAAAACCGATATCGGTCAAACATGCCGGTATCTTCCGGTATCGGGTAATGTGGACCCATTACGTTACTATTTTTTTAATTTAAAATTTACAATCACACTTCAGTTTGTTTTTGAATTGAAGTATCACTGTACAGTCACTGACAGTCTATTTTAATCAGATATTTCATGTTATAATTTAGACTGGTTAAGAGCAATAAACTGACAGGTAACCAAAGTTTACTTGATGATCGGGATGCACTTTCTATTTTTATCAGACTGGTTACATTAGTTTAATTATATTAATCTTATCAAGCTAAATGTAAAAAATAGACTTCTCCGTCTTTTAATTGCACTACCTAAGATCTGAAAATTTAAGACAAATCTTAGGTAGTGCAATTAAGAAACGGATAAGTCCAATTTCTTACATTTAGCTGGATAAGATTAATATAATTATACTACATGTATATACTGTATGAATGCATCTGAATATCGCTATCATTTCCAGAAGCATACCTGGAATACTCCAGCACCGTTATGAGAAATGTTTACCAGGTGTTTCTAGACAAGCGTACATATTGCAGAAACATTTGAAGAATATATGTACGTTTTCCTGGCATCACGCCCATGTATAATTTGTAAGAAAATATTCGTTCTCTAAAGCTAGTTTATGCAGAGGAATTCGGAAATCGTCAGAAAAAAAGAAAATGGCGTTTTTTATTCTCCAATGCAGAAACCTTTGAGTTTTTCTACCTATTGATGGCCTACAGAAAGTTTGGTGATACTAAATTACATATATTTTCAATGTGTCAGGTGTATTCTTATACGTACGAAATAGTATGGTGAAATTCAAACCAGCTAATGTATGCTGTTCAAAACGAAGTTCTTCATATCTAGTTTTTATAATAAATATGAAAAATTGAGGTACATCATAAACACTACGTTCAGGAAACTTTGCCGCGACTGTACTCAAGTAGAATACAACGGTGAAAGCGAAGGAGAACGGTTGGGCCACGTTTCATTTCCTTCTGTTTAACCAACAGACATATAGATACTATAAATCGTTGAAATTTGGCGTCACATTTTTTTGTCTAAATTTTAATTAACTTTGTCCCGATTTCATAGACAGGTTTTAAGAATTTGAAATGTTATACACTGTTTCTAAAGGTTAAATATTCCATTTTAACTCCTGGTGCGAAAATAAAATAGTCGAAAATATTTTTCCAGGTTGCAGCAGTTGCCCCCCCCCCCCCCTCCCGTTCTTCTGCTGTAAGACAGTAGTAAAAATTTCGCTCATGTCAGAATTAATGCGACCATATTGATGCCTCAATCGTACTCCACCTAAATACGCCTCTCCTTACAATGAAGTAAATGAAGCGTGCCGTAAATCGCATATTAGGTACGATTGTGTGCATTCATTTAATTGTAGAATCTATTAAACACTTGATTCTGACCAAATAGCTATAATTTTAAAAGCAACATCAGGTATTTTATTGATTTAATCTGTGCCAGTATCATAAACATGTTATAGAGCAAAAACTTGTTCGTTTTACCCGGAATTAAGCGGCATTTTTAAATTCAAGCAATTACATGCAACTCCTAGGAGAATATCAATCTTATATTCATACTAACTCGTATGTCACCTTTTATTGTAGAAACTTGTCATAGTCAGAAAAGCGATCAAAATATGATTGACTGTCACAGACAAGTACGTCCGTGTGTCATTTCACTCTGACAGAATCAATTTGTAATTTCTGCTTCCCTTCTCCACAAGAATATTGACAAAATTACTGGTCTGTGCTCACAATCATTTCATCAGATTTCTAAGAAAACAAGAGTGCCAAACTGTCAAGAAATACGCCCGTCAAGAAGGCATAACTCAGTATCTGGCAGTTCATTTGTTTTGTAAAACCTGATAGAACTAAAGAGAAGACAAAGCAAATTCACCTGTTTGACGTATAGAGCTGTTTCATATTTTTCGATAATTTAAGGGCTATAATCAAAAAGTGCCTACGGCGATTTGGCTGGTTATCGAACTTCGCCTGGATTTTATGCCTAAAAATATTTTCACCAAGTTTGTTAAGATCGGATGAAAAGTGTTCGACTTAGATAGCGGACAAGGTGAATTTGGCCAATTTTGCATACATCAAGGGCAATAATTCAAAAATACCTGTATGTATTTGGCTGGTTATCAAACTTGGCCTAGATATTATGCTAACAAACATTTTGGCCAAGTTTGGTGAAGATTAGATGAAACTGTTTGACTTAGGGAGCGGACAAGGTGAATTTGGTCAATTTTTCATAAATCAAGGGCTATAATCCAAAAGTGCCTGAGTCGATTTGGCTGGTTATCAAACTTGGCCTAGATATTATGCTAACAAACATTTTGACCAGGTTTGTGGAAGATCAGATGAAAACTGTACAACTTAGAGAGCGAACAAGGTGAATTTGGTCAATTTTACATAAATCAAGGGCCTTATTATCAAAAAGTCGATTTCGGTTATCAAACTTGGTCGACATTTTATGCCGGCAAACATTTTGATCAAGTTTGGTGAAGATCAGAGAATACTGTTCGACTTTGATGGCTGACAAAGTGTGTGGACGCCACCCGCTGGCCACGGGTGTTCACATAATACGTCCTTTTGGGGCGTATAAAAAGGCAACTCATTGAAAGTCCGATGGCTAGAAGATAATTTAAATGAAACAAGATTATTAATTTAATAAATAACCACGAATTTAAGCATGCAAAATTCCTTGGTATTGGCTATAAAGAATATGAATTACAAAAGAAGTCGTTCATGACAGCTTTACTTTTAGTCCTTGTTATGTGTTTATAATTTTCAATGTAAAGAGAAAACGGATAACGTCGCGTCAGTTATGGTAACGTATATCTGCAATAATAGATAAGGAATGTTTGTATAATTTTACGTACTTTGTTTAAAGTAAACTTGTTACTACGGATAGGAAAAATTCAAGCGTAGTGACGACTAAATACATGATGTTCAGTATTATTTACGAGTCAACCATGCTTTTAACTAAGACAGTTGTAAGACAGGTCCCCAGCATACATAAATCAAAGCACTGAAGGACGGTTGTGCTAGTAAGTGTACATTAAATTTAGACAAAAAATACTTAAATGTTAATACTCCAAGTGATATACCGACATTTTCACTTTAAGACGTGAAAGTGATCATGATCACTCATTTATTCTGTGAAATTCTGTTCTACTACTGATATGATTTGAAATACACAATTATAAGAGACCTTACTGCTCGAATGCAAGACATTAATATGTGAAGTAGAGATTGAAGTTAATGTCAAAGCAATAAAAACTTATTTATAATTCTCGCAAACTTGTGTTTCAGATCGCAAATTTCTAAATGAACTTGCAGCACTACAGCGCTCAAAATGTACTAAAGAGAGAGAGTTTACTTTGAAGAAACTATTGTCAGTCGTAATTTTAAAACTTCAGCAGTCAAATCAGCCGTGCAACTCATGGGTAGAGAGGGTACACAAACACTAAATGAGTATGCTAACTCATTAAAAGTAACTTCTTAAATTACCTCGGATAGATTTTGTTGTGTATCGCATGTCAAGACAGAGGTCATAGCCTACTTGTTTCATACAATCTCGTCATCCAGAGCGCTCATTATATAATATCATGTTTGCTGAAAGCTCGGCAAACCACTTATGTATGAGCTTTGTTGCATACAACCACTACAGTAGTAGTTTAACCGCCGTGATACAACTCTGTATATTCAAGTCAACTCACGAGTACTTTAAATTATTTCACTTTTTTCTTGACATTGTACAATCACTAAAATGTGACAATTAACATTGAAATGTTGTCATCCTTTATGATTAACATTTTTTCACATCTTCTGCGAATGTTAAAGCTGCTCGCTCTCAGATTTCGGTAAAACAATAAAGTTCTTCAAACTGTATGTAAATAACGTATTTTAGAACATATAGTCATATAAAAAGGCTCCAGTATAAATTCCTGTCAGTTATATCTATCAATTTAAAAAAATACGCTACCAATATTTCAGTATAAGCATATAGTGTAGCGGTTCCGTGTAACCGACATATTCAATCGATTTCTGCAAATTCCTACCTAGATTTTTTCTTATAAATTCATTCTAGCCTTTAGTTTTATATTTAGGCATAATTACGTCAATTTAAAAAAAAAATTCAACGGTAACTGAGAGCGAGTAGCTTTAATGCAAACTTGAGAATGAACAGTTTAACCAAATACGGAAACTTTAAGTGTAAGTGAACAGTGACGACTCGCTCAAATTCAGATTACGCTTGAAACACAATACGCTATCAAAGAAATGCAACGGAAGTCCAAGTTTTTAGTTCAATCAAATAAAATTTTCTCGAAAGAAAGCACGAACAAAACATAACAAACACTACAACAGACAAACACGAAGCACGCTACAACGCTACTACGTAAAGCAATTTAACAGCAGTAAATGCGAGCTCGCGTACACTGTTCTACACAGTGATCGAAAGTTTACCTGTGTCGTACATTTTTGCAATAACTATTTAAATTGTAGCATTATCTAGTGGATCTCTACATCATAATCCTCTGGTCAAATTGACTCCCCCGGGGTCACTTGGTTTATGATAGGCTTATAAAGAAACAACTTTTTAAAAATCTTCTCTGAAACCGAAAGGCCTAGAACTAGATATTTGGCATGTAGCATTGTCTAGCAGACCTCTACTTAGAATTTTCATCTCCCCATGGTGAACCTTCACCAATAGTGTTCAAATCATTACCCCAGGGTGAAAATTAACCCTTTCCGGGAAGAGGGGGGAGTCACTTGATTTCGCATAGGCTTACATTGTACATGTATGTTGGGAAAAACACAAGGCCCACTTTGCAAATGTGATCTTCTGTTCGTGAAATCCTGGATATTAAAATAATGTTTTTGCTAAACCATGCTGGTTGTAAACGTAAGCGCCTCCTGAACAACGATTACGTAAAACATTAAAAGCTGAAGTCATTATGTTTTGTTTAGTTTCATTGAAATCATTCGAGCATACGTAGCATTTAGTCACAAAAACCTGTAGTCATGGTAATGGTCTCACCGTCTGCCAGACGATTAAATATTGAAGAACAAGCTTCAGAGCACCATGAACACAACGCATCAGACATCCGAGCAAATGTCTCGATCCATTTAAGCATCCTGTGAGAATGAAGGCTTCTGAGAAGATACTGCCAGGTTTCTATGAATGGTTATGTTGGAAGTATTTTCTGGACTGTTCCGTGTAAAAAGAAAAAGAAGATTAAAACTGAGACAGCATTTCATTGTAATAAAAGTGATGTCTTAAATGCTGTTGTTATACACGGTTTGTCTCTATATGTATGATAAAGATATTTAAACGTTTATATCTAATGTAACCCTCTGGTATTGATAATGGTGTTTGCGTTTTCATCATATAATATTTTCTTGCGTGCTACTGTATCAGGAAGTTTGTTGTTGTTCAATTCATACCGCTCCGGAAAACAACTAGGTATCTTTTATGTCAGAATTGACTGAGTCGAGTTTGTGAGTAATTTATAAAACACTGAATCAAAGTTTAGGTAAACAACTTATATAAAACGCATCACTAAACCCAAATCCCGCCATGCGCACTGTTGTCCTGTGCATATCCGCGCTCATTCTTAAATTGAATATCTTCAAAATAAGAATGAGCGCGGATATGCATAGGTGATGTGCATATTTGTGATGTTAGGCTGAATACGGCAAGTAAAATGATATTTCTGCTTCAGCTGTACGTCGAATGTTTTCGGTATTCTGTTTATTAAGGTAACATTGTACCACAACAAATCCGTGTTACTAGTAAATATAATGGTCTCGAACTAGTTTGTAACACAGATCAATTGTTATCATTTCATTAAAATACGGTGTCCATTCAAATTTAAATTTAAGTATCGACTACAAAGTATATGAACCATCGAAGGATCGATCTAAAGTGACTTCTGCCTAATAATGCTTTAATTATTGGACCTGCATGGTACTTATTACTTCTGTGAAGTATGGTCAAATTCTGACCAGGGTGTTTGGAGATTAAGAGCGCACAATATTTTATTATGTCGAACCCCTGTGACCTTGACCTTGTGACCCGAAACATGGACGATGCACAACTTGGTATGGTACTTATCACTTCTGTAAAGTATAATCAAATTCTGACCAGGGTGTTTGGAGATTAAGAGCACACAAGATTTCATTATCTCGAGCCCCTATGACCTTGACCTAGTGACCCTAAACATGGACCATGCACAACTAGGTACAGTACTTATCACGTCTGTCAAATATCATTACATTTTGACTAGGGGTTTATGAGATTTAGCGTCCACAATATTTTACCATCTCGAGCCCTTGTGACCTTGACCTTTGACCTAGTGACCAAAAACATAGACCATGCACATCTAGGCATGGTACACATCACTTCTGTGAAGTATCATTATATTCTGACCAGGAGATTTGGAGATTTAGCGTCCACAAGATTTAACTATCTCGAGCCCCTGTGACCTTTGACCTTATGACCCGAAACAGTATCTATGCAAAACAAGGCATGGTACTTATCACTTCTGTGAAGTATCATCAAATTCTAACCGGGGTGTTAGAGATACAGCGTGTAACCTTGACCTTTAACCTAGTGACCTAAAATCTGGACCATGCACAATTAGGCATTGTACTTTTAACTTCTGTGATGTATCATTAAATACAGGTTAAATCAATGAAAAATTTTAATGCTAAAGTAACAAAATTAACCAAATATACCTCTAGTGAAAATACTCTCCTTTTCTTCTGCAAAGGTATAAAATTTGACTGCAAATAATAACACTTGTCAAAGATAAGATGACTGTGTTGAACCTCAGGTGTAGCTACTGTGCGATATTGAATTTCGTAGCTACATTTAATTCACGAACAAAAGAAAGCTTTTGATACACGATAGTTCATAGTAATTTGACACAGATAGTGACTCATTGCATCACATGCTTTCTTCGTACTATAGTTATATTTTATGCAGTGAGCCGTGACTATACTTTTATATTTATGTTCTGTAGCAAGGTCAAATTTGCCTTAGTTTAGTACTTCAGTAAATTCAGTTTATTCTTATCCGTATGTTCCCGCCGTTCTCCGTTTTGTGTTCTCAGGTATTTCGTACCTACTCCGTGTTCAGCTGTGTCGTATATTGTACTCCGTGTTTACATACGTAACGTATTGTGGTCTGCGTTATAAAGGATGTTATATATCAGGTATATCATGTTCATTCATAGTCAAAGCTGTTCAGCTTTTGACCAGGACAAAATTCATACAAAAAGGATTTTTTGAATGCTGACTGGAAATTGCTTGCTTTGGCATGAATCAAAAAGAATAATTCAGGTTTGGAAAATGATTTTTGGGGCATTTTATTCATTTTTTGAAAATTTTATTGAGAATTTCTGGAATACTCACATAACTCTGTATTATACTAACCATTCAATCGATTTTCAAATTATTTTACAGGTATCTCCATCATTGTTTGATGAACTTATTTGCACAGGAATCTGGTGTTTAAATCCAAGGTCAATGTCAAATGAAGAGGTCAAAGGTAAAAAACGAGAACATTTCTCCCATTCATTTATCATCTTTCATTTGCTATGTGCTCAAAAGAAAGTGTCTTTAAGTATTGCACATTTTCCTTGTCCATCAAAACTTGATTTGTTAGTAATGGTAATACATTTCTTCCATCTGACTGTCTATATGATGTAAGCCCGTGAAGTGCTCACCACTTTGCAGTTATCTATAGGGTCACACGATATATCAACCCTCACAAATTAAGCTATTTCACAAATATTCTCATATGTTGATTCTTTTCCTTTAATTTTTGCAGCAAGTATGCTGTTCTCCGTCTCTTAAAATGCTTTTTGGCACTATTTAGTTATGTTTTAGCCTCTTTTACATCCTCAGTTACCCATGGTAGTTTCTTTTATTTATTTACATCATTGCTTGTATTTACTGGGGTGGATCATGGGGGTGGGGATCCAAACTTCAGGTGACTGTGGCTAAATATTTTCTGGTGAAATATGTTTATTCACATTCTATTGTCATTATTTATATCTCTAAGAATTTCATAACTTTCTGTGATTATACCTAATTATTCATATTCGCGATGTTTTGTAATTTTGACTTACCCTTTGCGTCACCTAATCACCTAATCACTTAACAATAGTATGTGATTTGTTTGTCTACGTCATATAATACAATCTATATGACAACAAACACTACTGCTTTCAGTCTTTAAGAAGACGACTGTGGGAAGCCCGGTCGGGCAATGTGACCAGCCTGATTATGCACCCCGGACAAACAATTATTAGTACGAACTAAACTATGGAGATCAGATATTATGTGTTTGTTGCTTTGAAAGATATCTCTCACAATTTATTTTTGATAGATATCTCTTGTCTTTTAAGAGATATCTCTTTCAATTCCAGAGATATCCCTATTGCATAACAAAATATTTGAAAGGAAGTGGTATTTCTTCTACTTACAAAGATATCTCTGTAACATTGAGAGATATCGCTTAAAAATATAAATATATCTCTTAAATGATGTTAAACAGATATCTCTGTAAGTAGAAGAGATATCTCTTAATGTTCAGGAGATATCTTTCTGTGATACAAAGACATCTCGATTAAAACGAAAGATATCTCTTTGAAATCAGAGAAAATCTTTTCGGAATAAATAGTAAAGAAAACGTCTACGTCTAGTAAGAATGCTTATGACGTTTGTTACAGGCAAGTGAAAAACGAATAGTAGCCAAACTGTATTTTGAAATGAATACAAACCGATAATAGAATTAGACTATTAGTGAACAGCACGAATTGTGTTCAGAAATATAAAAATCATCGGATACTGAATGTTATTTTATTTAAACGTGAAAAGTGTGAGGGAAATAGATTGACACTGATGATTCTAACATGTTTCATTTCTGAATGAATTTTGTACGGGTTAAAAACTTTGGGATAAGCCTATTTTGAGGCTCAACAGCCTTAATTATCAATGGTATAAACTTATTTGGTTAGTTTGATAGTAAAAATATATTTCATGTGTTCGCCATAACCTTTGTCACCGATAACAAGCTTTTGATGCGGTTTTCTAACAAATCTAGTTTTCCCTGACACGCTACTTTAGGTCGAACATGAGTTCCCTCGGACAGTAATAGTCATTTATGACTTTCTAGATTAGTTATTTTGCATTGTAAGAGTCCTTACCTTTGGACACGCTATTATGTATTTTCTTTATAATAAGACGTGTCTGGTAAGCTTTATATTTCAATTTCGCTGAATACACTATCGTGAATTTCGTGAAATATATATTGTTTGTATTGTTTCTGTAAATATTAATTATTCATAATATGAATTGTTTTCGATTCAAATAGCACTATATTGGTGCCGTCCAGTAAATATATATCAATGACGCAGTGGTTCGTTTCGTCTATAATCCCACCTGCTAGGTCATAGCTCACGGATCCAAATCCTACTATAGCTGTGTTATTTGACTACAATGTGACAACACTTGGTTGGCATGATTGAAATACGTTTGTCGTCGGTAGTTTAAAGTTGCTCGCTCACAGTTTGTGGTGAAAAATAATTTCTCGAAAATGATATACTTAAACATAAAATGTCAAAGTAATGGCTAGAATCAACAACACAAGTAAAAATCTAGGTAGCATTTTGAGAAAATATGTTGAAAATGTTGGTGAGTTTGGTTTTACGGTACCGCTATATTATATGTTTATACTGGAGTTTTCTCACCGGGGAAGACATATCGTCTACTGCATAAATACAGGAACAGTTAAATGTTGTTTTTTACAAAATGGTTTCGTAGGACCTCTTTCGATTTATCAATTATTATCTCTACTTGATATTTGAAAGAGCGGACAGAAGTATACTGAATGTAGGTTTTGGAAAATGTATATGATCTACTGATGAATTCTACCATGCCTTCTTCCAGACATTCAAATCACACACTATGGTGCATGTGTTTATTCGCCATATTCGATTGATATATACCTTCAATACAAGTTGATGTGATCGTATACTTTTTAAAACTGTTTCGTTATTCCTTATGAAATAATTTAACAAATAGATACATTTATCTACATGCATCTTATAATTTGGACACGAACGCATTTCTTCAAATACTTTTTAATTTGTTACTAGATAAATCGTGATAAAACGTTTCATTGATAAATGTTGCAACTGTCGATCTAAAAACAGACTGAATATTCAACCACCTCCATTGATAACTTAAATATCTAGGAAAATTGTATGCCTACTCATTGACAACTTTCCTATGAACGATATTAAGATATAATTATACTTAAACGTCTGTCTGTAAAAAAAGGCTGAAAAATAGTAATTGTTGACAACACAAAAATTGCACTAAGTGGCAGATTTTACTGGCTGAAAAAATTCCAGGCATCTGGCACCTCCCTAAATGACGTCAGAACAAACCGCTTTGTGAATGAAATGTGTAAATTCATACGCTACTTCATATAATTTTTAGAATACGTACAATGTAATAAATTACTGGCTTCATGTGCGGATCTCGGGTAAATGTTTTGGTGGTAGCTGTGCTCAACACCGTTTATCTATTTTAAACATATTTCTTCTTCTGTTTACACGATCATCTGTTTTACACGGATTGAAAAGTATATGCATGTATAATGTAGCCCGTTCGTGATTTTTTCATCGTAACGCAATGTGGATGAGCAGCAGATTAATGTGGAACTTCTGCAGCTACAAACATTTTGTCGTAGTTAACAATTGTAACTACTAGCTGTAAGTCAATTTCTTTTGTCACCCGTCTGTGATGGACACGGATAACCCTCACTCAATTAAACATAGCTTGCCATTTTTGTTAACAAAATACCCTGATGCTGTAGAGTTAAACTTGTTTTGTCCAAGAATGTACCACAAACGTCCATCAAAATACAAGTTTTGTCATGCCGCGAGATCTTCCCTTCGTGCAAGATGTAACAAGGTCATATGCTTCCAGGTATTTTTGCCAGCAGTTGCAAATCAGGTTTCGCGAGACATACAAGTAATCCTCAGTGTCAAGACGTGAACGTACAGCTCTGTAAAACTTTAAGAAATGATTGTAAAATGAATGATTTTGCATCAAATGCTACTAAAAACAAAAATAATATCAAACAGGGAATGCCACGTACCAAAAACGCAGCCTCCCCAAAACATGCAACTGGGTCCAGTTGGTTTTATTAATTATGTGATTCTGGCGGTCCAAATTTAGTATTTTTAGTTTTTAATTGCTTGCCAATAAATTGCACAACCTCTTATCTATTTTTTGTTTCAATTTACCCTCTTTGTTTGTCTGTACTCCTCCCGTCAAAAATCAGTAAAAGAGGTTCGTTCCCGGCACTAATAAAGTCCAGATAATGCATATAAGCATTGCTAATGTCCAAATAATACGGACCTTTATCGTACTCCGCCAGTTAGTTCCGAAATTAGAAGCTCGACTTACAGTTGAAAACAAATAATGTACTAATGCATTGTCGTTTATCAGTTGTCTAGTACATAGCCATCGAGCAAATTACTTTACCCGTGAACAAACTGGTTCCCAAATACCTTGACACATTTCTTTTAATCACACGTTATATTTTGACGTTGATTCCTGTTTTTGTTTTAAGCGGCCTCTGTGTGCACTGGACCGAAACTATTTCAATTTGCTTAAAGAGGTAAATACAAGGCTACTACAGAGCAGTCAGCCTGGTTAGCTCAATCGGAAGAGCACGAGACTCGAATCTCGAGGTAGAGGGTTCAATTTGCGAGGCTGACTAACTAAAATTACTGATATTCTTTCGGATGAGACTTAAACCTAGGTCCCATATATGGGTGCTATACACCTGGCACGTTAATGAACCAGGGATGTATCTGGAATTGGGACGCTTTCTGTATCTTGCACTATCCTCCGAAAACATAAATTAACTAACCTCTTCTGGGGGCGTTGGTCAACTGGGAAAATAGTACCTAATATACGATACGATACTACAGAGCAAGTTATACGGGGTACTTACAGACCCTTACATGTCGTACCTAACATATGTGCGGTTTACGTGATAAACAAAGGATGGGTATGCTTAAAAGTTCATTTTTCAAAACTTTGTGGGTTCTCAAAATTGTCCATTAACTTCGGCGGTTTGATGTCCAAACGCATGTGGGTTTTTGGCATACTTTTGCATACTATATTTTCGGACGGCCGGGTTAGTGTATGTTTTATGGAGGTCCAGAGACAACGGAACCCGTTCAATTAAGTTGCTTACAGGATTAACCACATATGCAACAAAAAAGCCCACATGCAGTCTTTGCACTGGTAATTCACCTCACACAGTCACTTTACTGTCCTCTGGCCTGTTTTGTCGGGCCCTTAAGGGTGTTTCTCTTGGTACTCTGACTTCTGCAAAGGCATTGAGTACATACGTTTTTTGGTTCTCAAGGTTTGCTTTTTATATATTTATACACGAGCATTTTTGTGTTTTACATACCATGCCTTTTGTTTCCATTGCGTGTGTTAGAGATTCACCTAGCAGGGATTACTTTTATTTACACTGTCCTGTGACTTTGGAACATGGTGGGGGTAAGAGTGAGGTTGGGTGCGCACCATAAACCGGTTTAAGCTCCCCAGTGGTGTTTTTGCCACTGACCGTTCCAAGGCGGTGCCCCACTGTGTTCCTTTAATTGTTCGTTTTGTCCTCGTGTGTTTGCTTTGTATGCTAGTGTGTGTTGGTAGTGTATATGTGTGTGTGTACATGATTGTGTGTGTGTGTGTCGTGTGTGTGTGTGTGTGTGTGTGTGTGTGTGTGTGTGTTGGTGGTGTGCACTTCTGGGTGCTGTGGGGTTCGTTTTGGGGAGGCTGCGTTTTTGGTACGTGGCATTCCCTGTTTGATATTATTTTTGTTTTTAGTGAGAGCGGGTGGACGGAGCAGCATACTAGAAAAAAACTCCATGTTTGTAAGCAATTTATTTATAGACAATTTTAACCTGCTCCAAACACAAACATAAATGTTGATGGAAGTTTATCGTAAGCAAACTGAATCAAATTTAATTTGTGAAATTACTTTTTTGTCACTAAGAAGCTTTAAGGTTGCACACATTTATATTCAAAGAAATAAAGCTATTCAACGGTTCAAAATCTTTATGAAAACAAATAAATACAATATTACTCGGATTTCTGTACATTTTCCTGTTCAACTATTCAAGCAATTCTCTATTCTATTACAATGACATTTTTCGAAATAAATTTTCAGATTTTATTAAGAAGAATGTTTCCGAAACATGACTTTGGAAGATTTAAGTGTAGAATAACGTTTCCATCCGTAGTAGATAAAACCACCAAAACCACTGTTATGTGAAGACTTGGTGCCTGGGGGTGACATATACTCTCCATTTAAATTTGCTTGGGCACAATCTCGATACCACCAACCTCCACGTTGCAATTCCGCGCAATTGTCACCGCGCTGGTCTGCATCATGATCAAATGTACTGAAGTCAACATTATTCAAGTAGTAAAACCCGGCTGCATTGCCTGAAAATAATGAAACAATTCCAAGAACTTTGACATGGACAATTTTTATTTCATCTATATTCATCATATTTTATCAAAATAAGGTTACATGCATTTTTTCTATAAAAGTACTTGAATAATATAATCGATTGCAAATACTTTTATTGAAATTATCACAATATGCGTCAAGGCCCTACACCATACCGATATTTTTATCTTCTCTAGAAACCTAATTTAATTACTATCTTGCGTGTATTTATCCATGTATCTTATGATGTACTTTCGATTTTTTTTCTAACATACTCACCTGAGACCTACTTATGGCCATATGTGATCAAACCCTAAACTATGTACCATAAAAATAAACATTCTGTTTGATCTTGACAAGACAAACCTTCTGACCAATTTGCATGATGATTGGCTATAAAATAGGGTTTCCTTGGAATTGACCTGGTGACCTGATAACCTAGTTTTTTTTATACAATGCGATCCACACAAAAATTCTGACAAATTGTTATGATGATTGAGTTGTAAATGTCACCTGTATGGCATACACAAGGTTTTTAAGCAGGTGACCTCGTTGACCCATATTCAAACCAGACCTAGATTTCATAAGACAATCATACTGACCAAGTGTCATGAACATCCAATGAAAAATTCATTCTTTTGCGTACACAAGTCTTTTCTATGATATGCCACTTCGACCTTGTTATAAACTCCAGATTATCCATATTAGAATTCTTCCTAGACTAAGGTTCACGAACGTTGAATGAAAACTGCAACATTTATTGCAAACACAAAGTTTTCTACAATTTTACCAAGTGACCTAGTTTTTGTCTCCAGATGACCAATATTCAAATTCGATTTAAATTTTATAATGGCTGTAATTCTGCTCAAGTTTCATAAAGATCCAATGAAAAATGCAACCTCTATTACAAACAAAAAGTTTTTCTATGATTGTACCCCGTGAGCTAGCTTTTGACCCCAGATGACCAATATTCTAAATTCTAAATGGACCTATATTTTATAAAAACAATCATACTAATCAAGTTTCGTGAAGATCGAATGAAAAATGCAACCTCTATTGCATGCACAAGGACTTTTTATGATTTGACCCCTTGACTTAGTTTTTGACCCCAGATGATTCATATTCAAACTCGTCCTAGATTTTATAAAGGCAGTCATTCTTACAAGGTTTCATGAAGTACAGTGAAAAATGCAGCCTCTACTGCATGCACAAGGTCAAGTGTGGACAGACGACAGACAGCGATACAACAGACAGACAGACGATAGACACCAGACATTCACAATTATTCACCTTGAACACTTCGTGCTAAGGTGAGCTAAAAAGCAAGGAAAATCAATGTATTGATATTCCTCGACAAAGAGGTAATTCCGTTTTCTAAATGTTCCAAAGTTAGAGACTACAAAGTTGATTATTTGTGCCAAACGTTACCAAATTCCGAACGAAAGTTTCACCACCAAATGTGGGCATCAATATTGCAGTGATCATTTCTTTCTGCAGTCATAAAGAACATTTTGAAATTTATTGTAAGTTGAATTAAATAAGTACTTGAAGTTTTAGAACACAGAATTCTCAAGTTATATATAGAATACGAAGAAAAAGCACAAATTTAAAGTTGTTAAAGGTACTCGCTCTCAGAGTTTTGAGAAAACAATAATGTTATTCACTCTCCGAAAGTAACATATTTTAGAATGAATAGTCAAACTAGATGGGTGTTCAGTAGAACACTTGTGTCGCTATCTTACACTTTGCCAGAATAACTAACGACTTCGTTACAAAATCTTACTACAAAAAGGGGCATAACTTGACCTACAACATTTCGCGGCTTCACGACCCTTTTGTCTTAAGCAATACAATTTCAAAGTTTGGTAAAGAAATCTTACGAAATAGCAAAGCTATAACCAACTTAAAGTTTTCGTGACAAAATCTAAGTACGAAAAGGGGCATAACTCTGTCTTATATGACCTTGACGTACACAATTTGGCGGCATTATGACCCTTTTGTCATAAGCAATACAATTTGAAAGTTTGATGAAACAAGAGCTGTCCCTCACAAGTGACGAATGCCCCCGAAAGAGGTGCCTCACAGTCTGTGTCCTCTCCATGTGCTCAATAAATGTGCTATGTAATTTTAAAATCCTTCCATGCATGACAGAGTAATCATGCATACAGTATTCCATTACTTTAAACACTAAGTGTGACCTTGACCTTTGAGGTAGGGACTTGGGTCTTGCACGCGACACACCCGCTTGATGTGCTAGACATTTGTGCCAAGTTATTTTAAAATCCTTCAAAGCATGATAAAGTTATAGTCCGGACACAAATGTATGCATATATACAGGATTCCATTACCTATAAACTCTAAGTGTGACCTTGACCTTTGTGGTAGGGATGTGGGTCTTGCACGCGACACGTCGTCTTGATGTGCTAGACATTTGTGCCAAATTATTTTAAAATCCTTCAAGGCATGACAAAGTTACAGTCCGGACACGAATGTGTGCATATATGCATATATAGAGGAATCCATTACCTTCAAACTCTAAGTGTGACCTTGACCTTTGAGCTAGGGACGTGGGTCTTGCACGTGACACGTCGTCTTGATGTGCGGGACATTTGTGTCAAGTTATTTTAAAATCCTTCAATGCATGACAAAGTTACAGTATGTGTGCATATATGCATATATAGAGGAATCCATTACCTTCAAACTCTAAGTATGACCTTGACCTTTGAGCTAGGGACGTGGGTCTTGCACGCGACACGTCGTCTTGATGTGCTAGACATGTGTGCCTAGTTATTTTAAAATCCTTCAATGCATGACAAAGTTACAGTCCGGACACGAATGTGTGCATATATAGAGGATTCCATAACCTTCATACTCCAAGTGTGACCTTCACCTTTGAGGTAGGGATGTGGGTCTTGCACGCGACACGTCGTCTTGATGTGCTAGACATGTGTGCCAAGTTATTTTAAAATCCTTCAATGCATGACAAAGTTACAGTCCGGACACGAATTTGTAAGTGGGGACGCACGGACGGACGGACAACCTTACAAATGGGCATTTGTTGGGTACTTTCCATTGCCTCTAATGATAAGAAAGTAGCCAACAAGTCCCTATATAAAGTATTAAAAGTACCCAATATGTGCCCCTTTTTTTGGTGGCCACCTGACGGAATGAATGATATAGTACCCAATATATGCCCATATGCGGGCTCGGACAGACGGACAGACGATCAGACGGACAGACGGACAGACGGTACGATTTTAATATGCCACCCTTCGGGGGCATACAAGTCCTAAGAATTGACAATTTCATAGCCAAAATCTAAGTACAAAAAGGGGCATAACTCTGTCAAATATGAACTTGACCTGCAAAATTAGGCGGCATCACGACCATGTTGTCATAAGCATTCCAATTTGAAAGTTTGATATGGAAATCTTAAGAAATGGTAAAGTTATAGCCAACGTTAAGTTTTCATGACAAAAACTAAGTACAAAAAGGGGCATGACTCTGTCAAATATTACATTGACCTACAAAAGTATGCGGCATCACGACCCTTTTGTCATAAGCAGTATAATTTCAAAGTTTGATGAAGAAATTTTAAGAAATGGCAAAGTTATAGCCAACGTTAAGTTTTTGAAAGGGCGACACAATAAAAAGGTTCCAGTAAAAATTCCTGTGAAGTATAAACATGTATGTATTTTTAAAATTATACGCTTCCAATAATCCGTTACAAACGCTTTTGAAAATTCAAATTATAACCATATAGCGTAGCGGTGCCGTTTACCATCATTTCCATCGAATTTTGCAAATTGCTATGTTGATTTTCACTTGTGATTTTGATTCTAGCATTTACTTATACATTTTAAGTTTTTGTTATATCTTATCCATTTTTCACCAAGAAATGTGAACGAGCAGCTATAAGCGACTCATTTCTATTTTTTGTTTGTTTTACAGTTGTTCTAGACTAAAAAAATAACTATTGGAGTGGATCAAAGATTAGAGAAGCATTTTACATATCTGTAATGGGGTATGGTGGTGACAGTGGGTGTAGGTTTGGCTATTAGAAAATTTGATCATTATATTGTTTGAGTCCGTACAATTAAAATAAGATACATGTAACCGGTTTCAGAGAAAAAGAGTTTTAAAGTTATTCGTATTTAATATTTAAGAATAAAAGCAATTAAAGGCCAATAACTCTGGAGTTACTTTAACAATCCTGCCACAAGGTTCCGGACTGAAAAATTGTCTATAAAAGGGTAAAAGTGTAGAAAAAGCATGTGTATGCAATAGAGGTTGTCTGTATACTCCCCTAAACTTCCGGAGCCATATCTTGGTACTGGTTGTTAAATACCCGAAAATAAGATCCCTCTGCCTTCGGCAGCGGACTGACTGAATTATTTTCAGATAGTATTGTCGTTTTAAACTACTGTTCGATTGTTAGCTCCTAGGAGTTCAGCGAAACTAAATACAAACCTGATATTTGTTCAACAGTTTGTTGCCCGAGAAGGAGAGTAAATGCTGGATATTTTGACAAGCTGAAGTTTCCAAACTGCTCGTACACATACGAGTTATCAGCCGCTGTCAGATCGAGTCTGAGGTCACTTTCATATTGTGATGCCATTTCTTCAACATAACGGAGACCTGTTGTAAAATTTAATAATAACATTAGCGTCATAACCAGCAATTAAAAAGAATGGACCTACCAAACTTTCAGAAATGGACAGTTACGCAAGCTGATCACTATCACACTGGTTGCACAGCAGAATCATTTGCTCACTGCAGACTAAATAGAATAACAAGAGGGCCAAGATGGCCCTATATCGCTCACCTGTATATCAACTGCCAATATTACAAGGGGTCATGATTTTAACATAATTCGTAAAGGTCCACTACACAATGCTTAGTAACATTCCAAATATCTAAGCAATTCCTGTGGGCCTTGTGTTTTTTTTAAGTTTTCCCTATATAAGCCTATATAAAATCAAGTGACCCCCCACTCCCGGGAATGGTTCATTTTCATCCGGGGGTCATGATTTGAACAATCTTGGCAAAGGTCTACAATGCAATCCTACATCCTTAAATATCTAAGTTCTAGGTCTTGTAGTTTCAGAAAAGAAGACTTTTAAAGTTTTTCCTATGTAAAATCAAGATACCCCCAGGGCTGAGTCATTTTGACCTATGGGTTATGATTAAAAACAAACTTGGTAGATGTCAGATAGGCAATGCTACATGCCATATATCTCAACTCTAGGCCCTGTGGTTTCAGAAAGAAAATTTTAAAGTGTTTCCTATATAAGCCTATGTAAAACTAAGTGACCCCCAGGCGGGGTCAATTTTTACCAAGGGGTCATAATTTGAACAATCTTGGTAGAGGTTGACTAGACACATGCTAAATATTAAGGTCTAGACCTTGTGGTTTTAGAGGAGAATATTTTTAAAGTTTTTCCTATTTTCCCATAGCAACCAGAGTTCTACACAGAATGGAATTATCTGAATAATTTTGGTAGAGCTTCATGCAAGGAACATTCCTGATGGACGACGTAAAATATCCGTAAAAAGGAGCAGGTCATTAAGTAATCATGTTTACCGTACGTGCAACGTGCGTAAATCGTGAGTGTAACGTGCCTAAATAGTGCTCTCCGTGTAAAAACTGTTATGTTCCGACTACGTACCGTTGTTTATGAAAGCATTACTTAATCTTATTTGTAAATTAATCGTTAATTATAATATTTTGGGGTCGCTTGGACATTTAAAGTTCGATTCAAACCGACACAATGCAGTTTGGGTCAACAGTAGTTGGCCGATTTATCGTTATGTACAATACTTTAAAGACGTGATCAACAATGCTCTTAAAACAAACTAGATGAAACAAATGGATCGTTAGTCGATGTAAAAACAATGGAAATTCAAAAACGTGCGGTGACGGTACATGGTTTAAGAGTCTTGTTATGACGCTCATGAATTAAACAAGGAACGCTACTTAATGACTTGCTCCTTTTAACGGATAACACCGGGACTCACCATCGGCTCCTTTTATAACGTCACACTGGGAACAACTTTCCTGATGACTCAGCATTGTACGACATATGAAGCCCTCTCCCCAAATGACTTGATACTTGACCGAGCGACTTACTTATCACTCTTGCGTAATACTCCTCTGATTTCATAGCAGCAGGGGAACAGGCATTCTGCCGTAAACAGTTTACTACAGTATATTACTGATAAAACTACTTCGGATGTTATTATTTAAAGCTGCTCGCTCTCAGTTGGCGTTGAAAGAAATAAAATTTAAAAAAATGACATACTAATACATAAATATAAAACTAAAGGCTAGAAACAGCAATAGAAGTAAAAATCTAGGTAGGAAGTTGCAAAAATCAATTGAAAATGATGGTTTCACGGCACCGCTACATTAAATGTTGTTTTTTTTTTGGAATTTTAAACGCGTTCGCAACGCTTTACTATTAGGTAGCGAATTATTTGAAATGTACAGATATGCTTTACAGAAATTTATACTGGAACCTTTTTATATTAGTATATGTTCTAAAATATGTTATTTTCATACATTTTGAAGAACTTTATTTGTTTACCAAAATCTGAGACCGAGCAGCTTTTAACTTCCACTAGCATTATTAAATGTCATAAGCCAACAGATACGGAGGAATACTTTATATAATTCAAGAAATATTTAAAACGTATAATGAGCGCTTTGCAATACAATTTACAGACAATTAAAAACGTCTTTAACAAAAATAATCACTATTGTGATTGTCTGCGATAGGACGTAAAAAAATAATAAACATATAAAAGCTTCAGTGATGTTATATCACTAAATAAGAATTGAGTCATTTCGTGGCGGCTTAAGTTTTCAAAACTCCGAGCTTTAGTAGTTAGACAGGAACGAGTGTCTGCGTAACCCACCAGGCGGCGCTGTATCTGTTAACGGTATCATTATGCTATTAAACGTCAAGGCATGTTTGGAAAGTCCACACATTTTGTACAAGACTAGAACATTTGACGTTTTAAGAGTAATCAAGCAAGCAACCTTTTTAGGCAAACGAGATGCCCATAAGGGTCAGTATTTTTCTACTTGAAAGTTCCGAATACGTTTTGAGAAACAATGTTGGAAAACTATCGAGAAAAAGCTAACAGAGGTAACTGTGACCTTTTTTCAAAACAGTAGGGATCATCTACTCAATAACAGTAACTATCATATGAAGTCTGTTGTTGATAATATATTCTCAAAATATTAAGTGGAAATGACTACAAAGTGCGACACCCCCGCAAACAATACAGGTACATGTATCGTCTACAGGCTATAGGCAACCTTCTGCACAGGTTTCATGAAAGTCAAATAAAATTGTGACCTGTAGAGTGTTATCAAGGAAAAGCTAACGGATGTCTCTGTGACTTTGTTCCTTGACCCACTGCCCCCAAAAAACAATAGCAACGATCATCTGTCAAGTACGATATATCATTTTATGAAATTTGAATACTGTCGGTGATATAGATCTGAAGATATTGAGAGGAGAGTTTATTTAAAGTTCGGGTCACTGTGACCTTGACACTTGACCCAGAAAACAATAGGGATAATTTACTCAGTAAGATCAATCATCTTATTAAGTTTGAAGACTGTGGTGATATAGATCTGAGGATATTGAGCGGAAATTATTAACGAGTTTCGTGGCACTGTGACCATGACCTTTGACCTAATGATCCCCCAAATAACAATTGGGATCATCTACAGGTTGCAGACAACCTTCTGAGTACATTTCAGGACTTATAGAGGGTTATCAAGGAAAGGTTTATAGACAGACGGACAAACCACCATGGCATTAGGCTAGTATTGATACGGCTAAAACAGTAGAAGTTTTCCAATACTTGGTTACAAACATTGTTTGGGCTTATGTACTTACCAAGCCAAAATTCACCATGGATGCTACCAAAACCATTTGTGTACTCAGAGAAATTTCGGTAAAAATCAACAGAGCCATTAAATCGTTTTTGAAATACCTGTGAAATGAAAATAAACATTTACTATTGTGTCGGGCAAGGTAAAGCTAAACTTTTGCAAAATAAATTTCCTTCTTGATCATGTTTTTGTTTGTAAATATTGTCGACAGTACTTAAAAACAATACTCCTAGCTACTGTAAGGGTAAAAAGCAATAAAACTACACGAGAGCGGTTTAATATACTAAATCTTATTTAAATGTATGTTTTGATATCATTGAACTAAAAAGTCTAAAGCGAATGATTTATGACGAGTTTTCGTTGTGTTATGTTAATCTTCCGGGTAGTACAGATTGCCGAACGATTTCCTTTGTATCATATACAGACTTGGCCCAGATATCTAAAACAGACAATTTTGTCATTTTTATTGCAACTACAACCAGATACAATGTACCAGACAATGGAATAGCAACATTTATCTTTAGTTATTTCATTTGTTTAATCTAAGCTATGTGAAAGCATTGCCCAACCGTATCTTCACTATCCTAGCGTCACTGATAAGAACTTGTCCAAATTTCAAAAACAATTTCTCAAATCAAATGTTTGTACCGTCCATCCGTAAGGAAATGTATCCATGTCACAGTAAACTTGTATCGTCTTCTTTGACTTCCATAGCTTAACATTATACACTCCACTGTTTTGGCTAATATTTTTATAGTAAACATCGTAACAGTCGGTTACTATAGCTGAATAGAAATAAAACAGAATTAAGTCACAGTATAAAACAAGAACTGTTTGTATAGCAAGTATACACCCTTTGATGCAATCAGTAATGAGCAAAAAGAAATACATGTGGCATAAAAAATAAATAATTTGTCCTTAAAAACACAACAACAATTGTTGGTCTGACAAAAAAAATGGCCTTCAAAAAAATCATGTGGCCCTCAAAAAAAGTCCCAGTGGCCTTGACTTTTGACCGACTGACTCTTAAATCAATTGGGGTCATATGCTGGTTACGGCCAACCTTCACACAAAGTTTCAAGATGCTAGGCTCACGCGTTCTTGAGTTATCGTTCGGAAACAGTTTTACTATTCCCGGTCACTGTGACCTTGTCCTTTGACCTCAAACTCAATAGGAGAATTTGCTGGTCATGTCCAACCTCCACACCAAAATTTGAGGATTGCAGGCCAAAGTGTTCTTAAGATATCGTCCGGAAACCGTTATCAACAGATCAAAAATCAATAGAGGTCATCTGCTAAATGTAGTGATGACCAACCTGCACACCAAGTTTGAGGATTGAAGTCCAAAACATTTTTAAAGGGACACTCCCTACAACTAGCAGATTATATTCTCGAAACATAGATTATGTGTTTAATGAACACAAAAAGATAAATAAATACCACTTAAAAGAAGAACCAAGGCCGAAAAATGCCTCAATTAATCAATATAGAGGCTTTCTGTAATAAATCGCATCCACACATTAATTGTACAACAACAACTCTATATAGATTTTTGGATGGTTTATGTACTGCAGTACATTTTAAATCAACAACATAAGTAAAAATCTAGATAGCAATTTGCAAAGATCCATTGAAAATGTTGGTAGGTTTTAAGTTTAACGGCACCGTATCGGTACCGTAACGCCTTAAATACGGATTTTCAAAAGCGTTTGTAACGCTATATAATTTGGTACAATGTAGCGTATTATTTCAAATGTACAAATTTACTTTACAGGGATCTATTCCAGAACATTTTTACTTGACTATCTATTATAAATATGTTATTTTCAGAACTTTAATTTTGTTTTGTCCTCGGGTGTTTGGTTTGGGGGGGGGGGGGGGGGGGGGGGGGGGGGGGGGGGGGGGGGGGGGGGGGGGGGGGGGGGGGGGGGGGGGGGGGGGGGGGGGGGGGGGGGGGGGGGGGGGGGGGGGGGGGGGGGGGGGGGGGGGGGGGGGACCTTTAATTTTTCCTTTTTTCCCCCCCTGTTTTTTTTTTTGTGGGGGGGGGGGGGGGGGGGGGGGGGGGGGGGGGGGGGGGGGGGGGGGGGGGGGGGGGGGGGGGGGGGGGGGGGGGGGGGGGGGGGGGGGGGGGGGGGGGGGGGGGGGGGGGGGGGGGGGGGGGGGGGGGGGGGGGGGGGGGGCGCCCGCGGGGGGGGGCGCGGTTTGAAGAACTTTTTTTTATCAAAATATGACAGCGAACAGCTTTAACATCCGTCTTTAACAATGGATATGAAATTTGCGCTTGAGTTAACATAGTTCTTCTTCAAAGTCTGTATTTGTTATTGGTATGATTGGTCAAACAGAAACTTTTAAATATTTCACTTTTCTTCGAGATATAGTCCTCTAACATGTATGCAGTTAAATATAATATAGAATTACTCTAATTGTCAATGAATTGCTTGGAAATGTTAATATGTATTACAAGGTTCTACGACGATCGTTAGTAAACTTGTAAAGACAAAAAGTGTCAAAGAACCTGGATTACAGTTTGGACCAATATATTCATTTTTGCAGGAGCACGTGTAGTTGGATCTGTTGGAGATACACGTCCCGTGTACACAAGGGTTTGACCGACAGTAGTCTGTTTCTGTAGTAAAATTACGTAAAGTTTAGACAAAAACATCTCAAGCAATGCATATATACAATCGATATCTATCGGAGTATTACAATGTTCTATTTGGTGTATCTCTGTAAATGGATTAATCAACCCAAAATGTTATTTATTTTTTAGTGAGATTTTTCATAAACCTTTAGGATTTGAGGTTAAATGATATTTGATTCTACCTTTCAGAGTGGAAAGTTGTGATTTAAACGAGATACTATGGATCGTTAGTACCCGATACTAAAAATAATCTTTCCACTTAATACATGTATTGAGCGCATTAAAATTAGTTGTGAAGATGTGACAGTAAACAATGTCAGATCTATGAAAGGGGTTCACTGCAACGCCAAACCTATTAGGCTTCATCAGGTGTAGCTCTTGCAACAGTGAAACGCTAATACCTCTTATGCCATACTAAAACGTATTTCCAATCATGCGTCTGTGAGCTCCGATCGGCGACGTTACTGTAGACAGGCGAATCAGACGAATATTATTCATAATACAGTACTTACTACTCTCACAATAAAGACCTTCATAGCCAGTGTCGCACACACAAACAAAGCCTTCTGAGTTGTCATAACATTTGCCATGTACACATTGGATTGTGTCACACATGTTAATTCCTAGTGACAGAAAAGTTTATTCGTATTTATTTCATATTCAATCGCGAATTTATCATTCGAATTCTTTTATTGGAATTTTGTTAATGTTTTGTCTTTCATGTAAATCCTAATAAAGTGTATTACATACACACAAAAATGTATCGTAATGTTTAATTCACGCCACAGGAAACGTGTCGCAGGTAACAGATAGAGTACTGTTTGCGATAATAATAACGTAATTTGGAGAAGGACAAAAGTACTCTATATATTTTGTATTGTGGCACATTTTCTCTGTTGCGCTATCGTTACTGTGGTCTGAAAAATATAGTGAAACCGGTTTCTAACTACAGAAAACTCCGCTTATAACGAACTCCTCGGGACCTTTCAAATTAGTTCCTTATATCCGGAGTTCCTTATATCCGTATATTCGGAACAAGTTCCTTATATCCGTATATTCGGAACAAGTTCCTTATATACGATGTTTATAAATCGAACTAAAATATATATCAAACAAGTATTTTTTATAGTCAAATGTAATAAAAATCGAACCATAAACTTATAGTTGTTTTTTTTCTACCTCCTTTTGAAGAGTTATAAAACTATATAACTGTTATCCTTTTCTATATCCGTAAACCTATGTTAAATAATTGCAAGGATTGATAAAACATTAAAAAAAGTGTGTCATGTTTTAATTGGCAAAACAATAAACAAATACCATTGAAAAAGCTGATTTTCGCTTACTTGCCATAACTTTTTAACAAGGTATTTTTTCATCTGCACTCTTTTAAAAAAAACGCTCACAATTATCTACGTAAAATATTATCATATCATATTTAGCCATTATGTTTGTATTCTCATTTATCTAGTTTACCAAAAGGTTACACATGTGTAACGATTTACCTTTAAGGCTTATTACTACAAATGCGATATGAAAAATACAATGCAGACGGAATAAGAACAAGAGGGCCAAGATGGCCCTATATCGCTCACCTTGGTACAAGTCCACTTGCCTGGTGGAAGATCACTAGATAATGTTATACACCAAAAAAGGTTTTCCTATATACGCCTTGCCTTTGTAAAACAAATGATCCCCCCCGGGCAAGGTCAATTTTGACCCCAGGGGCATAATTTGAACAAACTTTGAAGAGGTCTTCTAGGCAATGCTACATGCCAAATATCTAAGCTCTAGGCCTTGTGGTTTCAGAGAAAAAGATTTTTAAAGTTTTCCCTATATAAGCCTATGTAAAACTAAGTGACCCCCGGTGCGGGGTCAGTTTTGACCCGGGGGTTATAATTTGAATAAAATTGGTAGAGGTCCACTAGCCAATGCTACATGCCAAATATCTAAGCTCTAGGCCTTGTGGTTTCAAAGAAGAAATTTTTTAAAGTTTTTACTGTATAAGCCTATGTAAAACTAAGTGACCCCCTGTGCGGGGTCAATTTTGATCCGAGGGTCTCTAGGCCTTGTGGTTTCAGAGAAGAAGATTTTTAAAGTTTATCCTATATATTCCTATGCAAAACTAAGTGACCACCCCCGCGGGGTAAATTTTGACCCGGGGGTGATAATTTGTTCAACCGTAGTAGAGGTCAACTAGACAATGCTACATGCCAAATATCTTAGCTCTAGGCCTTGTGGTTTCAAAGAAGAAGATTTAAAGCGACTGCACTCCAGATGGACAAGTTACGCTAAAAAAAGAAAATTTTCAATTTCAAGAAAACAATTGTCATTACTGTATCAGGGGCATTGTATTATGATAACGTGACAAGTTTTCTAACAAAAGAAACAATTAAAATGTGTTGTTTTGCTTACTTTTATTGTAGAAAATATCACCCCGTGACTAACGGGGTGGGCTCTTTGGTATATCAATATTTTTAACTCGCATCAAATCAGCTGACTCCGTAGTGTAGTAGGTTAAGCCGCTGTAAATTTTTTGTAAGCGCAAAGATCCGAGTTCAAAACCTGGCTCGGGTAAATATTTTTTTTCTACCTTTATTTTTAGCTCTTACACAAAGAAAATAATCTTGATGCTGACAAATTGAATATATATTGATTTTACCAAAAAATTAAAATTTAAAAAAAATTTGGAGTGCAGTCGCTTTAAAAAATTTTTACTATATAAGCCTATGTAAAACTAAGTGACCCCCTGTGCGGGGTCAATTTTGATCCGGGGCTCATAATTTGAACAATCTTGGTAGAGGTCCACTAGCCAATGCTACCTGCCAAATATCTAAGCTCTAGGCCTTGTGGTTTCAGAGAAGAAGATTTTTAAAGTTTTTCCTATATATTCCTATGCAAAACTAAGTGACCACCCCCGCGGGGTCAATTTTGACCCGGGGGCATAATTTGAACAATCTTGGTAGAGGTCCACTAGACAATGCTACATGCCAAATATCTTAGCTCTAGGCCTTGTGGTTTCAGAGAAGAAAATTTTTAAAGTTTTCCCTATTTATGCCTATGCAAAAACTAAGGGCCCACCCGCGCGGGGTCAATTTTGACCCGGGGTCATAATTTGAACAATCTTGGTAGAGGTCCACTAGACAATGCTACATGCCAAATATCTAAGCTCTTGTAAGCCCTGTAGCTCTTTAAGCCTTGTTGTTTCAGAGAAGAAGATTTTCCTATTTGTTGCCATAGCAACCAGAGTTCTGCATGGAATGGAATTCTTTGAACAATTTTGGTAGAGCTTCATGCAAGGAACATTCCTGCATAGTTTTATCAACATTGGCCTAGAGGTTTCAGAGGAGATGTCATTTGAATCAAAATGTTGACGGACGACGGACAATCATCGATCAGAAAAGCTCACCTGGCGTAGCTAAAAATGCAAAATCAACAGATATTTTTATCAATTCGGAACATATTTGCAGTTCGATACATACGATTACTTTACTGTACATTTTTTCATTGTTGAGCCATAAAATATTGTTCTTTATATCCGATGTTTCCTTATAACCGGAGTACGATATAACCGTATACTTTTACATTAAACAAAGAACGGAAAAAATCGGGCCAAAAATATCTGTTCGTTATATCCGAAGTTACGTTATATCCGGAGTCGATATATACGGAGTTTACTGTATGCATTGACATAACGTTTAGACTGCTTAATATTGCACTTACTTGTATCGCATGTTGCACCTGTGAAGTCATTGTCACATACGCATATAAAACCATTTGCTGTGCTTTCACAACGGCCATGATAACAAGGGTTTGAGGCGCAATGATCTATAACATGATATCAATGCTTTAAGATTTTAATCATACATACAGTGGTAAGTAATAACTTATGGTCAAATGAAATATCATCGTGTATGTATTTAAACTAATACTTTAAAGCTGCTCGGTCAGTTTCCAGTAAAAATATGAATAACATCGAAACTAATATACTTAAACATAAAAGGTAAAGGTAATGGCTTTTCTTTCCGCTGTTTCATCATTAGAGGGTACATTGATCTCTTTAAGCAAGAAATGTCACCATATAAACAGTTTTAAAGTCTATCTAGTGGTTTGTTTGTAGTTACTCACCTGCTGTCTGTGTCGTGTCATTACATCCTTCGTTACACAGGTCTTGGATACAGCATCCACTGCATACATGCTCCGTCAGAGAGCCACGCACGACAGGAATGTCATCTTGTCCCAAACCGTTTGTAAGGTCACGCCCAACAATAGCAACTCCCTGTTGGTTACCCTGTCTACATTCCTTTTTTAATGCAATATATGATGTAATGGTTCAGCATACTATAAGAATGTCATGAGTATTTCTGTTTATTTGTTTCATACTTTTTACAGATGACTCTGCCATTCATGTTGCTGGGAAAGACAGGTCCTGCATTGAAAAAAAACTGACAGATGAACTTCAGTGTGTCAGTCAATGGTTTATTGACAATAAATTATCTCTTCATTTTAGTTAAACAGAGACAATTCATTTTGGTTCTAAACCAAGGTTAGTCAGGATCATCTGTCAATGTTAGTTGTAATGGAACTGAAATACAGTCAACTTCATCTGTCAAATACCTAGGTGCTACACTTGATCAGTCTCTGTCTGGTGAATCCATGGCCAGTTCTGATGTAAAAAGGCCAATGCCAGGTTAAAGTTCCTGTACAGGAAACGTGACTTTCTCACATTCCACACTAAGAAACTTCTGGTTATGGCCCTCGTCCAGTGTCATTTTGATTGCTCTTGTTGTTTCTGGTATCATGGTCTTACTAAGAATCGAAGGATAAACTTCAAGTCACCCAGAATAAATTTATTAGGTTTGTTCTTAATCTTGGTCATAGGTCTCATATTGATAATGAACATTTTAAAGTTTTAAATTGGTTGCTTGTCAACATGGCGTGGAACATATTACCCTCTGTAATGTTTTTATACCCCTGAAACGAAGTTTAGGGGGTTATATAGGAGTCACCCGGTGGTTGGTCGGTCGGTCGGTCGGGCGGTCGGTCGGGCGGTCTGTTGCATTTTCCTTGTCCGGAGCATAACTTGAAAACTACAAGTTGGAATTCAATACAACTTCATACATTGGTCAAGCACATTGAGAGGGAGTGCAGTGCACAAGAACCATAACTCAATCTTGACTAATTTCAGAGTTATTGCCCTTTGTTACTTTTCCTTGTCCGGAGCATAACTTGAAAACTATTGGTTGGAATCCAAAACAATTTCATACAATGATCAAGCACAATCAGAGGAAGTGCAGTGTACAAGAACCATAACTCGATCTTGAGTATATACAGAGTTATTGCCCTTTGTTACTTTTCCTTGTCCGGAGCATAATTTGAAAACTACAAGTTGGAATTCAATACAACTTCGTACAATGGTCAAGCACATTGAGAAGGAGTGCAGTGCACAAGAACCATAACTCCATCTTGACTAATTTCAGAGTTATTGCCCTTTGTTACTTTTCCTTGTCCGGAGCATAACTTGAAAACTATTGGTTGGAATCCAAAACAATTTCATACAATGATCAAGCATAATTACAGGAAGTGCAGTGTACAAGAACCATAACTCGATCTTGAGTATTTACAGAGTTATTGCCCTTTGTTACTTTTCCTTGTCCGGAGCATAACTTGAAAACTACAAGTTGGAATTCAATACAACTTCATACAATGGTCCAACACATTGAGAGGGAGTGCAGTGCACAAGAACCATAACTCCATCTTGACTCATTATAGAGTTATTGCCCTTTGTTACTTTTCCTTGTCCGGTGCATAACTTGAAAACTACTGGTTGGAATCCAAAACAATTTCATAAAATGGTCAAGCTCAAGCAGAGGAAGTGCAGTGTACAAGAACCATAACTCGATCTTGAGTATATACAGAGTTATTGCCCTTTGTTACTTTTCCTTGCCTGGAGCATAACTTGAAAACTACTGGTTGGAATTAAATACAACCTCATACAATGGTCTACTACATTAAGAGGAATTGCAGTACATAGGAACCATAACTCTATCTTGACTCATTACAGAGTAATTGCCCTTTTCCTTGTCCAAAGCATAATTCAAAAACTATCAGTTGGAATTCAATGTAACTTCATGCAATGGTCAAGCACAATGAGAGGAAGTGCAGTGCTCAGGAACCATAACTCCATCTTGACTAATTACAGAGTTATTGCCCTTTGTTACTTTTCCTTGTCCGGAGCATTATTCAAAAACTACTGGTTGGAATTCAATACAACTTCATACAATGGTCAAGCACAATGAGAGGAAGTGCAGTGCAAAAGAACAATTACTCTATCTTGACTCATTTTAGAGTTGTTGCCCTTTGTTACTTTTACTTGTCTGAAGCATAATTCGAAAACTACTGGTTGGAATTCACTACACTTTCATACAATGGTCAAGCACATTGAGAGAAAGTCTAGTGTACAAGAACCATAACTCTATCTTGACAAATTACAGAGTAATTGCCAAGAACAATATCTCTTTTTAGTTTGCTTGCAAGGTATTCTGTTACTACAAACTTCCTCAGTTTATAAAGCAGTCTTTCGGGGGTATTAATCACATTTATTGATAGCTCTAGTTAAAATTAAAAATGGTCTTGCTCCAGAATATATGAGAGAAAACTTTATTCCCCTAGACTCTATTCATTCTTATAGGACTAGGTCAAGTGAAAGTGGATGTTATATTTTACCCAAAGCCAAGGGTTTTGGTGCTAAATCTTTTGCATATAATGGCTGTGTGCTGTGGAACAAATTGCCCTCTTCTCTAAGGACCATTTCAATGTTAAGTAATTTTAAATTTTCAGTAAAAAGTCATATGCTTAACACGTAATCATTGTTTTAATACAGTCATACCATTTTAATGTTTTATGTACTCATTGTCTTCCTTAATTTAGGACTGTGATATTTCATTTCATGCCTCTCAATGTCAGTACCATCAAAACCTAAGGATCACAATGGAAATAAGATATTTAGTTATCTTTTTTTAGTAATCCTTGGTAACTATAGTGTTATTGATATGGTTTCATTTCTCATACATGTTTATTGTTTTATCATGTACGAGGAATGCTCAAATATGAATATATCTAAGCACATAAAAATGTATCCATTATCGATTTCAAGGAAAATTTTATTTTATCCCCTCGTAGTATTCACCCCAAACAGATATGCAAAGTTTCAGTCTTCTAATCTACTTCTTGAAGGCATTTTCATAGTCTTCTTATGTATAATATGAAGACAGTGGAATATTGCAGAACCGAGGTGTTTGCGCTGGACAAATTTTCGAACAGAAAGGTATTTTTTGAGCCTTGGGAACAAAAAGAAGTCACACGGGGTAAGGTCAGGCGAATGCAGAGGGTGAGGGAGCACACCAACCTTTGCCTGCTTCAGAAAGTCTTGTACAATAGACGCCTTGTGCGATGACGCATTGTCATGTAGCAATCTGACATTGGCCAAACCAGTTGCAGATCTTCGAATTTTGAAATATTTCTTCAGTTTTCGAAGAAATTTAGTCTTGTAAAACTTCGCATTTACGGATTTGCCTTTAGGTACAGCAACCTGAATGGCAGGACCCTGATTTGTGAAGAATATGGCATACATTACCTTATTGAAACTCATGGTCCGCTTTGCAATGCATGGTCTTTTGCCAGACTTTGTTGCCCATATTTGTTCTGCATCTTTCGTTTGGGCTCGAAAAAGTGAACCCATGTCTCGTAACCAGTGACGACATTTGCGAAAGACCGTGCATTGTAATTCGGAAACTGTTTAAGCAACATTTTCACGCATTGCACGCGTGCCTTTTTCTGCTCGTCTGTCAGATGGGGAATCCATCTAGCACATATCTTTCTCATTTTCAAATTACGATTCAGAATTGCATGAGCTGCTCCTATTGTTATGCCAACGATACTAGCTATTTGCCTAGCGGTGTATCTTGCATCAGTAGCAACTATTTCTTTCACTCTAGCAACCATCTTGGCAGACGTTGCTGTTTTCGGCCGACGGCCATGTGGTGCATCTTCTGTTGAAACTAACCCACATTTGAATTTCTTAAACCAACGAATAACTGTCAAAAAGACATTTCATTATGCCCATAAGCAGAACATATTTCATCAAAAATGTCTTTACACCCTATGCCAAGAATACAACGATTCTTAATATAGGACCGTATTTCAACGGCGTACGCTGACGTTATTCCAACCATTTTTGTATTAGTAGTGTTTAGCGAACGATAGACACAGCTAAAGTGAACGGATTTTAATAGGTGTGGTATCAATGTAAAGCTAACTTGTTTATCTACCCAATAATCTTGATTTCCTCCTGATTTTCGCATTATTGAGCGAGATAACGTTCTACATGCATTCATATTTGAACAATCCTCGTATGTGAATTTGTTTTACCATGTTTAATACATTATGCTGAATTAAATATATCTATATAGATACATGTGGTTTTCTATGAGACCGGGTGCTTACAGATACCAGTATTCATCACCACAAATAAAAAATGTGTAAACGCGAAAACCACATGTGACTACAATAATTAATTTCTATTTTAATCTTATCATATTTCGAATAAGTTGCTTGCGACGGAAAATATTTTGATATCAATCAAATAATCATTCTATGCGATTTGTACGGAAGCGTCCTGGTTCCAATTCATAATGTTCTATAAAAAAGAATAACTCCTACGTAGGACTTTATAACTCCTACGTAGGACTTTATAACTCCTACGTAGGAGATAAAAAAGCCTAATTAGGAGTTTATAACTCCTACGTAGGACTTTATAACTCCAACATAGGACTTTATAACTCTTACGTAGGACTTTATAACTCCTACGTAGGAGATAAAAAAAGCCTAATTAATAGTTTATAACAGAATTACATACAGAATTTTATAAGGGGTAAGACATTGACTAGTCAGTTCTCACCCCCCTAGTTTGAATTGACTCACTGGGGGAAAACTGGGCTGTTACACTGGGCTGCTAACAAGAGCTGCCAACAGTACAGCACATATGATTATTCTCAGTGCTTGCCCATGAAATGAATATTTACCATAGCACATTAAAGTGAAAAACATAAAGATGCTCAGATACTTAGCTTTATTCTTATCTTAGTTTATACAAATTTATTTTAGGTCGATTGTGAAGCAAATTCGAATAACTTATATTAATCACTGTCAACAACTCATTCCTGATGGAATCAATCGCCAGGAGGGTATGAGAGAAGAGGCCAGTTTTTCCCTTTTAATGCTGAGCAACAAGCATGGGAGCTACTGATACCATTTTTCACGTCTTTGGTATGACGCGGCCTGGGATCTAACCCATGACCTCCCACACCCAAAGCTGACCCTCTACCACTAGGCTATCGAAGCGTATTCTTATCTTAACAACAAGAGAGTTATGATGGCCCTGAATTGCTCACAACAGTCACATTGTTAAGATTGTTAAAATCAGCCTGATTAATGGATTCAGAGAAGAATGTAAAATCCCCGAATGAGGTCAATTTTGACCAACAGGTCCCAACTTGAATATATTTGGTAGAATTCCTCCTTTATGGCTCTAATGTATAGGGTGTGTGTGATATTTAAAGAACTGCTGTTTAATCATAGATTGAAAGCTACAGTTATTGTTGTTGGCAAACATACAGTTATAAACTCCTAATTAGGCTTTTTTATCTCCTACGTAGGAGTTATAAAGTCCTACGTAGGAGTTACAAACTCCTAATTAGGCTTTTTTATCTCCTACGTAGGAGTTATAAAGTCCTACGTAGGATAACGTAGGAGTTATAAAGTACTACGTAGGAGTTATAAAGTCCTACGTAGGAGTTATAAACTTCTTACTAGGCCCTTTTATCTCCTACGTATGAGTTATAAAGTCCTACGTAGGAGTTGTTAAGTCCTACGTATGAGTTATAAAGTCCTACGTAGGAGTTATAAACTCCTAATTAGGCTTTTTTATCTCCTACGTAGGAGTTACAAAGTCCTACGTAGGAGTTATAAAGTCCTACGTAGGAGTTATAAAGTCCTACGTAGGAGTTATAAACTCCTAATTAGGCTTTTTTATCTCCTACGTAGGAGTTATAAAGTCCTACGTAGGAGTTATAAAGTCCTACGTAGGAGTTATAAAGCCCTACGTAGGAGTTATAAACTCCTAATTAGGCCTTTTTATCTTCTACGTAGGAGTTATAAAGTCCTACGTAGGAGTTACTCTTTTTTATAGAACATTATGAATTGGCACCCGGACGCTTCCGTAGATTTGTGATCCATTAAGATAAGCTTTTGGGAAAAAGATGTGTACAGCACATGATTAGATTTAAGATGAACTTACATGTAGACTGGAACATTCACTAGCATACACTGTGTCTCCGAACTCTCTAAGGACAATATGCTTACACACCTACAACAAAAAGATGATCTTACATCGCAGGACTCATTATCAAAGATTAAAATCTCAAGTACACTTTGAATTTGACTTTTGATAATACATGTAAATAAATGTACATAAATAAGCTACACAGATTAAAATATAAGAGTTCTTCCCCATACAACCCGAGTTCAAAAATGGCAAATGTAGATCACTTCAGATATGACAAATTTAGACGACTTCGGGAATGGCAAATGTAGACCAATTAGGCAATTGCAAATGTAGACCAATAAGATTGATAATACAAAGTTTCCTGTTTCTATTGTTGTACCATGATAATACAGAACATTTCAAAATGTCGAAAAGAGATGTACTGTCATGGTAAAATGATAATTATAGGAGATATTCGCCACAAAAGTCAACTAAAATACTAAGGACTCTACTTACTTCCCCAGGTTTACAAAAGGCAATATCATGGCACTTGTCAGGATCTGATTGCACTGGGCAGCTATAGCAAACTGGGCCTCTATTTTGTGGGTACCCTGCATATAAATGGGTAAACCTAATATTACATTTGTCTTGTAATTCACTTGTTACTGAAAGCTCGCTGTTCAATTACAGACATTCAAGGTAACAAGAATATTATCTTTCAAATTTATTTCGTGCGTTACATTCTACAAACGTTTCAATAGTTTATATTATCAAATCTAGCCTTTGCACTGTTTCATTATAGTTATATTTTATTTTAGTTAAGAAACCTCCATGATTTCGTAACCTTATTTTTGGCATCCGATAGGCCGACACACCGGACTCTGCAAACTTTGAATTAAGGCGAAGAATAAATAAAAAATAGAATATGAATGTTTCTTATTAGTATCAAAACAAAGTTCTGCATGTCCAGAAGCTATTAAAATCATTCAAACATAAACACGCATTTAGATAATTTAGCTGAAACAATACCTGGCTCTCCGCATCCTTGAGCATTGCAGAGATCGTGCCGGCAGCACTCTGTACATTCGCCAGTGCCTTGTGGTTTTGATGACACATTTTGGCGTGTCTGTTTAAAAAAACCAGTCTTGTATCACGATTTCACATAATGGTCAAGTGTCTCTGGTCTATTTGATTTGGAAGATCATTTACTAGATACTTCCATATCTATTTATTGTTTGTTTCCTGTGAGACATATTTACGCATAAGTCATTCATTTGTGTTACATTGCCCCAATATCTTGTTATCTAAAGTGTTGTTATGTTTTATGACCCAGGAAGACCAGCCATTTACTCACATCTTTTCAATTTTAGTACAATATGTGTATGAGAATATCATTATTATGTCAGTGGTGTTATCTCATTATTACTGTTCTATTAAATAATCAATATGTGTACGAACAACAGTTTGATCCACGTGACGTACCATTAATTGCCTGGAATGAATAGCTTTAACACTTAGGTTGTGTAAAAATAGCTGCAAATATTCTTTTATATAAGCTTTTCAAGTTATTTAATTCGACACCACGTGTAGGGAGTGCCTCTTTCGGCTTACCGGTTCTGCAATACATCCTACATTGTAGACAAGTTGTCCGAATGTGTTCCTAACTCTTTCCACACCACATACCTACAATTAAGCAAAGCGGCATTTCTAAATTTTAATCAATAATAAATACATATATTTTTACAAAATGTTGTTTAGGGGAACTTCCTACATCTAGCAAATTCTATTCTCCATATTTAAATACTGTTTTCAACGAACATAAAATGATCAATTTTTATTTAAATACAATTTGAAAGAACAACCTTTATCGAAATATGCCCCATTGTAGCACACATACTCAACATAGCGCCCTTCATTTCACCCATTAATTGTAAAATGACTTTACATAGATCATATAATGTTTTACGTTAACGCAAAATTTTCAAACACTGATTTTACCGACGATGTCTGGAATTGTATATCTTAAAACTTTCAGATTAAGTAATAATATAATGTTATTAATTGATTGAATTCATATTGACCTTGCTATTGGGCTAAAAACAGTCGTAGGTCAATAACAAGGTCAACATGAATTCTAATTGTTTTAAGTAACTATATAATAGTTTTGCAATATGTCTTAACTCTTCCTAATCGGTATAGACGTAAAGAAAAAGTTTCAATTTTTGCGATATACTAGTATTTGCAGCAATTGATTCGATGCAGTCAAAATTCCGTCCTGAACTACAGAAACAGAGTCCCGTATTGGTCGTGGGAATCGTCCAATCTGATTGGCTAGATCCCATATTGGTCGAGTTTTTTTTCCATGTTGGCAGTGATCGTCTTATATTGACCGAGTTTTTACCGTATTTGCCGAGTTTGGGTATTTATTGGGAAGTGTCTACCATATTGCAAGAATAAATTTACAAGAATCACGTCTAATATTATATAGTTAATAAAAGGTCCATAACTAACACCAAATCGAATATTCTTTTAAATCTGGGATCGTAAGAGGTGTCTTCTCAAAAGGAAAAAATATGACATACTGCATTGAATGTGACCTTATTGTGTTGAAAATTTGAGTTAAACAAAATAATTAATAAACTATATTTTTCCTTTTCAAAAACGGAAGTAGGTTTTCCCATTTTCAAATATCTTGTGATTTTCCAGAAATTTCCAATAGAGAGGCTGTAAATTGGTTGTACATAAATAAGCATGCCTATTTTGAATTATAATTGAAGAACTTTACTTCCAATGATGTGCAAAGTGTATGTCTGACTGTTAACAACATTCAATACAGCGAAAGTAGGACAAAAAGACCACCCAGGTCAATCTAAGGAAATATACAAACATTCACTCGTTCTTCTGCAGCAGTTTTTCAAACAGGGAAATACTTCACGGCTATTGTAAAATTTTAGAAGCCAGTTTCAAACAGTATTTCCCTGTTACAATTCCAGATTTAAAAGAAAATTCGATTTTGCGTTAGTAATGGACCTTTAATACTAGTAATCCTTTCATAACATTCTATTATTTATGCGCTAATTTTACTGACGATGACTTGGATTGTATATCTAACACAATATCTGGAAGTATTCTATCATTTATGCTTTTAAAGTTATTAATTTGAAACAAGTTTTAGGGAGTGTCTCTTTAACAAATACAATGCTATCTACGGTCTGAGCAAATTACTGCTACAATGCAATTGAAAGTAAATCATATTCATAAGATAAGAGTGCATATAGGACATGATCTAAAGATTGTCTTTACACAATGAAGTTACTGATAAACGCTCGCAGTGCTTTATATGCATCCGTTACAACATTTTCGAAGAACTAGCGTAATGAAAATATCAAAGGAAATCCGATTTTTGGCGTTTACAACAGAAAAGTCGGTCAATTAAAAGGCAGATGATTTTGTTTGACATCAATTCTACCAAATCTGCTAAAATATAATTTGTCGAAACATTGTACCAGCAGCGGATTCCACCTCTAGAGTGTCACGTAGTGTTAGTGTCCTTTGGCAAGATATAATATATCCACATTACCCCCTCTGCCTGTTCAATGGTTGATTGAGAGCGAGTAATACCGGTATAACGTGCAAGAACTTATTTTGTAATCGATGATAACATTAAATAGATTATCGTTATTCACATCATTGTGGATATATTTCACATACTTTGAAACAAATAGGTTTTTCATTGATGCCTTTCTTTACTTATCAGGTCATTATTGTTCCTTTCTTTTTCTATTCCACTTACTCGATGAAACTTTTTATCTGATAAGCAGTGACCCTAAGTTAAAATTGAGATCAGACAACACTAAATCGTCCCAATGCTTGCAAACGTATGCAAGATACAGTGTAACAAACAGATGTTACGTTTGATGTTGTCCAAGGTAGAATCTTTTCGTCGCTTGTGAAAACAAACAAGACACAGTTAAACTGTAGATATTCAGCAAAAGTTCCAAAGTGACAGACGCTAGATTAAAAACAATAAAATAAAGGTTACCTCTCCGAAATAGCAGCGATCTACAGTTTTGCAATGACGAGGCTGACTTATACCTTTACATTGCAGACACGTAAGAGACCATGCTGTAGAAGAAAACAACGCATGTCTCCTACACCTGTGACCTTCAGGCTAGTGATCCAAAAACTAATATGTTTAGCTACACTTCATACAGATTGTCGCTGCAAAATTTTATGAAAATAAAGGAAGGGGTTTTGGAGAAGCACGGTCCAGATTTCTAGTTTTCAGGTATCAGTGACATTGAGCTTTACTTAGCCCAAAACTACACTACCTAACAATGCTTTCTGCAAACTTTTACGAAAACCCAGCCAGAGGTTTTGGAGAAGAATCGCGGATAAAATTATCGATTTTCAGGTCAAGGTGACCTTTAACTTTGAGCGTGTGCCCAAAATTATAATATGCACAACTAGTTTTCATATAGATGCTTTCTCCAAAGTGTTATGCACGATCAGCAAATTGTGCGAGAGGAATTGTCCGGACAACTTTGTGATAGTCTATATTTCGTAGCACACAGCACAAATTAAATACATCACCACACCACGTCGTTATGGGAGACATAATTGGCCAATTATATAATCAGTTATTAAGGTCATATAATTTGCATATTATTTTCTTTAGCACAAAAAAGACATAGTGACAGTATTGGTGTGAGCGAGCCATTAAACTTATAATGATTACTTCTTATATACAATATGGGTGTGAACAAGAAATTAAAATCATGTGTTAGCACTTAATAGTTAACTTTTATATCAAATATGTTATGAGAGTAACATCACGTAAACAGAAACTAGTAAATTACCTTCCGTGACAAACACGAGTAAAAGGAAAGGCGTTCTCCAATCCATAGTTTGTCCTAAAGAATGAAATAATTATATAATAATTAGCCGGTATTAAAGGTAAAATGAATAAGAGTTACATCTTGTGAACGCTTTAAATTAAAAGCGTCCTTATCAATAAGCACAATTTAGAGTATTTAATTTGCTTGCCGAAAGAAATGGTTAAAGTATTCTAGTTTAAAATGAATCCAAAATAAAAAAAAAAACATTGAAAACAAAAATCAAGAAAGTAACCGTATGTCTTTCCTGCAGACTACATAACAAATGTCGGAATAATGTCGGCACATCTCTTTTTGATAAGGGCATATATTTAAACAATGCTGTTATCGTAAGTTCACGTTCACTGGTTGGCACCAGTTTTAGGGAGTGCCTCTTAGAGCTTACCGACTCTACCATACATCCTGCATTTTACACAAGTCCTCCGTCACAATACTTGAGGATCACCATGATCATAATGAAAGAAAGGACACAGCAGAAAATATCTAGTTTGATCCTTCCTACCAAGAACAATGCAGAGTATTAAATAATTTTGAAAGTAGCGATGTTAAAGGGGTACTCCCTACATCTAGCAGATTATATCCTCGAAACATAGGTTATATGTTCATTGAACGTAAAATGATGTATAAATACAATTTCAAAGAAGAACCTATGGCGAAAGATGCATCATTTTACCACAATTAATCAATTTACAGGCTTTCTGTAATAAATCGCACCAACGCATTAATTGAACAACAACAACTCTACATAGATTATTGAATGGTTTACGGTACTGCAGTATATTTAAAACCGCTGATTTTATCGATAATGACTGGGAATGCATAGCTGAAACTCTCAGGTTAAGTTTTATTACTTCAAAAATGCTATTATTTATGTTTGGAGGTTATTCAGTTACATGGTATGTCCCTTTAACTTGATGATTTTTTATTATTTCGTATCCATTTGAATGCAATACTTTCTTATGTATTTTACGAATTGAATTTGATGTACAAATGTGACAAAACGTTTAAGTATTTGGTAATTATACAGCAAGTTCCTTTTTCGTTTAAAAATACCCTCCCTAGTGGTGTCGAACTAGATTACTTCAAAAGTATAAATTATACAGTATTTACAAGTATTACATTATAGAGTATTTACAAGTCCCACTAGGACGAAACTGTTTTGATTTCTGTCCTCTGGCCTGTTTCGTCGGGCCCTTAAGGGTGTTTCTCTTGGTGCTCTGCCTTCTGCAAAGGCATTGAGTACATACGTTTTTTGGTTCTCAAGGTTTGCTTTTTATATATTTATACACGAGCATTTTTGTGTTTTACATACCATGCCTTTTGTTTCCATTGCGTGTGTTAGAGATTCACCTTATTATTACCTAGCAGGGATTACTTTTATTTACACTGTCTTGTGACTTTGGAACATGGTGGGGGTAAGAGTGAGGTTGGGTGCGCACCATAAACCGGTTTAAGCTCCCCAGTGGTGTTTTTGCCACTGACCGTTCCAAGGCGGTGCCCCACTGTGTTCCTTTAATTGTTCGTTTTGTCCTCGTGTGTTTGCTTTGTATGCTAGTGTGTTTTGGTAGTGTATGTGTGTGTGTGTACATGATTGTGTGTGTGTGTGTTGTGTGTTTGTGTGTGTGTTGGTGGTGTGTACTTCTGGGTGCTGTGGGGCTCGTTTTGGGGAGGCTGCGTTTTTGGTACGTGGCATTCCCTGTTTGATATTATTTTTGTTTTTATCTCTAAAAATTATTTAAGCTTATTCCCCATTTCACATACTGTAATACAATTACATGCCATGTACAGCCAGAAATGCGTATCTCTCAAATATATTTATTCAACGGAACAAATAACAAAAACATTCAATACTATTATAGTTTTATATTATTCCGCCAGTGAAAGTACATTTTTTTGTAAAGTTAAGTAGTATAAAGTGTTGCAAGGTCGCAGAGTGCATAAATAGATAAATATTTTGGGTGTCAGTATACAATGTACAACGTGATCATGCCTTCTATTAAACAAAACAAATAAGGAAGTCTTTTTTTAATAAAAAGGAACAGAAAATGTCAGTCAATTTCAATCAACGAATATTGATAAAAATGAAAGTCACAAGCGCACGTATGATTATGTACATTTTCTGAAATAATTTAAAAAATACTCAAAAGTGGAGATTGTACGAGTTATTATTATTATTATTTTTTTTATTTGTTTTGATGCGTGCATTTTGATGCTCCAATCTTAATGCAAACGTGCGCCAGTAAAGGTAGTAAATCGTTCACCGGCAGAACCATACACACGACCTCTTTGTACTTTTACGTAGACGACCATACCTTTCTTGAGATACACCACAGCAGTAGTCCCTGCCTGTACGCTTTTGTTCGACGTTAAAATACTGCTGGCCATTATGTTGCCCTCGACATACAAGTGAGCCCTTTGGTCAATACTATCTTGCCAATTTTCGAATTGGAACGAAAAGATGTAAGTGCCGCATTCAGGAGCAGTGAAAACACCTGTGTGTTTGTTATAACCACCGCCACTGTTGTAGACTACCGCGTCAAACACAAGCTGTTGATAATTGTTCATTGTAACAACTCCCCGACTAAGGTATGCATAAAACGCAACATAGTAGCCTCTTGAAGAAGGCATGATATCCTGGTCCTTCTTGTAGCCTAGAAGTTCAGTCCCTACATGTCCTACTTCGTTTGACATTTCGTCTCGATCGTCGTCTAAAATGTAGAACAAAGATACAATTTATAGTGTAAAGGGACATACCCTATAACTGATGTCAAACTAAATAACTAAATAACCAAAACATTAACAAGAAGACAACCAAAGGAGGAACTAAAATGTTCGTAAATTTCATATATAACAGAGTTGTTTAAAAAAATACAATCACTTACCTCGGCTTCCTCTGTCTGTCTCAAACGAACGAGAGGCCACGATGGACAGACACAGCATGAAATGCACGAAGAAGACAAACCCGAACTTGGAATCCATCATGAAACTGATGATAGAAAACAAAAAAAACAACAAAATGATAGATTGGTGAGAAACCAATAAACTAAATGATTGATTGGTGTTTGAGACGCACACTTATATCTATTTAGATTAATTAATAACACATGTGCAACAGGAAATGACACATGCTATCAATATATGCACAATTAGTGGGAGGAAATGTGGTATTGATACAATTTACTATTTCTTAAAGCTGTCGCTCAAAGTTTGTGTCGAAAATGTGATTTTTCTCCAATATTATAGATCTATAAATCAGAATAAAATGAAGAAGTAAATGGTAACATCAACAACAAAGATAAAAATCAAGATAGAAACTTGCAAAAATCCATTTAAATGTTGATGGGGTTTGAATTAATGGCAGCGGTACATGTACGCTTTATGTTTCATCTCAGATGTTCAAAGGCTTCTTAACGCCCTATAATTTTGTAGCATATACTTTCGAATAAACTGATATAATTTAAAGAAATTATACTGGAACCATTTTGTTTGGCTATCTGTTAATAGTCATTTTTAGATAGTTTGAATAAATTTCTCTTTTTTTTAACCCAAATTTAAGCGCGAACATACCCTTTAACTGATGTCAATTATGTTAATTAAATAACCTTAAAACATAAATAATGGAATATTTTAAAGTATGATAACTTACCTATTGTGGTTATACAAAGCATTGTACGATGTATGTTGTTCTTTAAGATTATATTTTTTCATCAAAATACCTCCACTGAACACATTATCTATGTTTCGAGAACATAATCTGCTAGATCTAGGGTATGTCCCTTGAAGAAATTATAATGCCTGATTTATTTTAATTAATTTTGGGTGAAAAATCACATTACTCCAACATGATGTAATCTAACACAAAACCTAATAGTTATAGTTAAAAACAACAAAATAAGTAAATGTTTATATAAAAAATTGAGAATATATGTTGATGAGCTTGATTTAACGGCAACAATGCACTTGTCTATACGTTTCTATTATGTTTAAAAAGCGTTTGTTTTCAACGCGTTACAATTTGAAAGCGTATCATTTCACAAATAGCGAACTACGTTACATAAATTTCAACTGGAACCTTTTTATTCGTTCTAAAATATGTAATTTCAGACAGAATAAACTTGTTTTTCCACCAAAACATGAGAGAAAGCAGTTTTAATGATAATTCGTAGGAGACTGTACTTATATGGCCCAAATAATAAGCCACTTGATACTTTAATCTCAGTTTTAGGTTCTGCTTCTTTGTTATTTACGCAATAAATTACAAAAAAAAATGAAATGACGCAATGAAGAGATTGTTTTTTTATGTCAATTTAACTTTAATGGAAACTTATAAACTGATGGGTCCTAGTAACTGTATTTTTTATAGTTTGGTGAAAAACAAGTTTATTCAATCTGGCTGAAATTAACTTATTTTCAAACGAATCATCAATTAAAAAAGTTACAGTATAAATTCGTATAAAGTATTTCTATGTTTTTCAAATAAACGCTTCCAAATTATCAAACGTTGCAAACGCTTTTGAAATATAACCAACCATAAAGTATAGATCTATCGTCAAATCAAATCCAACAACACTTATAATAGATTTTCTAAAATTGCTATGTTGTTTTTCGTTTGCGTTGTTGATTTATGCATTTACTAACAGTATATATTTTATGAAGTTTTAATATATGATTTTGAAGAAATTATTTTCTTTAACAGTAACTGTGAACGAGCGGCTTTAAGTATTTAGTTATCAGTTTGCTAGACACGGATCCTGTACTAACTGTTGTTATAGTCCTCTCCCGGACCTTTCTGCACGCTATCACGGATAAATCTTATGAACTACTTAAATACAATTGTTCACGTACAATAGGAAATTGCGATGATAACAACTTCTATCTTACGACAACCACATGTGCCGCACCCTCTGTTCATGACTAACAACGTTATCTCTATTCTTATTAAATGTATAACTCGTACAGTGCATAATTATGTTCACATATGACATAGAGATTTTGCACACCGAAATTTATTGTCAGACAGTACATGTACTAAATTAGATATCTTTTTTTGATATTAACCTAATAATGTCCATATTGAATGTTGGTCAAGAATGAAGCTACTTTGAAAGAATATGATACTTGAGTTATACGTGTATTTCGTTCTGTAATTCTCCGGTAAATGTAGTGGGGCTGCACATTTTGTTGTGTAACTGTTCCTAGTTTGGAGGTTGCATATCGTTACAAGGTAATATGTCTGGTGTCATTTCGTGTCAAGACAAATTATTGATACATATTCGTTCATTCCGTTTTTTTGTTTACTGCATTAAGTTATAAATAAATTAACATTTGTTGTTTAAAATGATAGAAAGATACATTATACACCAATCATTGTTACAGGAATGATTTGAAGTGTAAACAAGTTACATGTATACAATGTAGCAGATACATTCTCCTGTACATGTCACAAAAGCAGGAGTTTCTAAGTTTTTTGTTTTAATACAGTGTGATAGTGTATAGTATGGATTTAAATTCATTTAAACCCATGTTACCTTGGTATACATGCAGATAAGTGCATTTATTTGACTCATATGAGTAAGTTTTACATGTCAAATACTGACCAATGGATGTGATAATGGAAACCTTAACTTTTGTGTCTTTATACCCACGAAACAAAGTTAAGGGAGGTATATAGGAGTCACCCGGTGGTTGGTCGGTCGGTCAGTCGGTCGGTCGGTCGGTCGGTCGGTTGCATCTTCCTTGTCCGGAGTATAACTTCAAAACTACTGGTTGGAATTCAATACAATGGTCAAGCACATTTAGAGGACGTGCAGTGCACAAGAACCATTACTCAATCTGGACTCTTAACAGAGTATTGCTTTTGTTAATTTTCCTTGCCCGGAGCATAACTTGAAAACTATAAGTCGGAGTTCAATAAAACTTCAAAAATAGTCAAGCACAATAAAAGGAAGTGCAGTGTACAAGAACAATAATTCTTTCTTGACTAATTACAGAGTTATTGCCCTTTGTTACTTTTCCTTATCTTGAGCACAACTTGAAAACTACTGATTGGAATTCAATAAAACCATATCTTAAATGATTACAGAGTTATTGCCCTTTGTTACTTTTCCTTGTCGGGAGCATAACTTGAACACTACTATTTAGAATTCAATAAAACTTCATACAATGGGAAAGCACATTACAAGGAAGTGCAGTGCACAGGAACCATAACTCTATCTTTACTAATAACAGAGTTATTACCCTTTGTCCTTGTCTTGAAAACCACTGGTTGGAATTCAGTAAAACTTCATTCAGTGGTCAAGCACAATGTGCAGTGTACAACAAGAGCTGTCAGTAGGACAATGCGCACGACTTTTTTAGTGCTTGCCAATAAAACAAAACTTTGACAGTTAAGGACACACATGACTTTAACTAGAAACTTATAAGTACAAATCAAGAAACATTTTCACAGATCTATTTTCTCTTGCTTACAGATAGGTCTCATGATGGTACATAAGTACTCCAACTTTCAAAGTAATATCTCAAATGGTTAAGTCAACAAGTGGACAAGAATGAAAATTTAACTGAGTTTCTAAGTCAAAAAGGGCCATAATTCAAATAACAGAATTACCTTCTCCTGCCCATGTTTGGGGATCATGATGGTAAACAAGTATTCAAACTTTCAAATTGATATCTCAAACAGTTTAGTCAAAAAGTGGACTGGTACGAAAAAGTCGATAAGGGCCTTAATTTTTAAAACAAATCCATGACAGAGTCATGTTTTGGTCATTAATACTTGAATGCTTGTGCGGGTAGAGTGACATAATCTGTTTGCATTGTTTCCTTAATAGTTCAATTTTTTATTTTTATAATAATTTTATATAATTTATAATTTAGTATTATTTGTCATAAGTAACTATTTAAATGTGAATAATAAAAGTTTATTGTATAAAGGTTATTTCAGTATTTTAACTACCTGCCCTGGTCTATCCGGACCTTTGACATTGGTTTCAGAAGCAGGAAAGTATTTCAATGCTGCAGTAACCACTCGTTGAAACAAAATTCTGTTTGCGTAAGTTAGTTTCACATTTTATTTTGTAACAAAAAATTAAATATTTTGAATAGTTCAGGCTGCAACAAACGAAGTTGTTTTGTGGTTTGCTACAAAGTGTGTCTACTTGAGCAGAGACCCTGATATCTGGTACCTGGAATTTAATCAGTTTGAAACTGTAACAAAAATCTTTGAGTAGGGGTATTCGATTTTCTGTCAGATTTTCAATAGCCGTGTACTGTCTTATTTCAGTGTCCGTTTAATTTTCTTTCGCATACTCAGGTGTAACACTATATAATTATTGTTGTAAGTCCTTTGCATATATTCGTAGGTCAGTAACAAGAGATTTAACTTTGACTTAACTGTGTAAAAATGGATTTTGTGTGGCTGTGTTTTATGATGGTACATGTATTAGTCAGTGTTCTGTCCCCCTCTAGGAAGATAGAACTATTGCCGTAATGGAACTTTGGCTAGGGTCTCCATATTAGTAACATAGTTTTGCTGTTGTCAATATATTTGTTTGTTGTAAATGATAGTTTTAGTAAATATGGAATCTTTGACAGCTTTTACAGATTTAGGTTGAGAGATGGGGTTCGAATGTGACCAATTGAGAGACTGTGTAAAATATCATCAGGATAGACAGCGTGAGGAGAGAAAGGACAGACGAGCGGCAATGCAACAGCGGGAGAAACAGGTAGAACGTGAAAAACATAAGTATGAGTTGAAGCTGGTACTACTTAGGTTTCAAGATGAGTAAGCTAAACAATAGACTGAATTGAAGGTAAGAGAGGAAGAAGATTAAATAATAGAAGAAGAACATGTCAAACTATAGATATTGCAGATAGAGCACAATCAAAGGTTAGAGTTGTTAGCTTAGCAAAAAGAAGTAAATAAAATGTGGTGAATTTACATATGCCCTCTAGTAGTTTTTGCACATTGAAAGTGCCAAAAATGCAACCTCTTAATGTAAAAATATGATGAAATTGACTCGTATTTGAGACTGTTTGAGCGTTATAACGTAGCTGTACATTAGAAGAAAGAGACTTTGGCAAGCCATTTAAGTGCCCTGACCAAGTACGAAATATGTCGCCATATAGATGCATTTAGTGGATCAGAAAGTACAAAAATATTGTCCAGGTTAAGGTCAGCTACACCTGACAAAAAGGTGCAAAGTATTGTGGAGCATATGTGTGTCCTGTTGATTGTGTCTTTTACAGTTTTCCTGGAACAAGTACTGTTTTGAACTAAAACGTATCAAGTTCTCGTTTATCGATGCCAACTTCGAGTGGTGTCACACATGTACGTAGAAATATTCTGTTCTTCGAGGTACAGGTTGAAGTGTTGTTGTTGTACGGCGAAGCTGTGTAGAGAATGAACTATTAGCAGAAACAAAGCAAGTTTTTGTTTTAGCAGAAGGGACCACAATTGAAATACTTTGCATGCATTCATATTAATACACTATTTTCTTTCAGAGAAAGTTGGTGCGTGGTGTATGGAGAATCCCATTTATGATTTGATTTTAGGGAATATTCCAGGTGTGCGAAGTTCTGAGATTCCTGATCCAGACTTGAAATAATTAATATTTTAATGTCTATTTCGTATTATTTTAGCATACAGTTAAAACCATTTTTCTTCGCATTCTAATAACCGCTCCTACAAATGTAACATGTACTTCCGGAAAAAACTATTCCATAATAGGCCGCCGCCGTCATCGGCGGCGCCAATAAAAGTGAATTCGGTTCTGACTAGACAGCGAGCAAATAAAATGCGACAATCAAGGTAAATCTATAAAAAAATCCTTGTGCCTGATGTTGTTCAGGACCAGGTAAGCCTGATGAGATAAAAGTGAGCTGCGATGTTACTTTGTGAATGGGTATTCGATTATCAGGAACATTATGTCAACTCTGTGATGGGCAGTTTTTAAATCCCACTGGGACGAAACTGTTTTGATTTCTGTCCTCTGGCCTGTTTCGTCGGGCCCTTAAGGGTGTTTCTCTCTGCAAAGGCATTGAGTACATACGTTTTTTGGTTCTCAAGGTTTGCTTTTTATATATTTATACACGAGCATTTTTGTGTTTTACATACCATGCCTTTTGTTTCCATTGCGTGTGTTAGAGATTCACCTAGCAGGGATTACTTTTATTTACACTGTCCTGTGACTTTGGAACATGGTGGGGGTAGAGTGAGGTTGGGTGCGCACCATAAACCGGTTTAACCTCCCCAGTGGTGTTTTTGCCACTGACCGTTCCAAGGCGGTGCCCCACTGTGTTCCTTTAATTGTTCGTTTTGTCCTCGTGTGTTTGCTTTGTATGCTAGTGTGTGTTGGTAGTGTATATGTGTGTGTGTACATGATTGTGTGTGTGTGTCGTGTGTGTGTGCGTGTGTGTGTGTGTTGGTGGTGTGCACTTCTGGGTGTTGTGGGGTTCGTTTTGGGGAGGCTGCGTTTTTGGTACGTGGCATTCCTGTTTGATATTATTTTTGTTTTTAAGTTGAAAATGGAAAAATATTTAGCGGTTGGTTGTTCCTTAGATGTTTCGTGACACAGTGATGCAATAGGCTCATTAATCTGTCTTATCTGGACATCTTGCAACAAAAAGTAACTTAGTAACTCAGTAGTGAAGGTATTGCCATAAATGTATAGGCCATCTGAAGTGAAGATATTTTGTCGGTCTTGTGACATCGGTCAACGCACAGCGCCTAAGGGTAAAAGAAAGTAAGGCGCCATTGGGACACATGCCTTTGATAGTAGTACATTTGAAGCGCGTAGCGATAGATTTGGTTGGTCCGTTGGGACGAAGATCAAGAGGGTTCAAATCTTCAAATCAGACTTGTAGTTTAGCACGGAAATCAATGCTTCTCACAGGTATAAATCTTATTTACAGAAAAGCTCAAAATGTTTAAAGAAGCTTACGACAGAAGACAATGGTTTATTGTTATTACCCACAAAGAATAACAAATTGCTAATGAAGTGGCAGGGTCCATTTACTGTCGCAGAAAGAATAATTATAACACATTGCTTAACATACAGAGACATTTCATGCAAATAAGTTGAAGCCCTATTTTGATGGCAATAATGTATGTTAATCAATCCCAAGTATTATGGGTTTTGTACGTGTTTCAGTTATCAATGGTAAGTGTGAGCCAGAGCATGATTTTGGGACAGATTTTTTGGTCGAAACACAATTCTCAGTGGCTACTGGATCATTTTTGGGCTGTAGGATTTCTCAAGACATTGAACTAGAGCAGGTAAACGAATTGTCTGATTTGTTACGTCAATATTCTGACGCGTTGTCACATCAACTCGGTTGTATAACGTCAAGGAAGCATCACATTAAATTAACCACAGGCGAACCGGTTGGAGCGAATCATAAAATTAGCAATGAGATAAACGATAAAAGAGGAGGTGATCAGGATGCTTGAGCTACGGATGATTGAACCATTTGACAGTTAATATTAGAGTAATGTATTGACAAGGTTAAAACAATCCACTTTAACTGTAAAGCCAAGAAAGTGTTAATTTGCATTCCGAAGTGCTCAGTGCCTGGGTCATATTGTAGATGATGGTCATCTAGACCCTTTACCAGACAAATTTGAAGCCATACGAGAGGCATAGAGACCTAATACGATAAAGCAAGTACGCTCCTTTTTAAGTTTAGTTGGTTTCTCCATGAAATGTATTCCCAATTTAGCAGCACGTCTCACATATATTACCAGGAAAGGTCAGCCTAATAAAGTTGGGTGGGGATATCCACACGAGAAATCAAATCGTTTGATCCTTTAAAGAAAGCATTCTATTAGTTTCTAGTTTTAAAGTTACTAGATCCTGTATTATTTACTTCGCAGAAAGACAGAAGTCTCATTGGGGTTTGCGGAAACATGTTTCCGGACGAGGATGGTGTTAAGAATCAGTTGCGTGTGCAAGCAGGAAGTCAAAGAAGCCGAGCTGAATTTTGCTACTATTGAAAAGGAGTATTTGGCTTAGTATTGGGCGTTCTCAAATTTCTGATATACCTTTATGGCAAGGATCTATGCGTTGGGCCTTGCATGTACAGCCTTACATAGTGCACATTGTAGCTAAAAAAAAAAAAAAAAACCCCCAAAAAACCCCCCCCCAAAACCCCCCCCCCCCCCCCCAAACACACCCCCCCCCCACACACCCACCCCCCCCCCACACAACCACCACACACACAAAAAAACAAAACACACAAACCAAACAAAAAAAAAAAAAAAAAATAAGTTGAAAAGAAAATGTTGGAGTGTACACAGTTCTTAAGTGTGGGGGTAATGTCACAAACCCAGGAGTTTTTGTTTAATTTAATTTTTGAAATATTATCACTAACTGCAGTTACATCAATAATTTAGCCCTGGGAACAAAGAAAAATGTTATGTTAAAATGTATCCATCAGAATCTATAACAAATGTTTCATGCCGCTTCATGCATGAAAAGAAAATATTCATGAATATTATCTTTATAGCTATGTATGATAAGGGAAGTAACTCTGATACCGTTTTCAGGGATGTAATCGCATTTATTGATGATGTTCACTGCGTTCCCAGCAGTTTTCGCAATAACAACAGCCACGACATGGAGAGCCGGACGTCGATATGATCTGTAAACGTCCTGACAATATAACTGCATTTTTATCCAATATAAACGTTCGAAAGCCCATTTTGTTCCCAGTCTTGATCGTGTTGCCGTAAATAGCGCATTTATGCTTGAACCAAAAAGTGACGTTTCATTCCTGGTGTTTTATGTTTACATTTACACTAACCGTACGGGTGCCAACAACAAGCACATATACCTCAGAACATATTCTGTTACATTTACTGTACGGGTGCCAACAGCTAAAAACATATTGATAATATTTCAGTTTCCGGTGATGGAAGTTTCATAGTAACTTTAAAAATGGTACACAATAATATTTTCTTGGTAAGCTTTAATGAACTAGTATCCTGCAGAATATTAATATTTGTGAATAATGTACATTTGAAAATTGGTTATAAGCTGTAACAAGTTTGTCGCTTATGTTCCGAATATGAATGTTATGTGCTTGTTGTCAGGTTGTTGTTGTAGAGACTGCCACCAGTATCTCAGTGTTGTTACTGTCCCGGTGACTTTGTGATGATTCCTGGTGCACGCATTATAAGGGCTTAGTAAAGACCATTAGTTTCGTATATATACAAACAGTAATTTCGACCTTGAGTCCGAAGCTTCACGCATGGTGCTATTAATCTGTGGACCAGACATATGTGACCTTGTGTTGACTAATAATATGGCCATTCATATTGAAATGCTTGTGTGGGAATAGAGTGATAAATATTTGAAAGTGTGACACCTGACTAATGAAGAAACTGTTCTCAACACTATGTTCTTAATATTTAAAATTTCAGAAGTAATAAGTAAGATTTTGATATTATATTCACTTACATCTTTTATGTTCTAATATATTATTTTGGAGAAATACATGTATGATATATTCATCAGAAACTGTAAGCGAGCATCTATAAATCTTGCTGTTATCTGTCGGTTCTTAGCTAAAACCTTTTAGTATATTGGTTGTCAGTTGCCTGTATGTTTCAGTCGCAAAACAATTTAGAGATGTCAGTAGTGTGGAGCGACTTTGGGCTATCAGTGTATGTAGCATGGCCGATAGCGTTGTCTTTAGCTTGGCCGGTAGCGTGGTCTGTGGCATGGTTGGTAGCGTGGTCTGTACCATGGTCAGTATCAGCGTGTCTGTAGCATGGTCGGTATAGTGTTTTGTAGCATTGTCGGTAGCAGTGTATGTAGCATGGCCGATAGCGTGGTCTTTAGCATGACCGGTATCAATTTATCCACTGTTGCTGACATCACTTGTCAGAACTGATTAGTTCGTTATCTATAGTATACACATTGAACTGCTATACCTTTTATACTTTTTAAGAAGCTATTAATAAACTAGATATAAGGTAGTGTCTATGTCAGTAGGACCACCATGGAAGAAAAGGGTCATCTTCTCTTTTGTATCTTATCATAAGTACAGCGTGTTACTGGCAATGATGTAGTTTTCACTGTAACGTGCCGGACCGAGTGAATAATGAGTGCAAAGGCCGGCTTCCGAGGTTGATTGGTTAATGTCAATGAATTGTTATAACTAAATCTTGAAAGCAACACGCTCTCGGTTATTGGTGGAAAAAAACAGGTTCCTTCAAACCGTCTGAAATTAACATATTTTAAAAAGAATCATCAACTGAAAATGTTCCAGTGTAAATTCCTGTAAGGTAATTCTGGATTTTTAGAACTTAAATGCTGCCAAATGTTTAAGCCTTGTTAACTCTTGAAAATGATGTACAATATTTGTCGATGACATCGCTGCACTAAATGGTTATATTGGAATTTCAAAGGCGCATTATTTGGTAGTGTTACAGACAGAACCTTTTTTTACCCTTTAACAACCAACCCACCATCCAAAAAAAACCCTCACTTTACTTGCTGTGGAACTAAATAAGTTCAAAAGTATAGGTAAATGTAATATTTACAAGTATTTTACTTAACCTAACAGCTTAAGCTATTCATTCAAGTCGGAAGCGGTTAAATCAACGTTTTGGAAAATGTTTTAGTACATTTAACAATTCAATATCCTATGTAAAGTTGGCGTTGTACAAGTAATTGGTGGATAGTGGTGTATCACAAAATGTTGATTAGTTGTGCCAAAATGAGGCATTTTTCGATATGCAAATGTATGCTGTTCTTCAAAATTGTATTTATTTAGCCTTTTTACGTTCATTAAACCAATTATTCATGTTTCGATTATACTGTTAGATGTAGGGAGTGCCCCTTTAATGATGCATTGCTTTTTAAATTCATAATGCACAATTTTTTATTCTCAAATGAACACTTCAAGTTGGGTAGTATTCGAGATAAATTATATTTTACATCATGTAAGCTTATTCCCCATTTCACATACTGTGATACAATAACATGTCATGTACAGCCAGAAATCAGTCTCTCTCATGTATATTTACTGAACGGAACAAATAACAAAAACATAAAATATTTAAATATGTATTGTGAAAGTAAAGTTAAGTAGTATAAAGAATTGCAAGGTCGCAGATTGCATAAATAGATATATTCTTTTAGTGTCAGTACACAGTATACAACGTGATCATGCCTACTATTAAAAAAAACAAAAAGGAAAGTCTTTTAAAAAAAAAAGGAACAGAAAATGTCAGTCAATTTCAATCAACGAATATTGATACAAATGAAAGTCACAAGCGCACGTATGATTATGTACGCTTTCTGAAATAATTTAAATATTACTCAAAAGTAGAGATTGAAAGAGTCGATTTTTTTTTGACGCCTGCATTTTGATGCTCCAATCTTAATGCAAACATGCGCCGGTAAAGGTAGTAAACCGTTCCAGAGCAGTACCATACACCCGACCTCTTTGTACTTTGACGTAGACGACCCAACCTTTCTTTAGATACACCACAGCAGTGGTCCCTGCCTGTACGCTTTTCTTGTTCGACTGTAAAATACTGCTGGCCATTATATTGCCCTCGACATACAAGTGAGCCCTTTGGTCAAAACTATCTTGCCAATTTTCGAATCGGAACGAAAAGATGTAAGTGCCGGATTTAGGAGCACTGAAAGCACCCGTGTGCTGGTTATAACCTCCGCCACTGTTGTAGACAACCGCGTCAAACACAAGCTGTTGATAATTGTTCATTGTAACAACTCCACGACTAAGGTATGCATAAAACGCAATATAGCCGCCCGTTAAAGAAGGCATGATATCTTGGTTCTTCTTGTAGCCTAGAAGTACAGTCCATTCATTTCCTACTGCATTCGACATTTCGTCTTGTTCATCGTCTAAAATTAAGAAAAAGGAGACAATTCATTATTAAATTAATGGTTATAAAACAATTGCAATGTCAATATATAATATAATATCATAAAATATAAATAATTAAAATTTAGCATTTTTTCAATAATTGTCGACGAATCATTTGGACACTCACTCCCTAAAACTGGAATCAAAGTAAAATTAAATAACTTCAAAAGCATAAATTATTTACTATTTATTTTAGCGCGATTGTGACGAAAAGTTGGTAGCTTATCAAGTCACTTTCGAGTCCACTTCCTAGAAAAACGAGCACTAGTGTCTTATGAGGTACGGTCGTGACCCCAGTGAGGTTCGAACTCTCAACCTCCGGGATGAGTAGCATACATCTTAACATGTTCTTTAAAGTTGTATTAATTTACCATTTGTAGTTTCACGGAACACACTATTTATGTTTGGATATATCTTGCTAGATATAGAGATGGCCCATTTAACAAACTAAAATATTCGTAAATTTTTTACATAACAGAACTGTTAGAAACAAATACAATCACTTACCGCTGCTTCCAATTTCAGTTTCAAACGTACGTGATGCCACGATGGTAAGATACAGCATGAAATGCACGAAGAAGACAAACCCGAACTTAGAATCCATCATAAAACTGATGATAGAAAACAAAAAACCAAATGATTGATTGGTGAGAATCAAAAAACTAAATGATCAATTGGTGTTTGAAATGCACACTCTTATACTTTTTTAAATCAACAGATAACAAATGAGTTACAGGAAGAGGCTCATGTGATCAGTATATGCACAATTAGTTTTCGTTTCGGTCCATAAAGTGCATAATTATTCAAAAAGTACAGTAATTGTAATTCAAAACGTTCAGTAGTTAAATAAAGAAAGGATGTGGGCGGCAATGTGGTATTGAAACAATTTACTATTTCTTACTGTCGCTCACAGTTTTTGTCGAAAATGTGATTTTCTCCAATATGATATCAAAGCATATATATCAAAGCATAAAATGAAGAAGTTAAAAGTAATATTTAACATAGAAACTTGCAAAAATCCATTGAGAATGTTAATGGGGTTTTGATTAACGACACAGGTACGCTTTACGTTTCTTTTGGTACGTTCGAAAGCTTTTTTAACGCCCTATAATTTATTAGCCTTTACTGTAAAAAATACTGTATAAATTTGTGTCACCTATATCTGTAGATTTGAAATAATACGCTACCAAATGTGACTGGGACTGAGAATGTGGGTCCAGATGAGCATTAATTATTATTGCGTAAATGCAAAAAGACAACACGACCAATTTTCACAAAATCTCGACTAGGCGTAAGCATTTTTAAAAAATGGTGTTTATCGGATATGGCATTCACAAACATGCATGAAAATGATTTGACCAAGTCTTTATCATAAAGCATATTACCATAGCAACTACTAATTATGTCACATTCGAGAAAGTGAAAATTCGGGCACGCTAAATCAAAATGAGAATTTATTGAAAAGTTGAGAAATGCCAATAAAATTAAAGCAAGCAAAATACTTGACGATAAATTATGTGTTATCAGTTGAAATTTCAAGAAAAAATACCTCCATACAAATGTGTAACATGGCAATCTTCAACGTCAAAAAATTGACGCTAAAGTTACTGTGTTGATGTTACAAACGTCATTATGAAGAATAATAATGTGTGTTATCTGAAAACAAGCATAACTTTAAAGTAGTTGGTAGATCTATTTGAAATTTTCAATTCATAGTCAACAGACTTCACACTTCTAGAAAACATTTTAAACAAAATGTGTGATTTTTACTCACCTGGACCCATTTTCTCAGTTACAGTCACAAATAATAAAGAGTTGCAAAAGCTTTTGAAGATACATATAGTGTAAAAATATCCAAAATGTAAAAGTAAATGCTGGATCAACATCACAAATAAACATCTTGAAAACAACTTGAGACAGTAAGTTACAATTGTTGATGGGCTTTGTTTGATGGCAACTCTACGCTATATGGTTATATTAAGATGTTCAGAGAGTTTGGAGATGTTTTTTTTTTTACCAAAAATCTGAGAGCGAGCCGCTTTAACGTATCATTTTAAAGAAATTTGAATTTTTATCGGCAACTTTTAACGAGCAGCTTTAAGTATTTAGTAATCAGTTTGCAAGTCACGGATCTTGTACTTATAATATGTACTTACTATTGTTTCTGCACGCTATCATAATGTATGTACTTACTATTGTTTCTGCACGCTATCATAATGTATGTACTTACTATTGTTTCTGCACGCTATCACGGATGTATCTAATGAAAAACTTGAATACAATTGTTCACGTACAATGTGAAATTGCGATGATGACATCTTCTATCATATGATAATCACATGTGCCGCACTGTTTGTTCATCACTTACAACGTTCTCTCTATTCTAATTATATGTATAACTCGTACAGTATACACATCATGACAAACAGATGTTGCTAACCGAAACTTATTGTCAGACAATATATGCACAAAATTAGATATTTTAATTTGACATTTCCTAAAAATTCCCATATTGAATGTTGTTCAAGAATAAATTTAAAACAGAGTAGCTACTTTGAAACCATATATATACTTGAGTTATATTTCTTTCTGTAAGTCTCCGGTAAATGTAGTGGGGCTGCACATTTTGTTGTGTAACCGTTCCTAGCCTATGTAATATGTCTGGTGTCATTTCATGTCCAGACAAATTATTGATACATATTCGTCCATACTGTATTTTATTGTTTACGGCATAAACATATAAATGAATAAACATTTGTTACTTAAAATGATAAAAATATACATTATTCACCAATCGTTGTAACAGGAATGATTTGGAGTCTAAACAAGTTATACAATGTAGCAGATACATTCTCCTGACATGTCACAAAAGCAGGAGTTTCTGTTTTATTTTTGTTTTAATACATTGTGATAGTGTATAGTTCGGATTTTAATTCATTTAAACCCAGGTTACCTTGGTATACATTCATTTAGCTATTCATTCATTTCACATCTGAGTAAGTTTTACCTGTAAAATACTGACCAATGGGTGTGTTACAGGAAAACTTAACCTTTGTGTCTTTTTTAATAGTCCTACACATGAGCGAAGACTTTTGCCCAGTACACATCAATTGTGGCTGATTTATATCGAAATCTTGGCAGAATATATTTGAAATGTAACCTTATTTCATTTACAGTAAAAGGCAATATTAGTCCGCTTTCTCTTATAAGCTACTACAAAACCAGATATCAGGGTAAGTTTGCTTTAATTAATGATTTTTGGAATTTGTAAAAACCAAAATATTATAGCATTTTCAATCCTTTGTTTCATGAAATATTATTATCCACCGTAACAGGCGGAGGGATATTGTGTTGGCGTTGTCCGTATGTCCGTCCGTCTCGTGAGCACGTCCGTCCGGAATCATAACTCGAGAACCAATGGCTAGAATTTCATGAAACTTAAAATAAGTGTACAATAGCATAATGGCGCGGCGCACACACATTTGTTTGTCTAGATCGGATTAGTATCTCCAGAGTTATTTATCCCCCCGCCGAAGGCGAAGGGGATATTAGAAATGCTCTTCGTCCGTCCGTCCGTGCGTCCGTGCGTCCGTCCCAATTTTGTCCGGAGCATAACTCCAAAAGTACTTGAGGGATTTTCTCCAAACTTCATACACTGACAGAGCACATTGGGAGGAAGTGCAGTGTGTAAGAACAATAACTCTACCTTGCCTACTTTTAGAGTTATTCCCCTTTTATCAGATTTACTTGAAAAACTTTGTCCGAAGCATAACTCCAAAAGTACTTGAGGGATTTTCTTCAAACTTAATACACTGACATAGCACATTGGTAGGAAGTGCAGTGTGCAAGAACAATAACTCTACCTTGCCTACTTTTAGAGTTATTCCCCTTTATCAGATTTACTTGTCCGAAGCATAACTCCAAAAGTACTTGAGGGATTTTCTTCAAACTTAATACACTGACATAGCACATTGGTAGGAAGTGCAGTGTGCAAGAACAATAACTCTACCTTGCCTACTTTTAGAGTTATTCCCCTTTATCAGATTTACTTTAAAAGTTTTGTCCAGAGCATAACTCCAAAAGTACTTGAGGGATTTACTTCAAACTTAATACACTGACATAGCACATTGGTAGGAAGTGCAGTGTGCAAGAACAATAACTCTACCTTGCCTACTTTTAGAGTTATTCCCCTTTATCAGATTTACTTGTCCGAAGCATAACTCCAAAAGTACTTGAGGGATTTTCTTCAAACTTAATACACTGACATAGCACATTGGTAGGAAGTGCAGTGTGCAAGAACAATAACTCTACCTTGCCTACTTTTAGAGTTATTCCCCTTTATCAGATTTACTTGAAAAACTTTGTCCGGAGCATAACTCCAAAAGTACTTGAGGGATTTTCTTCAAACTTAATACACTGACATAGCACATTGGTAGGAAGTGAAGTGTGCAAGAACAATAACTCTACCTTGCCTACTTTTAGAGTTATTCCCCTTTATCAGATTTACTTGAAAAACTTTGTCCGGAGCATAACTCCAAAAGTACTTGAGGGATTTTCTTCAAACTTAATACACTGACATAGCACATTGGTAGGAAGTACAGTGTGCAAGAACAATAACTCTACCTTGTCTACTTTTAGTCAAATAGAAAAATATCATACCTATACTGATAATGAACATTAATATAATTGCAAACCTTCTCTTTATTGCCTTAGTCTTTTTCCACTTACTTGAAAACTGTACTCAGCATGACCATAACTATACGGCTTTTTAAGGATTTCCTCTCACCAAGTAAAATGTACGAAAGTACAACCTTCAGGTAACTTTTTCCTGGCGGGGGGATTAACCATGTGTAACATGGCTCTTGTTGCCTTTTGATTGTTTTTTTCTTCTTCTCTATTCAATTTAAAGACATCAAGTTCTATTTTTCTGAAACGGGTTATCAAAGTGTTATTGGCTCAAATAATTTATTGATCACTCTTTCTGATATCCACTCCCTACACTTCCTGATTCTTTTTTAAAAAATGAGGCTCCTTAAGGGGGTGAGGTGCTTTTCTGAAATACTCTATTTAGAACTTTTCTGAAACTAAAAGCACTGATTTAATTAAACTGATAAGGATTGAGTTCTGTATCACTGTGAGATGCTGAAAGAATTACCCCTCAGAGATGAGGACCTAAAGGGTGGTGATGCTTCTTTTTCTGAAAAGGCTTGCCAGAATAGTATTTTGTTTTGCACAAATCATCAACTTTGTATTATCTAACAACAGAAAATTTAGAAACTGAATTTTTACAGAAATAAGGCCCTAAAGTTGATGTAGTGCTTTTCTTACATAATTATTCTATATCCTTTGCACAGCCGGCATATTTTGTTACACATTCGGCAGACATGCATGTGTTTTTGTAAACACTGTACATCACGTTATGCTACTTTCAGTTTACTGCGCGTGTTGCATACGTCAGCAAATAGATTGAGGTATATCATGAAAGTATAATTTACATTGGCCCACCTACAGAGGTCACGCGCAGGGGTCACCCTGTCTGCTAACCTGCGCATGGACATTTTTTTTTTTTTTGCTAATGAGAGGTCGATTTTAAGCGTTCTCATTAGATGTCAATATACCTGGGTTTGAGGACGACATGTCTGCTTTATGTCTATGAAAAAATATTTGCACGCGCTCAAAACACAATCCCGTAGGGGCCTGTACGCGAACGTTAGTAAAATGAAAATTTTCAAACCTGGTAAAATTGTGTCCAAGGTCATTTTCAAGGTTGTCTTAAAGTGTCAGCATTTGCCTCGGACGTCTGAGTTTTCAACATTCAGGAGCTGTTGGCATAGCCTTTACATTCATACAGACAAAACGTGTTCCATACGGTAGATGTCACTTCTATGGAAGGCCAAACCTGTCTTAACCCGCGTATACGGTTTATTACGTTATGGACGTTCAAAGGATATAGAAACTTAAGAATTTTGTTGTCTGAAAGAAGTCGTACTGATTTAATTTAACTATAACAATAAAAGTTCTTTATGACTGTAACTGAAAAAATAAAATATCACCTCCGAGTTGAGGCCCCAGGGAAGTGGTGAAATTTTAAAACAGACAGATCAATACACTTTCCAGTTGTTAATTTTCAGCTATTTACTTCATTTCGTGGGAGATATAAATTAACTTAATGTGCTTGTTACAAATTATCTTTGTGTACAGTTTTATTAGTAACTGTAAAATAGTACGGTATAATATATTTTCTTGTACATGTATAGCTTTTAATTAACTAGTATCCTGCAGAATATTAATATTTGAGCATAGTGTACATTTGTTAATTGCTTATAAGTTGTAACAAGTTTGTTGTTGTAGAGACGCACACCAGTACAGTGGTTATTTCAGTAGTTTCGTTAATTGTTCGTTTTGTCCTCGTGTGTTTGCTTTGTATGCTTGTGTGTGTTGGTAGTGTATGTTTGTGTGTGTACATGATTGTGTGTGTGTGTGTTGTGTGTGTGTGTGTGTGCGTGTGTGTGTGTTGGTGGTGTGCACTTCTGGGTGCTGTGGGGCTCGTTTTGGGGAGGCTGCGTTTTTGGTACGTGGCATTCCCTGTTTGATATTTTTTTTTTTTTTTTTTTTTTTTTTTACTATCCGCCCTGGCCTATCCTGACCTGTGAAATTGGTCTCAAAAGCAAGATGGTAGTTCACTGCTGCAGTAACCATTCAATAAAACAAAATATTGTTTGTCTAACTTAGTTTTATATTTTGTTTAAATCAAATATTTATAATATTTCAGGTTGCAACAAATGAAGCTGTTTTGTGGTTTTCTACAAAGTGTGTCTACTTGAGCAGAGACCCTGGTGTCTGTTACTTGGTACTTGGTAGCTTTAATCAGTTTGAAACTGTAAGAAAAACCATAAGGAAGGGGTATTAGATTTTCTGCAAGATTTTCAATAGCCGTGTACTGTATTATTTCAGAGTCCGTTTAATTTTCTTTCGCGTACTAAGGTGTAACATTATATTTTTGTCCTTTGCATATATTCCTAGGACAATAACATGAGATCTTACTTTGACTAAATTGTGTAAAAAGCGGATTCTGTGTGGCTGTGTTTTATGGTGGTATTTGTCAGTGTTATGTACCCCTCCAGGAAGTTAGAACTATTGCCGCAAATGGACTTCGGCTAGAGTTTCCATATAAGTAACATAGTATTGCTGTTGTCAATGTATTTGTTTGTTGTAAATAATAGTATTTGTTTGTTGTAAATAATAGTTTGATATTATTTTTGTTTTTAGTAAATATGGAATATGAAAGTGACCAGTTGAGAGACTGTGTAAAAGATCATCAGGATAGACAGTGTGAGGAGAGAAAGGAAAGACGAGAAATGCAACAGCAGGAGTAACAGATAGAACATGAAAAACATAAGTATGAGTTAAAGCTGGTACTACTTAGGTTCAAGCTGAGTAAGCTACACAAGAAGCTGAATTGAAGGTAAGAGAGGAAGATAAAACAATAGAAGAAGAACATGTCAAACTATAGATATTGCAGATAGACCACAAACAAAAGTACGAGTTGTTTGCTTAGCAGAAAGAAGTAAATAAAGATTTAGGAAATTTCATATGCCACCCCCTAGTAGTTTTTGTACACTGAAAGTGCAAAAAATGCCACCTTTTGATGAAAAATATGATGAAATGGGCTCATATTTGAGACTGTTTGAGCAATATACCGCAGCTATCACTAGAAAAAAAAGACATGGGCAACCAATTTAAGTGCTCTTTTAAAGGGTCATGCCTTAGATGTGTATGCTAGAACTCCAGTTGAAATGGCACTTGATTATGATGAATTAAAACTGCTTCATTAAAAAGGTTTGAGTTGATAGAAGAGGGCTATAAAAAGAGTTTGTTTATGTAGGTATGATGATGGTGAGACATATTCAGTTTGCAGTAAGGTTAGAAAGTTTCCTGGATCACAAGGCAATATATAATGTAGAACGATGAATGTACCCGTCAGAATATGTTACCACGTCATTGTCTGCTTCAACAATTTCCGCGAAAATGACAGTTTCTGTGAATTTGTATGGGTTAAGTTTGTGGTGGAGGGTTGATGATTATGAATAAAGATCAACACCTTAAAGCTATAATGCTGCTCAACATGACCAGAAAAAGTACGGTCAAGAAACTTAAAAGAAAATAAGTTATCCTCAACTATTTCTTTCATTAGTACATGAAAACCCAAATTTATCATGTATAAGTTAGTATACCACGTTTCAAACCCTGCAAGAATTTTAGCCGTGCTATGTGCGAATAACAACTGTAAACATGCGCTATGCGAAAGTAGTGCAAGACAGACCAGATCAATCTTCTGTTTGAATGCCGCATATGATAAGAACATGTTACAAATAAAAATAGTACATAAAACTTCAAACGACTGCAGGAAGGTATATAGCTTACGGGCTGCATTACACATTTTTTTTCTGTTTTAGAAATTAATGCGCTGTTAGCTGATTACGGAAGATAATCATATGCATATCACGGAAAAGTACGGATATTTACGGAAATTTACGAAAACGTACGAAGCTCGATATAAGAGTTTGTAGTTTGATTTTCAAATTTCCGATGTTATTTCATTGACAACTTTGTTATTTACGAACGATAACATATATATTTACCTAAAAATAAATGTCTCTAAAAAAAGATATAATTTACGTACATTCCCGAGAAGGAACTAACGTGATCAAATTCACCCGTCATTTATCGAGGACGCTGCATGTCGAGGTCCAGTGAACGGTTTCGGAACTACAAGGTAACCCAGAATCATTTTTGGTTTTCTCTGTTATACACATTGTACAGTACTGTATTTATATTTCATTGCTGGTATTGCTTTGTTTATTTCTGTTTCAAGGTCTTGTCATTGGTACACAATAATTTTCGATCCACATCATCAGATCATATCGCTTGAAGTTGTACAAAGCGCAGATCGAATTATTTGTACTGGCTTAAACATTTTATAATGTTGACTATGTGATTATTTTTCATTTAACGTACATTTTATAATAAAACAAACTTCCCTGTCACCCATATATTTGTGAATCATTCATTCTGTGTCATATATTGAATTTCGTCCTCTGCACATTTCGACCCGCGCTTTAGGTAAGATTCAACGCAGAACACGTAGGTGAAAAGTTGTTTTTCGGGGAGGTTAACCTATAGCCCCCAGGCCTTCAGCGCTCACAGCGCTTTGATTCAATTATGTTAAATAGGAATAAAACTGTTGTATATACACTTAACAAAACTTCTAATGCCCCCTAGTTCAATATTCAATATTTTTTGTTTTATCCATTGTATATCAACAAAAATTTCTACAGATGCATTTGAAGTAATGGCTAATAATGTTATGTAATAATTTCGTCCATTTTTAACTCTGTTCACCGACTTTCCGGATGGGTGAACAATATGTCCTAAGTTGCACGTGCTGCACGTTTTGAACTCAAAATAACACTAGTGTCCGTAATTAGATGACCAGTCGATAACTTTAATTGAAAAACATAAAATGGCCCGAATGTCAAATCAAGATACGGCAAGGTCGATAGGTATTTTAGAAAGCAGCGCGCAACAACAAGAAGTTGTTACATTTACGTTTGGCTTATACATTTACGCTATTAGAAAACAAAAAAGCTTCGTATTTTCATTTCCCAAGCGGATGTTTTCAATTTACTTCCACAGGTGAATAGTCTCTATCTCATATGTTTAAAGTTTGATATGAATTGACAAATCGATATTACATTTGGCTTACTGTCTGCTCATCTGTGCGATCACTTTATTTGTAGCATAAATTAAACTTTCTTAGAATGTTGTCCATAATTTTTAAACAAAGTGTTGTACATCCTTCGAATTCTCAAGAGATACTATAGAAAGTATTATAATATTGTATTGACTCAAAGTTCAATTTCAAATAAGTGGCGTTTTAGTATCACGAGAGAATAACGCAGTCGTACGCGCTAATAGACGAGCCCTGTTCAGATTACTTAGCCGGAATACTTCGTGAAAATTATTGTTGAATATGTAATTTGTTAAATTTTGATATTGTTTTTATGAACTTTTTATCTTAAAAGTATACATATGTGATATTAGATGGGTGAAAATCGATTATTTTTGTAATATCTAAGTCGATAGATAAAGACATTTTTTTTGTAAATTTCAGTTTGTATGGTCATGTCATAGAATCGTATGATATCGTAAAACAAAGAGTTGATGTCGAAATTGTTTAAAAGTTTGGAGAGATATAATGTTTGTGATATGCTCTAAATTTCAAAACGACTTGTTTCCGATTAGTTGACTTATTGCACAATATATACTAAGGGGTGTTAGAAGTTTCGATTAGTGTATTTATGTTATTTATCTATAACTTTCGAAATGCTTTTTTTAATGATACTGAACCATTGGTGAATGTATGACATTAAATTGCGATTATCATATTGAAGGGTATTATCACTGCAGGAATGTCACGAAAAGGCATTGGCAGAAACATTTTTTACTTTTCGAAATGTCATTAAAAATACTCCGCTTTAATTTCGATTTTAAAAGCAAATTACTGACATTTTCGCCGATAAGATATCTTTCCTGGTAATATAAAAGCTTCAAAGCTTCAAGTAATGCTACACCCAAAGTGCTAATGGGTCTTAAAGCTGCTCGCTCTCAGATACCGTTGAAAAAAATATTTTTGAAAAAAGTTGACATTCTTATTCATAAATATCAAACTAAAAGCTAGAAAGAAAAACTGAGCAAAAATCTAGGTAGGAATTTGCAGAAATCGATTGAAAAGGTTGGTTACACGGCACCGCTACACTATATGTTCATATTGAAATTTCAAAAGCGTTTGCAACGGTTTTGAATTTGGTAGCGTATTTTTTGAAATTTAGAGATAAACGTGACGTGAATCTATACTGGAGCTTTTAAAGATTATATATTCTAAAATACGTTATTTACATACAGTTTGAAGAACTTAATTTTTTTACCAAAATCTGAGAGCGAGCAGCTTTAAAAGTGGTATTTTTCTGGACCGATCTAAAAGTTGACCTTCTGGACAGGTCATTTCTGGAAGTGTGCCTTTCTGGTACTAAACCATTTAAAGCTTTGTTAAAAATTGCTGATGTGTAAAATAGTTTTACATTTAGTGACCTTTGTAGTCATTTGCATTAACATTTTGTTTTGTTTTATTAATTTATTTTATATATAATATATTAACTGTCCATAAATGTATAGGTTTACAGTATACAAATGTAAATAAGATAATCAAGAAGTAATAAATACGCTGTGCAGTCCAAATAAAAAGTAATTTCCAACTTCAGGCATTAATTTTCATATTTATATCTGCATCCTCTCTAAATGGGCACCACTTACACATAGCAGATTATAATTTCCACACAAAAAGTTTCGTTCTAAAATATGCATAATTTGTTTACCAAAGTGACATTGTGAGAGCGTGCAGCTTTAAAAGAAAAAATACACGGAAAAAACGTGTTCAATCTGGAAACCCTTATTAAATGTCGTAAATGTTTATTGCTTAAAGCGACCTTACTTTCAAAGCAAGAATAAAATCGATAGAAACTTAGTATAGTGTTTCGTAGAATTAGTAAACATTTACAAATATAGATATTCCTTGAAACATGTTGACGTTTGTAAGACTTGCAACTCAAGGAAAATAGTGGGTTTCAATTTTTTAATGTATCACAATATATGGGCTTACATTTGTTTTTTATTCAAAATTTATAACCCGTAAATAAATTCAAAGAAGTAAACTATTTTATACATTGTAGCACTTATACGGCGAAACACTTCCGTATACGGCGAAAGTCGTTTTGTTATTCGTTTTATGTTATAAACATGTAGTTCGTATTCAGAACAAATATCACGTCCGTGATCGGTATTGCTTGCAATTTCATGCCTTTATCATAAACTTTATAACGCTAACTATCAGTTATAGTGTTACGTTAAAGTCCCATGATCACCCTGAATTCACTCGTATTTAGAATAATTTATTAGCAGTTAAAAGGTTAAAACTGTATTGTTGTTCTTAAATAATTCTGTGGTAGGTAATTCCTGTCGTGTTCATGTCGCATTTACACAATAATAATTGTTGTTAATAAACGATTCTGATATTTTGCAATTTTATGTATCGGTATTTAAAGCTGCTTGCTCATAGATTTTGTTGAAAAATTAAAGTTCTTCAAGCTCTCTGAAAATAACATATTTTAGAACGAATAGTCAAATAAAAGGTTTCCTGTATAAATTCCTGTAAAGTGCATCTGTTTATTTGAAATTATACGCTACCAAATTATAAAGTTTAACAAACGCTTGAAATTCCCAATATACATGTAACTATTTACATGTAGCGCAGCGATGTCATTAAAGCTGGTCGCTCTCACTTGCAGTTGAAAAAATAGTTATAATACTTCCAAAGATTATATATTTATGTTTTAGATGTTATTTAGGTATAGGGTATGTTCCTTTAAAACTGCTCGCTCTCAGTTGCCGTTGAAAATAATTAATTTTCAAAAATGACATGCTAATACATAAATATAAAACTTAAGGCTACGATTTTATATAAACACTTTATAAACAGTTACGTACCTGGCCTTTGAATCGTATCAGCTTGTATATGTTACGATGTTTGCCTGAACAGCTTTTGCACACAAACAAAGCACGATTTCTATGAAATTGAATTTTTTTTTCGTTTCGTGGTTGGTCGTTGAACAATAAACTTATGCTTTTAGTAAAAATTAGTTATATTTAAACTAAAGTAAATATTTGTTTACTATTACGTGTTGACAGAAAAGGACCTACAGATGTTTTGCAATTAACTGCATAGTTGTAACCAAAAAACGAAATTTTATGTACTCTTATGTTGTAATATGTGAAAAACATACAATGCCTGAATATAAACGCGGGATCATATAAGAACGCAGTATATTGTTGGAATGGATGACTTGGTGTTTCCTATTGTACAGTTTTTGTTTCTGAATGCAAACAAGCGTTGCATTAAATACTGGTTACGTTTAGTAGCATTAGGTTAAAACAGATTAACAAGATTTTGTTATGATAAAGATATGAAAACTGGGATATATTTGGTAGGAGATATGGGAAGCGCAGTATGTTGAAAACCTGCAGTTGTTTTTAAACGAATATGTTCAAAGACCTAATTGGAACATCATATTCAACCGCTAGTATTTCTAGAAATTTGCCTACATATACTAGAAACTTGTTAAAGTTATTTTACCCTTCAAAATGGGCACATTGGTTATTGAAAGATATAAACTAAGATATACATAACCGAAAAGGTGGAGTTTTTATGTTTGACTAGCATAGTCAAAAACGCTTTTTACAAATTTCCTCTACATTCAATGTGAAGGACACTGTAAAACATATCGTTATTTTTCAGTAATAACTAAAGCACTGTTTTTATTGTAGGAGTATAAATCACTGATTAATGTTTTATTTAAAATTTTAATTATCACTTTGAACGGTAATTATACATGTATCAAATTTTTGAACAATATTTTTGTTGGGTAAGTTATGCATTTTGAATACACTATCGCCCGTTGATCATTTCCAGGAAAGAAATGAATTTTCTAAATATAACATACACTTCCACGTACTAGGTATTTATTTTTGTTTGTTCTAATTCAAGTTGTTAAACAACCTGTGTAATTTATGCATTTTGAATATAATATCGCCCGTTGATCACTTCCAAGAAAGAAATGAAACTTCTATATGTAACATACACTTTCAGGTACCAGGTAGTTATTTTTCTTCGTACGGATTCAAGTTGTTAAAGAACCTGTGTTAATGCATGATAACGCTTAACGCTGCTCGTTCCCAGATTTTGGTTTAACATGTTATTCAAACTCGCTAAAGGTTACAAATTTTAAAACGAATGCCATTGGTCAAATTAAAATGTTCCAGAAAGCCTATAATTCTCCGTAAAGAGTTTCTTTGTTTTTGAATCATATTGCTTTCAATGGTTTACGGTATTGCTTTCGATGGTTTACGGTATTGCTTTCAATGGTTTACGGTTTTGCTTTCAATGGTTTACGGTATTGCTTTCAATGGTTTACGGATTGCTTTCAATGGTTTACGGTATTGCTACATATTATAAAACGCTGAATTTATCAATAATGACACGAATGAATAGATTAATCCTTTTGGTTAAGAAGTAATACTCATAAATTCTCTGTTATTTAGTTTAACACCAGTTACATTGAATAAGGAGTATCTTTTTAAAGGATTTTGAAATGAATAGGAACACTCGTTCAGTATGGAATGCCGTTGCTGCCTCGTGATAAAGGTTTTTAAATGTGAGGATTTTCAAATCCTAACATTTATTGTACCCGGTTTCTGAGAAGAGCAGTTTCTACTTTTAAAACCGAACTACCCCTCATTTCTAAATAGTCCTTCAGATTGATCACATCTCATATTTATAGAAAGTAACATAAGTAATCAACAGTTTTGGTGTTGGTATGATTGCAAAGATTTATATTGTTTCAAAGAAAAGAAAAATATGCGACAATTTATCATGAAAAAGAATTTAGTCAATTTTTTCTAAGTTAATGTGCATAGGTTGTAAGTACTTCTTAAACGTTCGACATATACAGCATTATGGCACTTAAGTGGTCTGTTTCGTACTACGCAGTTTAGACATGCACTACTTTAATAAGCAGCCGATCAAACGCTCTGAAAATGACATACCTCATACATCATTTACATTTGCAATACTTTACCTAACTTGCATTTATAAACGCCATTTAATCGGTTATCAAATGAAAATATAGGTTCTGATAACAGACGGAATGTCAGTCTGGTTAACTACGCGGTTACGATATGTTTTCACTCCAAAATCGAAAGTAGCGAAGTCACGAAGATACTACGCAGTTGGGAGTTTAAAGATGATTGTTATTTAACTCAAGAATTTATGTAGAAAAGAGCCAGTTTTTAAGTTGCGGTCGCTATTAGCGATAATTGTGAAATACCCTTTAGCTGCTACATGTATATTAAGGGAAGCACCGTGGTGTGTTTTTGTTAATAAAGCTGAACTATGCGAAATAGACTGTTAAAATGCACCAAATATTTCGATAGTAGCAAAAAATTTCGTCTTAAACCACCTTTTCAACAGTGTTTCAATAGATACGTTTCATAACTATTGTTGAATGAAATTATTGATTGATTACTATGATTATTTACAATAATGTACTGTGATTCATTCATTTTGAAATACCTACCATTCGTGTGTTCTGCTAAAATAACAAAAATTGAGCCGCGTCATGGGAAAACCAACATAATGGGCTTTGCGACCATGCAAGCAGGCTAGTCTGGATCGATACCGGTCGCCCATCAATGTGTAAGCAGTTTATGTTGATGTTGTGTTTTATGTTGTGTTTTACATGTACCATACGACTGTTTTATCGTGAACGGGCTAGATAGGATTGTTTGGGTTTAACATCCGGCGGGAAACAATTTGTTATGAATGGAACACCAAAAGAAAGTTGTTTTATTATTTTGCGTATATTATGTATTATACCATGAATGAAATCGATCATTAATTTTCATGTCGATATTAAAGAAATGTATTGTGTTAATGTTTACAATGGTGAAAAAACGACGTTGTAAGCCATGCTCAAGTGCTCAAGACAATGTATACTATGTCTTGCATATTCCGACTTTGTTCTTTAGATATAACTTAGTCTAGAAAAAAGATCTACGTCAAAGGAAATGCATATCAGTTACATATACGTTTATTTACAGGCGGAAAGTTAATCTTTCGATAATTCCTGGTAATGCCTCGTCACATATCCGTATGGTGTCCGTACGATTTATAAAATCGCACGATTCCACCAACTTTTAAAATCCGTACGGTCTCCGTACAATCGTTGCTTTCTGGTCACATGCCTACGGACCCCGTACGATCGTTTGGAGGATGCAATCGTAGGATATCCATACGGACATCGGACAAGTCGTGCGGTGCTCGCAAGGAGCTCGGACGTACATCGTGCGATGCACGTGTGTTCATACGGCGCCCGTACGGTGTCCGCACGGTGTCCTGGTTTTATATCACCTTCAATCGTCAAGGATGTCGTACGGAGTCCGTACGGCGAACGTAAGGCCCTGCGGGCCCCGTACGGACATCGCAAGTTCCCGCCCGGTGTCCATAGTATCGTACGGACATCGTACGTTGACCGTGCGACCATCCTGCGATAGTCGTGCGAGCACCGGCAAGCTCTTACGGGACTCGCGGCGTTCCAAATTCGCCCGTACGGGGCCCTTGCGAGCTGCTCACGACTTCGAAAATTTCTACGAGCTCTGGACAGCTCGGGAGCTCGGTGAAACGTTCTCACAGAATCCCCGAGTCCTCTACGAGTTCAAAAAATCCGTACGATGCTCGCAAGATTCAACGACGAAAACCTACTCGTACGGGGCTTGTAGCGTTAATGTGACCAGGGTATAAGGACCAGTACTATAACTATAATCTTCTTAAAAAAATGCAAACTTTCTCACATAAAGAGACGTTCTCAGTAGCGGGGCTCGATCTCAAGACTCTCAATAATTGAGAAGTTTCAGCTTTTCTAACCACTTGACCTAGGAGGAATCTCACCGTCCGTAACATTGCTCAATATGATGTTATATCAAGTGGTCAGATGTTCCACTTAAAACTATCAGACATATTGCAAAACATGTGTTCAACATTCCTCTCCTAAGTACCAATCCTTACGATAATCTATGTTTCAGACCGAACATTTTCAATACCTTCAGCGCTTTGATTAGTACATGATGTCATTTATTCCTTATGTTATGTCCACATAGTTTATTGTTTATACTAATTTATTTTAGCTCGATTGTGAAGAAAGCTTGTAGCTTATCGAGTCACTCTCGAGTCCGCTTCCTGGAAAAACCAGTACTGGTGTCATATGAGGAGGTACGGTCGTGACCTTGGTGGGGCTCGAACCCGCAACCTCCGGGATGAGCGGCAGACACATAAACCTCTACACCACCGCTCCCTTGAATGTTATACGCACTCTTCATTACGTTACATAATTAAGGCATTTTGTTATGTCTGTGCATCGTGTTGTTATGCGTATGCATGATTTCATTGTACCTAGCCTCATTATGTTATGCCCATACGTTATGTGAATGCGTCATTTTTTATGGGGATAATGCATGTGCATCAAGTTATTATGTTTAACATCATTACGTAATGTCTATACATCATTACTTTATATCAATGTGTCATTATGTCTATGCATCACTTCGTGCTCTGGTGAGCTAAAAAGTAAAAACTGTAAAAAGAAATGAAATATCATATAGTTTATACGTTTGTATCAAGTTTGGAATGTTACTGATAAATATTAAAGATATCGCTCTTAACATACATCAATCAATCACATACAAAATATGTAATAATATGTTCGTGTTTCGTTTCGTTTTACATGCACAAGACAATAATTGTTTTAATTCTACTGTCATATCACATATCATTAGAGATGTCTACACACGAGCCCATTCCTTCTATTTCAGACGAACATGCACTTCGAGTTAACACTGGCCATTAACTACTGGTCCAACTTCTCTTTACATCTTTTTTTTATCACAATTTATAAAACAGTCTAGAATGTTCCTTCGGAGATGCCACCGAATATACCACCATTTTCTTCGATTACGAAGGAACATATACTTGAAACTAAAACTGGCCATACAAAAGAGAATTAATCAGACGAGCCCTTTTGTTCAATCACAATACAGGACAATGCTCTGGTCCTTCACTTGTTGGCAACATTTGTACTTATTTCATAACGTTAAAGTGGTTTGTTATCTTGTATTGCATTTCATCCTGCACTTGGATATGTCGCCAAATGCGTATTCTTCACTTATAGAGCTAAAACTGGTCCTTCAAGTCGATTCTCCTTGCACCTCCCCAATCTAAAGTGATTTAATACACTTCCGATCACAAATCATCTTATCATTTTGATATTTCACCTAGCGTCATCATGTTCTCGATGTTGTAAGAGTCTTTCCCTTCTTCCTCCGCTTTTATTCCATCAATATTATAACAAATTTTCATCACATCCTGTCTAATAATCTAGAAAGTTCACTTGGAGATTTCACCAAACGTGCTCCCTTTTTCGACGACGGAGGCGCATACGCTTTGAGCTGAAATTGGTCTTTTAATTCCGCTTGTACTTCCCTAACGACAGTTGTTTCTCTATTTGGTTTGTGTCGTACAGACGGTTTATGTCCAAGTAATAATAAAATACTGTCTACTGTTTGAAATAAGTCACTCTCGAACTTATCCATTCGACTGAAATAAAATGTAGAAAAATAAAAATACTTTGGACAGAAACCCTTCTGGGCTTGGACCCTGACTTTTAGGAAGACATTTGTTTCGTGATATAAATCTTAAATCGATGGAAGTAAATATTCAGATAATGTGACAATTGATGTCACAAGTTAGGCAGCCCTGAAGCAGTAACAAAATAGCTCTTATTTTTCAATAGTTGGCCCAAAACAAGACGTTGTTGAAAAAGTAATTGTACAAACTTCCTTTCCGATGAGCTCCTTTTCTTAAGAAAAGATTTGAAAGACATCACTAACTGTGTTTTGTAATATAAGTTCATTTGTTTGGAGTCTTACCCTGATAAAAGCTCTAACCGGTTATCAATGTCATTAATACTGCAGTCCCCGATATGTCCGTCGTGTGATATGTGTGTTTCGACTTGACCTTGACCCCACGAAAATCTGTGTCCTCCGCTGGAGATAGACTTCGGTGTGTAAGAAGTTGCTGTCAAAGATAACGATATTAAAGTCAAACTAAGGTTTAACAAAGTTACAACGTTGAAAACGACATCTGTAAAACTACATTTGTGTATGAAGTTGCTGTCAAGGTTATCGATAATAAAGTCAGACTAAGGTTTAACAAAGTCACAACGTTGAAAAAGACATCTGTGAAACTATGTAGGCCCACAATTAAGCATCACTGGTAAATATTACCTTTTCGTTAATATCATACATTTATTCATTTTATTCGTTATAAATATAAGAAGCCTATTCAAGAATATAAAAGTTATAAAAAGTGTTAGTGCGAATTCATAAATGACTCGTTTCGTTTGTCATTTAAACAAAGACGGAAATACATTGTTAGGGACGCTGCAATAAACAACGTTCGACGCACTAGCCGTTTTGATGTCATAAATGATGTCAAATTCTAACATGACTCGCGATTTTGTCTCTATATACAAAGAGTAGAAAAAATTATGTTATATTAAACCATAAACAACGCGGGAACTGATATGCTGTAAACATGACGTCATATTGCGCCGCATGACGTTAAATGAGCGTTCGCGTAGAAAATAAAGCTTTGCATTCATTCACTTTTTGTAATATCTGGTCATGTTAGAATCGAAATAATATCCTTTTCAGCGTTGTTACCGTCTAATAAACGATAATTTGTCGTACTGATATGCAGTTACAAACCACTCAGGCCTTCGGCCTTCGTGGCTAATTACTGCATATCAGTACTCCAAATCATTGTTTATTAAACGACTAACACCGCTGGAACGGATATTATTTCTTAATTGTACTTTTGTACATTCATGTACTAGCACATTTCCGTGTATACCAACTTAAATTTTAACTTTGATGGCAACAATTGGTCAGTTGATCTCGTTTTCAGACAATTTGCATCGCTTAAAGGGATCAGATTGCTTCTTTACATCAGTACACAGACAAGATTATATTATTAAATAATGAACCGGAACGGTAAGATCAATATCTGACTTTGACTTACTTCCAAGGAGTAGAAAGGACACCTAAACTGAAAAGGATTTAAGTGCGTCCTGAATGAGTGTTTCATTCACACAATCTAAACTGAGTGTTCAAAGGAAAAATAAATACAATGCCGAACTGGTTCTGATATAAATACATGAAATGTCATGAAAAGATTTATCGTTTTTATGGCACTGATTTTCTTTGATGAAAAAAAGTAATTTCTGCTAAACATAAAATGTAAGGGTAATGGCGAATATAAAAGTTATGCAACATGTTAATTTCAGACAGATCGAAGAACATTATCGTCTTCAATGTCATGTTAAAAGTATTATTACAAAATATACCCGTTGATGTCCCGGGTGATACACCTTTAAGCGTGTGGCTGGAATGGCTATGTTTTGATTTGTGCTTATCTCGATGCTTGCCTGCCCCTGTATGACTGCTTTCTAGAATACAAAAGAGTGTATTACAAAGTGTAAGTGGGTATGTAATAGCAGAAAAACACAGTGTTCTTTAAATCTGAAATCTATTGCGTTTTCTTTGTGATATAAAACAATGTAAAAACAAAAAAAAAACAAAAAAGGAATGCCCCTTACCAAGAACGCAGCCCCCCAAACCAGACCCAGTAAAAATCAAGTTTAAGTAATGATATAGAAAACAACAAGGACATCTGTGAAAACGATAGGGGCTCCCCGAACAACTACCACCTGCACCTCAATGTCTCCAATTATGAAAAAGGGAGATAATTATAAAACTGGGAATACATGTAGTAGAATTGTAGAATCATGGTTTCTTGACAATTCACTTCCTCTCAAGGTATATAACTCATGTGTAAAATATGAAGTCTGTCCAATGAATTATTTAAGTAATGTTCACGACAAGAGTTAGTTCAAATAAATAAAGGGACACCATTCAATTTTTTCGAAAGGAAAAGTAAGATTTAATAATTGTAGTTACATTCGAGACAAGCGTAATGTCAGAATACAAGCATAATGTCAGAATACAAGCATAATGTCAGCATAATGTCAGAATAAAAAAAATGTCGTACAAGTAATGAGATTTTGGGCTAAGTCGAATACTGCATAATGTCCAAACCATAATGATCGATTACAACAACATGTCAACTACATTCATACTGTCAGCATACAGAGAAAGCTGTGCAAGGAAGAGCTTTTGTTCTAGGCCAAAGTATAAATGATGTCAAAAATGGGTTTTGAACCCCGCTAAAAGCACCATGGGTCCCAACAAAAGTAATTTCTGTTCTATAATCACTCATACATTCTCTCTCTCAACTGAATAACTATAAAATGTTATCAAAGTACATGTAATGAGGCTTCGATTATATTTGATGTTTAGGACTGAACTGTTTAACGTTTATAAACACAATTATATAATCTTGGTCGGACTTTACCTCTGTGTGAAAAATAAAGTCAATCCCTTTGATAATATTTGAGATATGCACGGGAAAAACGTGAAGTTTCAACAAAATATCTTACGTAGTTTTGGAGTTATGCTCCGGTTAAGCCCGCGTGACCGAGAGACGGAATGATAGATGGAGGGACGGACACCGGAGCTATATACAAAGCGGTAACTATTTGCATGCCCCTCAGGGAGCATAAACAATAATTTTGTACAATGTAAACTGTATGTACTTAAAAGATGTTATGATGTCGGTTAGGTACACATGATTGAATTATAAACTAGACAAAGGCACCTGGTGCAAACGTATCTCTTTGAGACGTTCCCTGTAGCCGCCTGTCCTCAAACTCTCTGTCAATGTCTGTAAACGCTTGTTCCGGTGATATTTCAAGCGCCTTTGACGCAAGACCTTCATCGTCAGTTTGTGAGGCGCTGTGCCTCCGTCTACGTGAAGTTGTCACTGCGCCATTGTTCATACCTTACGAAGAGATGGATATAGAAAGCAAGATGCAAGAAAATTAAGCAGAAGATAAAAGGGAAGCAACTGTAAAAACAATATTTATCAATACATTGAGAGTTGCTCATTCTGAAGTCCTGTTTTGGTTACTAATTGTTCCATTAGGTCAAAGGCAAAACTAACTTTAAGTGGTAAGTCAAAGTTAATGATAAATGATGTAATATGACACTTATGACACTAATGAACAAGGAAAATCGGATATTTATCATTTGGTCCAAAAGACAATGCAAACGATGGTTAACAACTGCTTTTCGTCTATTTAAAAAAATAAGTTTGCAAAACATTTGAGTAAAATAATTGTTTTAATTATATTACAGTTGTATTTCGTATTCCCCTTTGGAATAATTCAAATAATTGTAACGAATTGAAAATTTTATTTTGCCCAAAGTTCAGTTGATCTTACTTTTTTACTTTTGTTGCCGATGGCAACAGTTGTTACTATAATTAGACTTTCCAGAAATAGAATGACCGTTATACATTCCTCTCACTACTCATAAAAGATATTCACCATTACCTAAACTGCTCTTACTTTTACATAACTATCAAGTTGATTTGGTATATACACTATCGTGTTGATTTTGGTAAAACAACAAACAACATCACCAAGCCAGATTTTCGAATATCATGTTAACATATATTTTGTTGTAAACTTTGGTAACAAAAAAGGAATGAACATCGTTCGTTATCTCACCATCAGTTTCCAGCATTTTCCCCTTTGACTGCATGTGTGGACGTTTTTGTCTAATAAATCGTAGTTTTTCTTCATCAATTCTTGACTTTCTCTTTGTCTCAAACAATGTTCCCTGTCGGGCATTAAAATGTTATTAAATAAACGTTATGTATAAAACTAACAGCAATTTTATACAGCCGTTAAAAAGCGAAAACAACACCGCCACTGATTATATACAGCTATTTTGCTGTCCTAGCATTTATTTACTACTGCGTTTTACATTCCAGAAGAACCCTTTTTTCCGCTATTTTGAATAAATTATTCAAGGAGACATGTTGCGCCTCAAAGCACTTAAATGATTTAGCCATTTTGTGATGAAATAATACGATTTTTATTTTATAACATTGAGAAGAATTTCTTCATTACCACATTGTTTTTATTGTTTAAAGACCTCTGCAAACAGCTGCTGGGCATGTTCTCATTTCGACTACAATTACAATGATCTAAACATGTTTATTAGTAGAAATAAAATTTGTGTAAAATCGACACAGTATCTCGACCAAAAAGAGCAAATTTTCAAATGTAACCATTATTCAAAACACCAAGCATTGTTTTCCTCTGTGAGCGGGAATTTTTTTAATTTGAAAAGCGGAAATCTATTCGGTCTATGTTATACATTACTCACGGTTTTTTTACATACGAGTAAAATAATTAGTTGTTATTATGCAATAAACAACGTTCTGACGCGCGGGCCGTTATAACAAAATGATAAAAATGACGTAATATTTTGCCGCATGATATTTAATCAATATCTGCGTAGACAATATCCCGTAGCATTTTGTTTTTGAACTTTATTTTGGTTACAGCATAGAAGAGTCGAACTTTGTTTAGTTTTTGCAGCCGAAATGGACTATACAGGACTCTTTCTCAAACAAAGTTCGAATTGCGAGGTGCTCGGGGAACATGTACATTTGTATTTGAAGAAAATTTTTCGATAATATCATAAATAAATTTCAAAATAACACGAAAGTCAAGAGTTGGTTTATGGAACCACTTCAGACTCACAAATTATTTTGATTCTGTCCTTTAGGGGCATTATTCAGATTTTACGAGTTTCTGGGGGGCGCACATTTTTTCCAAAATGATACAATTTATTTTATTATATCACAAAATAATGTTCTCGATTTTCACGCAGAAAAATCCGCTGATCTTTTCGATTCGAAATCATTTCTAATAATAGCTTATGTTATATTTAATCCGAAAATGTGATTCTAACACGTGTAAGATAAACGATAACCGTTAATTGCCAAACTGGCAACATTTTGCTGAAAGCTTAATTTATGATCCGAGTGTTCATGCCGGTTTAACATTGTATGAGATACGTTAAAATTTACGAAAATATCGTCCGATATTCGGTTCAGTTCCGGTATTCGGAAGTACGTTTTAATAAATAGAGGATAAATTTCGGGACTAACATCCTTTTTAAGACTTCCGGTATTTGGAAGGTCACGGTTTTGGGAAGTTATGTATCTGGTCAACTGAAAGTCGAAATATATATTTTCTCAGCATCTTTAACGCCTTGATAACTCCTTGTCGCTCTGGTGCTCAGTTATAAAACACGAAAACCTGTTGCTTTTTGGTTAAATTATTTCATGATTAGTCAATGTGAAAATATTACGTTGAAAATTACTTACCCTTTTCAAATTAAACGTAGCTTGCATCTTTGCCATAAATTCACTAGAAAATTCTGGATATGAGTTAAAAGTTTCTTTCAAGTCCGACAACTCTATTTTATTTATATCACAGTAACTAAGGGCACGGACAAAGTAGAGTGACTTGCCGGTAGAATCAAGGTCTGTAAGGTCACCGCCAAAAATGTCGTCTTTTCCTGTCAAAAAAAAAAAAGGACTGAGACATTAAAAAATATAACATTACATTTATATACTTTTGGTTATATTTAATTCTGATTATAACGTCAATCTTCCTAAGAAACTGGTATCTCAAGTATTAGTATTTGAAAACGGATAATACTCATAATGATATAAGACATTTGAAAAAAAAATATACAAAAATATATATAAGTATTAGATAGAGTACTGTAGGGTAGGATAATTATATTATTTCGAGGAGGCTATGCCTCCGAGAAATGACGTTATTATTCGAGCCAATAGTTACTCTATCTGATTTGAATTATTGCACGTTGATTGACAGTTCCCACGCCCTACCATATCGTGTGACGTAATCTCGTGTGACGTAATAAAATTGTTTGGTAGCGACCTCAGTCTTTTTTACTGCAAGAAAATCAATACATGTACTTGTTTGCTTTTTAAAGTGTTCTGTAGCCTACAAAATCATATACCGGAGCAATTAAGTGTATTTGCTTTTTATTTTGTTTTTGACCGGCCGATTGAGACTTTTTCCAAATTACTCTTGTAAACCAAAAATCTAGGCAATATATATTTCAGATAGATCATGTTCTCTATTACAGATAGAGCACAGGCTAAGCTCCGCCTCCACACAAAGTTCAAATTATCAATAATACAGTACAGTGTTTTCCTATACAAATATACAGTAGCCATGATACAAGGACGGTATATTTTTTGAAACAGAGTACATGTATAAAATGATCGTAGCGATTAATTGGCCGACATTGGCCTGTACTATGGTCTCGGCAACGATAAATCTAAATTGTAATATATTGTTTTACAATCGAAAATTAATAAATTAGTATAAATCAAATAGATTATGTCTACCTAATATTGCCATCACAGTGTTGTCTTTGAGTATTTCCACGGATCCCCGCGCCATAAAGTAGATGGACGTCAAAATATCTCCAGGATGTATCAACGTGTCGCCTGGTGGAGCGTGTGTCGTTTTGAATTGCATAGATAAAGTCCGTAGGCAGCCTAACATTAGATAATAAAAAGTAACAAGTACCTGTCTACGTAATACAATGATGTCACTGTTTAAAAAATTGACCAGTAACGACTACTTGCACGTGTCTAAGTAATAAGATGACGTCACTGTTTGACTGGATCAATTGTGCATTACAAAACGTGTATTTTTGAAACAGTTTTGTATAATTTATCCGCTATACTGAAAGCGGTAGAATAACATATACATTTTTACTAAAATGTATAATCTGGAAAAAGTTTAATAGACTAAATTACATTTGTAATTAAAGGTCCAATACTAACGAAAGTGAAAATTCAAATATACTTTAAAAAGTACAGAAATAAGTTATTTTTAATAAAAAATGAAAGTTGGTATGTAGAGATTCTAAACAAATCACAGTACATGTACAATTATTTTTCTATGCATTATGAAGAAAGTTAAAAAGACCTAGGTGGTCATTTTGTCGATTCACTGAGATTTCAACATAATACACATACTTTTTCTTCGTGTTCCGAACACTTTCTGTATATTTTAACCTGCCAATCTTCATTATTTAGTGTCTTGCATAAGGTAATGTGCATGCCATTGAAATAACTGTCACTTCATTTTCGCTTAGTAGTGGACCTTTAAATCTTAACAATATTTCAATAAGCAGTTCATGACAGTGAACACAAGACTACCTGTAGACGCTTTCTGGAAAGCTGGGCAATTATTCAGCAGGTTTCGATTCAGATGTAAACAAATATCAGCTTGAAGGCACTCTGGAAAGCTTTTTAAAACCTGTAAAAAACATGATGTATATTAAGACTATTACGTAGGTTTTATTGTTAATACACTGTCACAAAGTGTATTTAGAAATAGTAGAATTTGCAATCACCAAACATTCCTTATGTGGCTTTCTAAAATGAATATTCATGTTAGAAATATCGCGCAGTATATTTTCAAAGAATGTTGCAAAAATAAGAAATCCTTTCTGGCAAAACATGTTCGTGGAGAAACGGCATGGGTATGAAGGAAAGCACACATGGTGGTTTTAGATACAATTTTAGTCTGTGTCCATATATTCCGTTTCATCGCATTTTTACGCAGAATTTGCAACTTTAGTATTGAAAATAACAACTTATCTGACTGCATGTTCTGTTAACAAAGTTGTTTCATTAACCTTAAATGTACTTACTATTATTAATAATCAGACCAATGAGAAATATCGCTACTTTAAACGTTTACCGTTCACTATTAGAAACAACGATAAAGTCAAAGGCCAATTTGCACATTTGATCAATCATGGCGTTTTTCTGACAAAAAAAATAATTTGTTCACTACTGCCACAAAATTTCCCTAAATTTTAAGTTGCATCACTTTGCGGTTATCATATACGTACGCTCGGGTGTATGTATATATTTTATTCTAGCAACTGACATCACAATCTAGATTCGCGGGTATAAGAATAAAGAATTCCCTAGTTTTACTACGTAAATTTTGAAATGTATATCGATGCATTTTAAACCATGGGCATAATTTCTTTTACAGAAAACAAGACAGCGCGAATGTCAATAGATCTACTAATCTATCTTCCTTAAAGAATACATCGACAAACTTTTTTAGAAATAAAATCAAATATTTCTGTCAGTGACAAATTGGATTTTGGATTAAATTTGTCGGAGTCTTTTATTTTCAAGAAAGCTGAGTGTAAAATAAAGAGAAAAATTGAGAAATGTATTCCTACATGTCTGCAAACGAAAAAAAACAAAGTAAAAAACGAAATAAACCAAGTAAAAAACGCAAAGTAAAAACCGAAATAAACAAAGTAAAACTGTCATTTGGCTATTCATTGTTATAAAAAAAGTATGCTTTCATTTTACTTTCCATTTTGAGATGACGCCGTTACAAACTATATAAGACAGAACATAAAGATATTTTCACTGAGCAAACATATAGATATCACTTTGTCTATATGCCTCTAAAATATATACGTGGTATGTTAGAGCACACGCATGCACATTAATCAAGTGTACGATTCATATGTATAGTGTATTAAAATAATTTACCGAATTCATATCGATTCCTTTGGTATATGACCACGCATGCGTGAATGATTCTTGAAGCCGATTGGCTAGATGTTTTGGTAGGTGATGGAAGTTGATGAAGTCTTTAATACTCTGCATCTTTTCATGATATTCGTCAGTCCCTTGATATATTCGTAACATAATTGAAGATACGTTGCCAAAGATAGCAGCGCTAAGTAAGGCTGAAAAAGAATAGTGTTAGTTCAATAATGTATCAATACTTCATGTGGCAATGTACATAAACAAATACATTTACTGTTTGCTCTCAGATTATATATTTTTTAGCATGAGCTATCGATCTAATATTCCAAAGTTAGTCTTGTTCATTATAGTACTAATATATTTTAGTTTGATTGTGAAGAATGCTTGAATCTTATCGAGTCACTCTCGAGTCCGCTTCATGGAAAAACCAAAACTGGTGCAATGATTATGAGGACGTACGGTCGTGACCCTAGTGGGGTTCGAACCCGCAACCTACGTGAAGACCTACAGACAGCTTAACCTCTGGTACAAATAAAGGTCATTCCCATTGGTAAGACATCTTTCTTGGTAAAATAAGAGCTACTTGTTATTGTGCTCCTGGGACATTTAATCTTCTGGAGAGAGACATTTCTTTCTGTTTATTCTGCATCCTTAGCTATACTTAATCTTTATATATACATTAAAACGGGAAAGCCGATTAAGTATCCCATAAACTCTGTACTTACATCCTAACATCATTGCAAATATGGCAAAAATCTTCTCAGCGTTCGTATTTGGTGCGACATTTCCAAACCCTATGCTAGTTAGTGACGTAAAAGTAAAATATAATGACGTTATGTATTTAGTCTTTACACTAGGTCCACTATTTGTCACATTCACTATGTAAGGTTGATTCATTTGAGCAGCCAGGGTGTCCAGCCATCCTATAGCCTCCTTGAGATGTGGTTTCTCCCAGTAAGCGATTGCATAGAATATACATGCGAGCCAATGGCTAACCAGGGAGAATGTTACCATTAATAGTAACAGGACGGCTGCACCGTATTCCGCGAATTGTTCTATTCTGCGGATCACTCTCAGCAGACGAAGTAATCTAGCAAGCTTCAGGATACCTGCAATTGTCATTGTCTGAAAGAAAATCAAACGCCAAGGTTACAAAACATTTCACGTTCTAACAAATTAACATTGTAACCTCGATTCTAATTGGTTAAGTCATTTAAAACTGCTCGCTCACAGTTACCGTTGAAATTTGTTTTAATTTGACGTAGACTTATTCATAAATATTTATCTAAAGGCTAGAATCAAAACTTAAGCTAAACTCTAGGAAGGAATTTGCAGAAATCGATTAAAAATGTTAAAACACGGCACCGCTACACTATATGTCTATATCGAAATTTCAAAAGCGCTTTCAACGGTTTTGAATTTGGTAGCGTATTTTTTTAATTTAGAGATTTACGCGACAGGAATTTATACAGAAGCCTTTTTATATGACCATATGTTCTGAAATACGTTATTTACATACAGTTTGAAAAACTATAATTTTTCACCAAAGTCTGAGTGCGAGCAGCTTTAAATCGGCGATGGTTAAAAAAGTACATATAGTCGCAAATTTGACCGATCTGTTGTTTTTGCTGTTTTTTCATTTCAGAGTATTGTGTGTTAGAATAGGGTTAACAGTTCAGTGATTTTGACATTTGATAGTCAAAAATAGTTTTTAACGACCCGGCTTACGCCGCCGCCATTTAAAATATTTGCGACCATTAACAATCGTACACTGTAGTTGCAAATATCAAAACAGTTTTACTAAGTCAGATTTCTAGTTCTAAGAACAAATTACTGTTTCGGGGATACTGGGCCTAAATAAATGTATTTTATCTTGGTAGAATTTAAACAAGTTAACAGCTATTTTAAAAAAAACAAACATATAACCGACTAATTCATATGCAAACTCTGGATATTGTGAATTTATACACACAGTGAAAGTTGCATATGACTTAGAAATAGAATATACGCAATTTAAATACAAATTAAACAAATGTAGAATTTACGAGCTTTATCGGAAGGGTTTATCGATATACTACACCATTAAAAAATCACGATTAAAGTGTACATCGATAAACTCTTGTTTTTGCTCGCAAATTCACTATTTCGATCACTTACATGTAGTACCTACAAATATACATAAAGACTATATCAAACTTTAAAAACATGCATTCAAAAATAGACTAATATTTCGATTCTGCCTTGCATAGTTCTTTTAGCTTACAGACAACGAAAAATCATAATTTCTCTTCCATCAATTATTACTTGTTTAGTAATGGCAATAACTTTTACTACAATCATTCATAAGGTGATACATAAATTAAAAAGTTACAACGGCGATACAGGGTGGTAAAAAAAATTCATATCGCCAATCGCCGACAAATTTATTACAAAGAAGGCGATGGAGCCACCAGCAGCAGTCCGTAAAGTTCGAAACGTAGATCATTCGTAAATGTAAGATACAAAATAACTACTCACATCAGTGGTGCCGGAGCCAAATAACAATAAATCAAATGGAATAGCTGCCATAGTGTCAATAACAAACCAGCCTTTCACATAGTTTATTGCTATCTTTTTCTGGTCCATCACAACCTCTCCATTTTGTAAATATGTACTTCGGAAATTTATTAGAATGTCAGCTATAAACATTAAGTCTACAACAAGATCGATTATAACAAGCGGATTGGCAGTGGTAGAGTCCGTGTTCTGTGTCCGGGTTGCGGCATCTTGGTTCAATCGCATCGTTGTCTCGTCTTCGTTCAGTAGAAAGGCGGTTTGGTACGGCGTAAACACTGCCGTGTATAATACAAGAATCAGCACAACCCAATCCCACACAGCTTTGAATGGACTGTAAAAAATGAAGGAATGACATTGTGTATATGAATATGCAAGACATAGAGAATCTAACATGTTCATGAGTTGTGGATAAGGAAATTCCCACCGAGGGTTGAGATACGTCCTAAAAACGAGGCTCTGGACATGGTAGATTTATTTTCTCACCGTTTGGATCGCATTTTCATACAAGTAAGAAGAAATAAGTGTAAATACAGGATGGGGATGAAAAAATGAAAATCAACTTTTTCTCGAATTTTACTTGAAAACTGCTATAGATGGGTAGGAAATGATCTAACTAAGAAAATGAATACCCATAACCCTATGTTTATTTCAAAAATAAAAATGTTACAGTCATTTTTCGATTTGTATGTGATGTGCACGCGGAGTGTGGGATAACCCTATGTGAGATAAGATTTTCCACCACTGCTAAAAATAGAGATTTTTCTGTCCGGTAAGTGAGAAAAAAGGGTCGTTTTCGAAATATTCCGCTGTTATTGTTGTAGGAGTTTTGCGCCTGTGCGAACCGTTCGTTCATTTTAACAGACGGGCAGTTTACCTAACCATCTTTCCTGGGAAGAACCACTTATCGACCGTAAGAAACTGCTAACTTTTTCACTTAAAGAGACATGCTCGACGACATGGCTCGAACCCGTGACTCTCTATCTATGAGAGGTTATAGTGATATCAAGTGATATCAAGTCTGACCCGATGTCAACTGCAGAACATGAGCTCTCTATACCTCTGCAGGTACATGTATGTAATATTTTAATGGAAAATTCATTTAACTACAAGGTGGAGATAAGATAAAATCAACCCAAATATTTCTTAGGTAAAGATTGTTATTGTATTGTTCTGTTTTTACATTTATATTTTGGTGCTATTTATTGACAACGAATTAAAGTCACTTAAAAGAGTTTGTAAGGGAGCCATACATGTATAAGGATCATTTCTACTAAATAGCTTTCGAAATCCGACCAAATTTTCCGGGACTACTGACGGTAAGCTGTCGCGGTGGCAATACATAACTCACCATCAGAATATGCGCAGAAGGGCTAAAATAGTTACTTCCGTTAAGCATTTAGTTATGAAACTCAGAGCTCATAAACGTCACATACGGAAGTGGCACAAAACCGAAATTCAATCATGAAAGTTTGTTTTAGAAAATAGTCTTTCCTCACATAAATATCAGTGTATTACTGCTTCATAAAATAAGATTATTTCCATGAGTCTAGACAATAATCTGAACTTAAAAATTTACATGTAAGCTGGGAGAGTATATATTATTCTACAGCTTTTTCTTCTTTTTTTCTACAGTTTTGTGGTCGACACAGCATTAGATCGAGAACATTCGTATTGCAGACAATATTAAATGGACACTAAACGAAAACACAGGACACAATTATTTGATAAGTAATCTTTAGTTAAGCAATTACAGTGGGAGGAATTAGTTTCTGTACTGCTGGAGTGTGGCCTGTTACTGTACTGGTCTGGCAAATATTTCTGTAAACATGTTCACTTGACATTGCCTGTTGGTGAACGCGCTGTAAGGGTAAAGGGGCACATACTACGTCTAGCAAATCATATCCCAAAACATAAATAATGTGTTCAGCGTACGTAACTTGAGTAATACGATTAAAAAAATACAGGTTTTGTATATAATTTCAAAATACAATGTACATACACTATACAGTTTGGAAGCACGCGTGTACGCATTTCATTATTGCATGAAATTGGTAATAAAAATCCTTCCTTAAAGGCCCAATACTAGTCTCTGATAAATATAAGTTTTCATGACGTATTTTCATAATTTGCTGAGGCATGTAATATAATTAAGACTTTGGCAAAAATTAAGTGTCATTTTCGCAAGACCTTTGACTTTTGACTGTTTTTAGCAAAGCAGCAAAAAGTCCACCCAGGTCTTTTTTAAGTTTTTAAATACCTTTGTAAATTATTTTACAGAACTCGCTAGCAATTTATGCTTTATGACCTATTTTAAGATAATTATGTGTTGACTTTTGAAAATTACGACACATCTTTGTCTTTGATATAGTACCTTTAATCAAGCATTTACATTTTATTCTTGAGTATGCAATAAAAACAAGAACTGTCTGGTGACAACCTGTTCGACTTTAAACACCGCTTTGATAGTAAAGTCAATAGCATTTCTTAACATAAAGTGTCAAATTACAGGTCAATTTATCACCGGACACATACCAGTTATCACATCTGCGGACAAAACATTTACTGATGATTGTAAAGGCATGGTACACTTTAAATGTAATTTCCAAGTCCAAAAAGAGAGATACATGCAACTTGTCTTTTAACTGTTAAGAATGACAGGTTTAAGTGACCATAAAGTATATATCACACAATTTAAGCAATTTCAGGAAGTAATTTCAGCAATAAAATTTAATCCAGGAATCCATATGATTGTATCATTTAGCATTACTTTCAGCAAACAATTACCTGTAATGTAATATAATGAAGTCGGGCTGGGCCCTCTGCAGTTTGGACCCCACATCTTGAGCGTGTTCTATGGTAGATAACTCTTCTGATTCCTCGGTTGGTAAATCTGTTCTCGACTCCTGAAAATACAACTTCTTTTACTAAAAGTTGAAATCTGCATCTTATGTACCAGACTTACCTTTGCATTTCTTTCAGCGCATATACAAAAGTAGAAGGAGGGTCAAACTCTTCTCCATTACATAAGTACAAGCACATGTACAATGTACGACAAACCAACATCATTGAAATGCAAATTATTTTCTACTCACTTCTAGTTCTAATTAAAAGTCAATGTATAAGAAGCATACGTTACACTAGCTTGTTTCATGTTTTACTTTCTATTCAAATGCGTGTATGCAATATAAAATTCAGCGATCCTTCTTCATGACCATTAATACCCTTTATTAGATGTTTATTATTTAGTGGCAATCGTATTGCATTTATGAATAAGTTCTAAGCGTTTATTTCTGCACGCCTTTTGTTGTTATAATTGCGGTGCTCATGGCTGATGTTGCCCCCTGAAAGCTGTACATAAATGAATCTTTCATACAGTAAAAGTCGTTTTCTTTGCGATATTCGCGAATGAAGCACAAATTCATCAAACTTACTAAAACAGCAGACAAACAATGGCTACATATAAAATCATGCTCTCTCACGTATGAAAAAACTCGGGAATAAACATAAATTTGAAGAATCGCAAAAAAAGAACTTTACAGTAAATGGAACAAATGCCATGATGACAGAGAAGAACGTGTGTCTGATCAACTGACCAAACAATCTATGATAGAGACATTGAAATAGGAAACGCAATATTTAGTCGATAGTTTAGCAAAACACGCAAACGACAAACAAGACTTTGTTTGATATTATTTTTGTTTTTTTGGAAAAAAAATACGGTATTTCATTTGTCATTACTAGAACTGGTAGCGATTTATGACTTCAACGCTTCCGTTTTCATGCGTTGAATTCAAGATAAATCTTTAATACTGTCAATGATATTTTTATGAAGCAATAACTTTTGACGTCGACTTCAAGGGAATGCCTGAGGAATATAAAAACCTTGCACTGTCTAATGATAGTCCAAACTAAAGACGACAATAAATTGCACATGGAAAAATAAAGCATAGAGCACGTTGTTTGTTAATGGGAGACAAAACCCTAAATTGCAATTCGATTTACACAAATATAGGGAAGTATTGCATGACTGTTAAAAAAACCATGAATTATTTTTTTCTCGCTTAATGATAAAATATGAAAGAAAAAGAAGTGTCAATTTATATTGAATATCAACACACATCTTCAATTATGTCATAAAAACATGATAATTGGTAAGGAATATTTTCTCAGATTCTTAGCAACCATAGTAACGGTTATTACAAAGGTATACAGAAACTTAAAAAGAAATGGGTGGTCTTTTTGCTGTTTGGCTAAAAACAGTCAAAAGCTTAATGTTGATATCTCTGCAGTGTTGCAAAAGTGGCACTTTCATTTTTGTCAAAGTATGAACTATATGACATGCATTGATACATTACTGATACTCTGAAATGATTTTGCCATTCATTTTCATCCTCTTATCATCATACATCATAACTATTCATGATAGAAAAGCATAGTTAGACACAATGATTATCATCAAAAAGTCTTCAACATTGCACTACTATTTCATGTATTTCATGGTGAAACAAGACATTCATATCCATGTACTAAAATTACGCAGTATTAACAGATCAGACTATATTGATAAACATTGCCATATTTAATAAACTTTCGCATGCAAAGCACTTTTATACTTATTGTAGTTCGTCGTTTTGACGTATTTCAATTTAATCATAATAAGAGTATATTTTATGTTACACGCAGAAAAGTGTTACGCTATTACATATATTAATTTCTGCCTTGGTTCCTGATACACATATGTTACAATTAATTAGTTGATAGCGATTTATTACAGAAGGTCAGTATGTTGGTTATTTGTGCTAAAATGAGACAGTATTCGATATCGGTTGTTCTATAAAATTGTTTTAATCATAGAACGCATAATCAATGTCTGTATTATATAATTTGCTAGATGTAGGTAGGGTATGTCCCTTTAAATTGTATTTATCATAGAACGTTCATTGAAAACATAATCAATGTTTGTAGAATGTAATCTGCTAGATGTAGGGTATGTCCCTTTAAATTGTATTTATCATAGAACGTTCATTGAAAACATAATCAATGTTTGTAGAATGTAATTTGCTAGATGTAGGTAGGGTATGCCCCTTTAAATTGTATTTATCATAGAACGTTCATTGAAAACATAATCAATGTTTGTAGAATGTAATCTGCTAGATGTAGGGTATGTCCCTTTAAATTGTATTTATCATAGAACGTTCATTGAAAACATAATCAATGTTTGTAGAATGTAATTTGCTAGATGTAGGTAGGGTATGTCCCTTTAAATTGTATTTATCATAGAACGTTCATTGAAAACATAATCAATGTTTGTAGAATGTAATCTGCTAGATGTAGGGTATGTCCCTTTAAATTGTATTTATCATAGAACGTTCATTGAAAACATAATCAATGTTTGTAGAATGTAATCTGCTAGATGTAGGGTTGTCCCTTTAAATTGTATTTATCATAGAACGTTCATTGAAAACATAATCAATGTTTGTAGAATGTAATCTGCTAGATGTAGGGTATGTCCCTTTAAATTGAATTTATCATAGAACGTTCATTGAAAACATAATCAATGTTTGTAGAATGTAATCTGCTAGATGTAGGGTTGTCCCTTTAAATTGTATTTATCATAGAACGTTCATTGAAAACATAATCAATGTTTGTAGAATGTAATCTGCTAGATGTAGGGTTGTCCCTTTAAATTGTATTTATCATAGAACGTTCATTGAAAACATAATCAATGTTTGTAGAATGTAATCTGCTAGATGTAGGGTAGTCCCTTTAAATTGTATTTATCATAGAACGTTCATTGAAAACATAATCAATGTTTGTAGAATGTAATCTGCTAGATGTAGGGTTGTCCCTTTAAATTGTATTTATCATAGAACGTTCATTGAAAACATAATCAATGTTTGTAGAATATAATCTGCTAGATGTAGGGTTGTCCCTTTAAGTTGTTTTTATCATAGAACGTTCATTGAAAAAATAATCAATATCATTCTGTAGAATATAATCTGCTAGATGTAGGATATGTCCCTTTAAATTGTATGCATCATTTTACGTTCATTGAAAACATAATCAATGTCTGGAGGATATAATCTGCTAGATGTAGGGAGTGCCCCTTTAAATCATTCTTTTAAACAGGATAACACTTCGAACAATTTTCTTATTTCCTTATTCTACGGCTTCCTATAATGTCAATAGATGCGATAAGAAATGATGTCCCCAGACAGAAAAATGTCCCTAGACAGAAAAAATGTCTCTGATGAATATCTCCGATTAAGAAAATGTTTGCCATCGAAGTAACTTATTAGCCCAAAATCAGTGGCTGTACCGGAGCGTTAAAATTCACTTTACATAATTTGTGTCCTACATATTGAATGCGTATTTGCTTTATTATCGAAACATTTGATTCATGGTCTTATTTTGTTGAGAACCGGTTCCTAACAGACAAGTCTATTATATATGTATTTAACTAATGATATTTTTCCAAGGCAGCCGGTGTTAAGAAGCTTTTAAAAATTCAAATTTGATGGTAAGTGTTACATTGGTCTCAAATTACCCAAACAATAATTGTCAACGGCCAATCTTTAGTCAGTGCGCATCTATTCTTTGTTGAAAAGAATGGATCGCGTTTGACAGAAACCCAAACTTAATATTGACGTCAAAATATTTCTTACATGACGTTTATGCTACATAAATGTACAGGAGACTTTTCATGGCCATAACTTTGCTCACTTTTAACGCTATATGTGTCTGTGTTTCTATGTATTATATCTTTCACGTATTACGCTAAATTCTAAAAAAATATAAATACCATACATATGTCTTTTTTGAGATTCTGTCATTCAGATCGGTTTTCTCGTAACACGTGTTTATATATGTCGCCTTTTCTATTTGTCTGACGCGTCCAGTAGTATCGTCATTGAAGTAATAATAGAAATTGTGTTTTGTTTCCGAGATATTTAGATTTTCATGTGAGGAGGAAGTCTCGTCTCAAAAGTAAGCAAAATAAAAAGTCCCAGTAATTATGTTTTCGCTTTAATTTCAATTTTCTCGTGACGAAGAAAACGTGTCTTTAAAAAGAAAACAACATTATGATGGAAAGTCATCACCCGTAATTCTAAAAGTCGGTATTATCTATATTTACTGAAGTTTATGACAAGTCAATTTATGACCCGTTCTTACTTTTCCAACGTGATTTTCTTCCTTAGATGTTGAGTAAGTTTTACTTGAAATGCAATCCGAACAACAGGAGCCACATTTATGCGGGTCGTTACTGCAATAAAATCAATGAAGAGTGCTATTACTTTCGCGCCTTGAGGAGAAATCTGAGCTTCAAATTTGCATAATCATGTTATATATCTTATTTTGTTATTCAAATGCAACTGCATTTATCATCAATCCCATGTCTAAATTGGATCCATTTGTTTCTAGGCATTTGTTGAGATGGACAATTCAAACCAATAGCCGTAATTGAGAGTTGCAGATATGCTATATTTTTATCATAATTACATATGTTTTATAAATCAAAAAGTTTGTTTAAGACGAAGGTTGACGAGGAATTCAAACCAATAGCCATACTTCAGAATTACACATATGTTTTGTATCAATGGCTTCATATTAAGCAAAATACAGAATTCCTTCTGGATTTATAAATCAAGAAGTGTATTTGTTTCTTGTCAGTAGCTGCGGGCATTTGTAAACTTGTGGTGGCTTCTTTCAAATAATTTAATGTCATTTAAAATTGTGTTTGTTTTTGTATATTATTTTCCGGACATTTACAATAATGATATTTCTGAAACTAAAACAGCTATCGTTTAATGTGTTCGAAAACGAAAAGGTCCAGTAAGCCATGACACTCTTGTTTTGTCTGTAAATGAAAAAGTTTGTAAATGGGATCTATATATTAAACTTACTGAATACATTTTCAATATAAAAGTGTGTTTATTCACGATGCGATGGGTGTCTTAATGTGTAATTTGGAAATATCAAATCAATATCTCTACCAGAATGCATTACTATGATACTTATTGTAAATAGCTGACAAAAAATGAAAATCGCTATAAACAGCCTCATTTGATAGTGATTTTTTTTTCTGGGAGCCAAATTCCACAAGACATTACACAGGGAGTCATTATTTACACACAGTCCCGATATATAGAAAAATGCATTGGGAGGAAATCAATACGGTCAAATAAGACCGGTTTGCCGATACGACATTTACTCTATTGTAATATTACGCCGATCCGACATTTTGGTTAACTAATAAACTTCCACTACGACGTTTGGTATAAAAAAAACAGGTTCAACGATTTGTCAAAAGTGTCCATTTCAAACTCAAGTGTTGAGAGAGCTGGCAAACAGGCCGTTATAAACATTTTATTTTCAAGCTGAGGGCTATCAATACCCTACAAATAAGCAAATGTGTGTTGTGAAAATCGAGAATGTAAGGGTAGAGTGACTACCATGATCACTGTTGCATGTAACTTTGTAAGACACGGAATCACTTCTAGTGTAGTATGTATGTATTATAACAAGAAAAACTGTGATACAAAGTATCACAGCGGGCCAACAAACAAAAATCCCATGTAAATATTTTGAAAATTGGTGATAATTGATATTAAGGCATGGCCCCAAAAGAACTCGAGGGAACCAATTCTGGTTGAACAAGCAAAACCTGACACGACACCACATCTACTGACTGACCTGTAGTATCGAAACTTTACTGTTATCAAATATTATTTATACAGTATGTCCAGGAATGCTCTATAGACCGTTCCTGGTATGTCTCAATTTTTCATTACCATTATCCTTATTATTTAAACTTGAATGAAGATTTTTATGATTATTTGCCGTAAAATATTCTTAAAAGAAAATAAAAATTATATTAAAACAGCAGAAAAAAGTTTTTAAAAAAAATCGGGTGTTGATGGGATTCGAACTCGTGGTTTCTAAAAGTACACGTACACAAAAGTGTTCGTGCTATCGGCTTTATCCATTACACCACGGAAGCAGACTTGTTACGAATGGGAAAAAATTAGATAAGACAATATCATATATGTCTAAAAAGGCCATAAAAGAATATTCAGTCGACTCGTTTCGTTTCTATAATGTCAAAGGTTGTGTTAGTGGAAAAAGCAATCATATATCCATTTTTCTAGGTGTAGATTGCGACTGAAACGTGAAAAGCGCTTTTTTCTTTTTTTACCAGCGTATATTAGATTGCGCCCTCTATGAAACGAACGACGCTCAATTACAAACGACAACTCTTGCTTTTCCAAAAAAATTGACTGTGTCTACAGTTTTCATCTCAGAAGTACTTCAATTTTATAATGAAGAGAGCGCATTGTTTGATCTAGTGCTTAAGTCTCCATGCATCTTTTACTCACCACGTATTAAATATAGCGGGCCGCTGCTGCGGCCCGCAATAACGGACATCAGTTGCAAGTTTTCGCCTAAATACTATAAAACTTCATTTATAATATACAAGTAGTCCTGCATAATTACGTAAGGATTAGACTGAAAAATATATTCACTTTATAAGTTATACTATATCTTTGCTTTACCTAAAAAAAACCAAATACTCTAAATCCGATATAATATGTTACTAAGATTACGCAGAAATCCAGAAACACGCAGCGTAATACACGGATAATGTTTAATACACGGATAATGTTTAATCCTGTTACTTCTTCACAGAAAGAGATAATTGTATTTTATTTTCTTGTTATGCGTAATAACTGTTCATTGGCTTTCTGTCTCTCCAATTAGTGGGCATTTTATTCACAGAAAAGCCCCTATAACGAAACTCGTAAAAGCAATTGGAATAACTCTTCGTTTATGAGAGACGCTATAATGATAAATCTCTTATTCTTAGACTACAAGGCTGCCATAGCAAATGTGCTTACATTAAATGAATACTATGCATGATATTTGCATATTGGTACGTCAAGTCTGAAATTATAAATGTGGCGCTGCCTAGATTTTATGCGCGCTCGTTGGTGGCTTCCACAGAAAATGTGCTTAAATTAATTGAATAGTATGCATGACATTTGCTTATTGGTACGTCAAGTCTGAAATTATAAATGTGGCGCTGCCTAGATTTTATGCGCGCTCGTTGGTGGCTTCCACAGCAAATGTGCTTACATTAATTGAATAGTATGCATGACATTTGCTTATTGGTACGTCAAGTCAGAAATTATAAATGTGGCGCTACCTAGATTTTATGCCCGCTTGTTGCCCATTTGAGTTCTAATACTTTCGCTATGATTTCAAAGGTCGTTAAGTTATATGGTTCCGTGCGCCATTACTGTTATAAGAGAGTAATAGAAGGTAGAAACACTCTGTAAACATGAATTATACATCACACAAATGATAAATGTCATGAAAACATAACTTCTAATGCCTTTAGTTTATGTAGACACACAAAAGCCTTTGTAAGTAAGAAATAATTCTTTCTAGAACTCAGGATAATATCAGACAACAAGCTGACTATTTCGTTGCAAAAACATTCTTGTCACACATGTGTAAGTGCAAGTGTCGAGCAAGACACCTGGACCAAGTTGTTAGACACTGAGCCAGCCGGTTAAAGTTTCGATCAACCGGGTCCCGAAACTATAAATTTGTTTGATTTCATGTCAATCTGCAATATTACTGTCTATTGTCATGTTTACATTCCAGTTGTTTACAGGCGCGTATCGTAGCTCGGAAGGGCCTCTCATCTGCATACTAAACAGCCAGCCCACTCACATACAATGTATACAGCCTTGATCGATACTTTGTTTCGAAGCAACTACTCACAGTCAATTAAAAGTTAGCCCTCGTCCACCGAGGCGGTCTTGGTACAAAAGCATCATTACAAACGAAGTATGACTCTCTGTTTGCTGCATTCTTTTATAGTGACAGACTAAATCAAACATCAACAACCGCAAAATACCGAAACAAATCTCTAGCTGCGGTATTGTAGCTCCTCTAACACTGCCGAAAATACAAATGTTTAGACTGTTAACAAGACGATAGTTATATTTACTTTAGGTATACACATATGAGATTTGATATTTTCATATTTCCGTCGACTTCAATAGAAAAACAACTTCGTACCAGTGCTGCCGCATCTCAAAGATTTTTCGGCTTCTAATACGGAAATGAAACTAAACGAAAAAATCATGTTTAATCAACCCTAAAATGTATGAAGTCTGATAAAGTTCTTATTTCCTTAATCTTCGTCTCGTCATGCTCTAAATAGATGTGATAAGCAGAATTGTCTGTCTGTAACATCTCCTTGATAACATCTCCAATCAGAACAAGTTTGAATTAGTTGTAATGTCTTTTACTGCTACCTGTTGTATTAGACGTCCCTTATTCCTGCTATGTGCCTGAACCACTACCATTTTCATAGTGTTCAATGTGGCTTGCTGTCTGCCTTATCTTCTGATATACAGATACTAATACTAATTTTAATGTACACTATATAAACAGTGAGAAATTACATGTATTACAGTGGTGCTTGTTTTTGATGAATCGCCTGATTTTCCCCTTAAAGTATTAAGATAGTTTTACTTTCTTACTTTTGCAAATATGATTGCTGATTGCTTGTCATAAACGTCTCAGTAGGAAGTTGGTCTCTCTTATATCACAATCGAAATCTCAACAACAGATTACATTGAACCATGCAGGAAGCACATTTACTTTGGTTGTTACAGCCATAATATCTATGAAGAGTGTCATAACTTTTGCGTCTCAAAGAGTAATCTCGGCTCGAAATTTACATAATTATGTTACATTTCTTGTGATTTATATGCAAGTGTTTTCCTCAACAATCTCAGATATGAGATGGTTTCATTCTGTTTCCAGACAGTTGTTGAGACAGACATTCAATCAATCTACAGTTATTTAAAAGATCGCATATGTAATTGTTTGATGTTGTCCTACATATACTAAATATCTCTAAAATAACATTCTGTTTTTATTTTTCCGGAAGATTACTATATATAAGAAATGGGCAATAGTAAAATTCTGGCTTAAAAAAACTAATGCTAGAATTTTAAGTAAGTATTTAAATCAATTAAATTTTTGAAAAAAAATTTTTTTTAGTTTTTAATTCCCTATGCCATTTATACAATGTCGCGTATTACCATAATATTATTGGACATAAAACAATATACAAAATTTCCAGTACTGGAAGTTTTTTAGTTTTAACATAAAAAACAGTGTCATCCATAATGACTGGCCACATACAATGCTTAATGATAATGTTCGTTAAATAACCACTTCTTCTTACTTGAATATTGTTGGAGCAACGTCGGTTTTATTCACACCAATAAGCATGGCAATCATCTGTGACATCATAAAGACTAGGTAGCTCCAGTTTACCATTCATTAACACAGTTACTGTAATCACAATCGACGATTGTAATTGCAGGAATTATATTTTAACATGTAATGCTTTATTCATGTAATTTATATCAATGTGGTGGAAGTTAAAATGGTTTCTTGGTTAAATGTATCAGCTAAGGTCAAATGAGGTATTGACTACAATCAATGGTAATGTATAATTAACAGAATAGTAAAATTAAAAGGATTAAAGGGGCACTCCCTACATCTAGCAGACTATTTTCTCGAAATATAGGTTATGTGTTCAATGAACGTAAAATAATAAATAAATACAATTTCAAAGAAGAAGCGGGAAATGCCTCATTTTACCACAATTATTCAATATTATAGCGGCTTTCTGTAATAAACAACTTTACATAGATTATTAAATGGTTTACAGTACTACAGTTATTTTAAACAGCTGATTTTATCGATGATGACTGGGAATACATAGCTGAAACTTTTAAGTTAAAACTTCCAACGATTCTATTATTTATTTTTTTGAGAATATTTAGTTTGACATCAGTTATAGGATATGTCCCTTTAAAGTCCTAGTCACAATTTCTGATATAAGGTTTGTTCAGATTTTCTCGATGTAGTTAAATGACAATTATTTACAGTAATTGTAATTATAAGTGAACTAAATATATGCATTCCAATGTGTTTTATTAAAAGATTTGCCTACAAAGGTAAGAATGCACTTTTCGGAGATCGGTGGGTCGTAACCAAAACCATTAGAAAACCATTTAATTTCGCACCAGAAAAAACGCACTTTTTATTGGAGCAGTCTCAATCTGAATAGGCTGCGGAAGAGTAATGGAGATATTTTGTAAATGGTGTGTTTAATCTGATAACTAATGTTGTTCAGACTAAACCGCCAAAAAAGAAATTATCTTTAGAACTCTGTCTCGCCGATGAAATGCAAATAGTATATTGCATGTACGTTGTGACTAGTGATGGCGGGTTTCAGGTTTGCTCTTTGGTTTAAACATCATTCTTGCAATTACGTGTACAGGCGTCAGTTTTCATAAACAAAAAAAATCATAAAAATGCGTTTGTAATTGTTTCCGTTCGATAGCACCATTCGTTGCCTTACATTACACGCATGTAATAGTAAGTAGTTTATACATGTCTTAAATGTCTTAAAGTACATGTATATGGTTTTCCCTCTATACGCACTGCTTTGTGACTAAATTATAATATTACTTGGTATTCGGTGAGACTATTTATAAAAATACTACATAATGTATAGTAAGTCTATTGAATAATCTAATAAGATTAAGTGCTATATGTTATAACTTTCAACTTTGTCCGTTTCATAATATAAAAACTAATATATTCTTTTTTTAAAACGGTTTTCTACATTTTGGATAATACTAGTATGGACTTATTGTTAGTTGATATATGGATCATTGATATAATAAATTTTGGTAACATGCACTTGATTAAAAATTGTTCTATCCAATTTAGAGTTCGCATAGCCTCCATCGATTTCTGCGAATTGCTTATCTTACAGGAAACCAAGGTCTATTTACTTTAGTCGGAGGCGATACACGATGTTCCATCAATTACTTTACTACATATAATATGCTGTATATGACTTTATTTATCAAAGTCTTATCAATAAAACACCCTTGAATGTATTGTATTCTCGAACTATTTACAATGCCGTTCACGGTGTTTAAACTATATTTCAGTGTTCTAAATAATCATATCATCATTTCAACTAATGATCATGTTCTATAAAAAAGTTGCCAGAACGACCCATTTTTTGACATCTTCAATCAAGAGAAAATCGTATTCTATCTTTTTGTTATGCTGAATTGGCTGTTCTGTGGCCGTTTGTCTCCCAATTAGCAAGGTTTTATTTACAGAAAAGTCATTAAAGCTGCTCGCTCTTAGATTTTGGTAAAAAACTAAAGTTCTTCAAACTGTTTGTAAATAACTGTTTGTAAATAATATAGTCATATAAAAAGACTCCAGTATAATTTCCTGCCACGTATATCTCTAAATTTAAAGACTCTTACGATTAATAGCTTTTGCTTAGTCTTAGTTACTTTCATTTTTCAAATGATTACAATCATGTTGAGTTTAACGGTAGTAAGTGCACGTGATCATATATAGTATAATATATTTGCGAAAAATTGCCTCACAAATGGCAAGGGATTACAATTACATAGTGACAGTATGTCCCCTAAGCCAATTTGTTTTATGAGACAGTCGTTTATACGATATTATCTTTCGAAAGTTTAATGTTTTCCTAACAAAATATTTATACATAAAACACACAAGTGCACCAATGTGATCAATGATTTCGTACTAAAACTGTTCGATATTGATGTTTTGACTTTGAAGCACAATGAATTCTCATTACGAGGAGGTCAGAGGAGTGCTTCTGTGTTAAATCTATGTAACGTTTCATACTCAAAAGAGGAATAAGTCAAATCTAACAGTAGAAAGCTACTTCATTGTAGTAGAAGTGGATAAAGTGCATGTTTGATCAAATAACCTCTTTCATATCAATCCCGTACAATGTGCCTAATTGATTTCTCACAGAAACCTGCTTGTCAAATACGCTTAGGGTGGCCCTGGCAACTAGTAATTTTCCGATCTCTAAAATCTTGACGCTTTCAATATCATGCATCATCAGTATTTTGTAATTTCTGAAATTGCTTTCTTTGTTGGAATAGGAAGAATTAAGGAATGTCTCTTTGCATGCTCATTTAATCCTATTTCAATCAACAAAATACACCGCGGGGTCAACGTCAGGTTCATCAACTATAATCTAAAGTTATGTTAGTCTGAATATTCTCTATTGACTTTGTTTAAGATTGTCAACTTAAGTCTTAATTACACTTCACCGACCAGTACGATAGAGTTTAAAGCTGCTCGTTCACAGTTTCCAGTGAAAACACTAACTATTTTCAAATGGATTTAGTGACTTACTTATTATAATAAAACATAAATGTAGAAGAAAAGGTTAGAATCAATAACACAAGTAAAAATCTAGGTAACAAGCTGAGAAAAATTATTGAAAATGTTAATTAGTTTAGTAATAATTTCAAAAGTACAAAAGTACGAAACCTGTAATTTTTCTGGAACTTTTTGATTTGATGATTCGGTCTCAAATATGTTAGTTTCTGACAGTTCAAAGAACCTTTTTGTACCAAAATCTGAGTGCGAGCATCTTTAACAAAAGGAGAGCAGATTCAGATGTGCTGTACACATTCTATATCAAAATGCAAAGAGCATATTTGTTTTTTCCAGTGAAATAGCTTTTTTATTTCACTCCTGAACACCAAAAGAAAAACCCACACATTTTCACTCGTCGACTAAAATTTGTGAAAATTGCTATGATTCATTTGTTGTAGTTAAAAAGTATTTCGGCAAAATCAGTGAAATAAAATGGTTATCCAAAGTTTCAAACTGATAAACATAAGATAAATGTAAATCTTTTCTTGGGACAGTTCTTTCTTTTCCTACATTTGTACAAATGAAACAATAACTGAGAGGTCGATTATTTTCTCTCTAGAAAACAAAAAGGGTCTGCCATTTTGCATATATGGCAAGAGTACGTAATGGATATTGCGTTTCAAACATTCAGGCGCTCAGAAAATGACTTCAAATTTGTTTTCCTTTCAAGGGTGAAGTTTGGAGACCAAGTGAAAATAACCTCTTTTGTATGGATATCATCTTCCATTAAGAATAGCGAATATGTGCCCTTTATTGTCAACCTTTTGCGTTTTACGATGTTTTCCTTCAAAACTGACGCCACTATGTAGAACTCGGGAGTACATTGTAATAGACAGCCATTTTGTATCTAGGGAATTGTCTATTGAAAGTAATACAAGTCTACAAATAGAAGGGACATACCCTATAACCGATGCCAAACAAATAACGTATATTTTGATCATTTTACGTTCATTGAACACATAATCTATGTTTTGACAATACATGTATAATCTGCTAGTATGGAGTGCCTCTTTAAAGGAAGCCCTTATAACCCGATTTAGCTGATAAATGTAGTTCTAAAGCTATATCGTTAGATTACTCGCATGTTTTTCTGTAACACGCAATGTATCACATGTTTGACAATGTTGCTTTCATTTCATTCCGGCTGATATGCTGAATGTTGGCATATATTGTCAATGTTTACAAAAGATGACTTCGAAATTTCTAGAAAGTATGAATGTTGAAATTTAATTAAATTGTTTATTACGTTGTGTAAAATGTCAAACTGAAGACACAACAATCCCTTAAAAACTCAACCGAATCGACAACAACAGTTGCATCAAACAGCTTTACAATTAACAGCTTTCTTCTTAAGTAACAATTGAACATATGCTTAGACAGTCATATTATGTAAAGTGAAATATAAAAAAAACATGCGTCGATATCTTGCGATGATGTATAAATAGAGACGGACTTCCAAAGCCTGAATTATTTCAGTATCAAAGACTTTTTGTCTGCTTCACGGTCGTAACTGCTTTAAATATTCGAGAACACCACAATCATTGTCTAAAGTGCAGCGTTTTTGTACGTAACTTTCAAAGTTTTTTAACTGATATATAAGAGTCCTTATAGTATATACAGATTACTCTGGTTCCACATTAACCTAAAAATTAGCAAGGTATAAAGTTAAATTTGTTTTATATCTATAACTTTTTGAATCCGTTAGACTCATTGCTTATACAAAGTACAGTTATATAGAATGCACTTATATGATTCTTGCACCGATTTGCGGCAAATACATGTAGTATGGTTAGTCTGTTTTAATATCGCTTTATTCTCATCACTAGGTCGATTTCCACAAGAGCTTTACAATATTGAACTTCAATTGATTATATTTTAATTCAAAGCATGTTCAAATTCGAGGCAATATTTTTAAAAAGGAATCGCTGACGACGGTTGAGTAAAAATCATAAGTGAGAAGCAGACATTTCACCCTTGAAATGTTCATAATTTGAATATCGCGTGTATGTGAAGTAAAGATTTCCATGCATTTCCACGGGAAACACTACCTTTGAACGTTAACACGGTTTAGTTAGGCCGGACAAAAGTCGACAGTCTGTATCGCTCTTAATAATGATTACTTTTTGTGTTTCTTACCCTAACCCATTAGACTAATAGGCAAATGTATGATTATTATATGCAGCCAGCGTTCGAAACCGACTGTCGATTTTTCGTGACAATCAGAGTTCCTGTCACAACTTTAATTACTTATATACAGAATAACAAATTCTGGATAGAATGATTGTAGAAGCTTGTTCTGTTAACTCTTAGTTATTTTTATCGTACATTGTATACATTTCGTTCGTACTTGTGTCGATACTTCACGAAAGAGATATGTTAGACAACGTTCCATATTTCCTCAAAATCATTGAAAACTACTGTGCTTTATTTGTAGCATATACTTTCAATTTCAAAAGTACTGTTAATAATGTTTTTCCAATACTTACACGGTTATTTTCACAGGTAGCATATCTTTCTAATTTACATCTACATTTACAAGTGTTAACTGGACTCTGTGTTTGTTCAACAAGCAAATAATTCAAACTAAACCGTATTTTTTAATTTTGGTAATAATAGCAACAAATTAGAATGTGCTATAAAAGTTATGCACAAAAGTTGATTTCGCTCGTTGTATCTTCGTGGCAAAGTGGTATAGTCTGAATCTGACTTTTGAGCTACGACCTTTATGTTTTCCTCGGTTTTTATCGTTGTTTTATAAACAGCGAAAGGTACTTTCACAGCTCTTTGCTCGAAATCCGTCAAGTTCTCGTTCTGCTTAATTTGGTGTTCCGTGGCTTTTTCTCTCTCCAATTAGAGAAAGATTTTATTCACAGAAACGTCATTAATAACGAAATCCGTAAAACCAATCTGAATATTTCTACTTTTATTGGAGACATTCTCATGATAAATAGTTTATTCTTAGACTAAGTGGCTTTCGCAGTAAATTTGTGATTTCAAAATGAATTATTCACGTCATTTACATAGGTTAACGTCAAGTCTGAAATTGTGACCGAGACGATGCTCGACATTACGCAAGTTTGTGCTCCCTATTAAAAGCTTCTCGCTCTCAGATTCTGGCAAGAAAAATAAGTTCTTCAAACTGTCTGAAAATAGTATATTTTAGAAGGAATAATAAAATAAAAAGGTTCTAGTATTTATTCCTGTAATTTTATCTGTATATTTGAAATTATAAAACCGTTACAAACGCTTTTGAAAGTCCAAACTTAGGCAGTATTACCATATAGCGTAGCCGCACCGTTAAACCAAACCCATGAAACATTTTTAATGGATGTTTGCAAATTGTTACCTAGATTTTTACTTATCTTGTTGATTCTAGATATTTTCTTATTTATTTCTTTTGTGTAAGTACATCATCTTTGAGAATTTTATTTTTCGCCGGAAACTCTGAGCGAGCATCTTTAAATAATAGAACACTTGTTACGGTGGACATATGATTGCTCCTAATAACTTCAAACATTATGGCATATTATGGTAAGATATACATGTAGTCTAAAGAATATGCAAATAAAAAATAAAGCAGTTTGCTGCGATAAAGTGTATATGTAGTCGTAATGGAAAAAATCAAACTTTATGAGACATTTTTCTAACAATACGTAAAGATTAATAATCAGCTTGTACTTTCATAGATATATTCATAGCTGGTGCGTCTCGATATGTATGTTTTCTACATCGGGATATGTAAATAAATTTAAATTAAGTATGTTTTTAATGATTTGCATAAAATCTCCCATCTCTCTCAGACCATATCTGGTCGTATAGAAACAGCATTAATACGTACCAAATGCATTTTTAACATACATCAATATTGCTTCAGAAAATTAGCTAGGACACAACCATATAACTTCAATCAGTGAATGCATAAATTTATATGGACATAGTCATTATGGAGCTTTGAACTGATTTCAAATTATTAACAAATTTTATTTCTCATTTAAAGAAATACATTGTGTGTATTTCACGTATGCATGTATACACACTTGATATTCAAAACAGTGTGAAGTCTAGTTTTTGTTTGTTGCCTTTCCTTGCTGACTTGTTGTACTTCATTTCGAAAGTTGCATATTTTGTATGATAAAGAAAACTGTCGTCTTCTATTTTCTTTGACTGATGCTGTTATGTACTTTTAGGGGGTCGATTTCCATCAAAATACGAATGTAAATACACTTCTTGACTTATTTTGAATTCGCATTTTTGACGGAATATCGTGTTAAATAATCTTTTGTCATAAATATTATGAATAACATGGACAGATATATATCTTCCAACATTTATGAGGGTTTTCTTTCTGAAGGCAGGTTCAGTACACAAAAGGGAATGACATTGCAAATGTTTTTTTCCGCTTAAGTTTATCCTAGTTTATTTTAGGACGATTGTGAAACAAGTTATATAACTTATATTAATCACTCTCGGCACCCCATTCCGTTAGGGTATGAGAGAAGAGAGGTCAGTTTCCATTTTATGATGAGCACCAAGCAAGGGAGCTACCGGTACCATTTTTTACGTCTTTGGTATGGCAGCGAACCAACGACCTCCCGCACTCGAAGCGGGCGCTCTATCACTAGGCTACCGAGGCGGTTATATCTAGATTACACTCCTATTTTATAATTATATTCTGTCAACCATAACGTGTAGATAGGATATCACACAGGATTACAATTACACAATAAAATATTTTCCGCAATGTCAATTTCCTTTTATGAGACAGCTTTGTCTTCGACATTATCTTCGGAAGGTTTTAATGTTTTCCTAACACGACATACTAATATAAAACACAAGTGCACTAATGTTACACGTGATGTACACCCAATTTTAATAAAACCTCAGTTATTAAAGGACGAAAAAGAATTTCGGAAGTATTAACATTGCGAAATAAAAGTTTTGCTCCGCATTAAAAGGGCACTCCCTACATGTAGCAAAGTATAATCGCCAAACATAAATAATGTATTCAATGTACGTACTAAGAAAATAAATGAATACATTTTCAAAGAACACTATTTATAATTGCCTTATTCTATCACGGCAAATAATCAACATAGAGACCTTTTGTAATGAAGCGCTCTCCGAACATTAATTGTACAACAACAACTTTACATATAAGGGTACTACTGCAACGTACTTTAAAACGCTGGTTATGTAATAATAATAATAATAATAATAATAAATTCTTTTTTTAAGAAGGTAACTGTACAGATATGCAAACAAAATATTTACAACATCTTAGTTCAAACATGGCCTTCTGTAACATGGAAAAGGAAAAATGATTTCATACTCCATTTACACATTGAAACGACAATCACTCAAGAATTGAAAATAAATAATCGCATTTATACCTAACAAACATCTATCGGATAATAAAAATATTTAATTACATCTGCTTAAAAGATAGTTTTTCAGTGACTGTTTGAATAGCTCAAAGATGTAACTGAGCGAATATTTGTAGGAGTATTGTTCCAGTATTGTGCAGACATATAGGAAAATGAGGTTTTCATGTAATTTGATCGTTGTTTAGGTGTTATCGGTGATAACTGGAACGTATATAGATAAAAAAAATTGTTAGGTAATACTACTTGCAAACTTTCTATTATTTATGCTTTTGAAATTATTTTATTTGACACCAGTTTTAGGAAGTGCCTCTTAAATGGGCATACCCTCTAAATGATGTCGAACTTAATAACATTCACAACGTAATTCATAGACTTCACCTAAAAGTTTCAGCTATGCATTCCAGTCATTATTGATAAAATCAGCGGTTTAATATATACTAGAGTTGTAGAGTTGTTGTTGTACAATTAATGGGTGGATGCGATTTATTACAGAAAGCTTCTTTATTGATTAATTGTGGTGAGATAAGGTCTTTTTCGCCAAAAATTTTTTTTTTAAAATTACGTATTGATCATTTTACGTTAATTGAACACAAACTCTATGTTTCGAGAGTATAATCTGCTAGATGTAGGGAGTGCCCCTTTAATCTGCTAGATGTAGGGAGTGCCCCTTTAATCTGCTAGATGTAGGGAGTGCCCCTTTAATATATATTAGAGAAGATGAGTATCACCTTTTTTTGCGACGAACTGTTTATGGTAAGAAACTTGAAAGCAGTTGACAGACACTCGGTGTCTAGAGAATTGTGTATTGAAAGTAATACGGGTATAAACCATGAACAGTTTTTATAACCTGATTTACATGATGAATACTATACAGGTTTCAGCGTCTATGTTATCCGAATTGGTGTAATTATCTACAGTTGAATTGTTAGATAACCCGCATTCTTTGTTATGACATACATTTGTTTTACATTATTCCTATCATATTGTTGCTAATACGCTGGTATATTTCATCAATATTTGAAAAAAATACCTTAGCAAATATGACACCATTTTCAACTACAAATATCTTTATAGCATACTACGACAGTCATCAACTCTAATAATTGAAATCCCTTGAAATAATTGTTACAGTACTGAATTTATTGCAACAGTTACGTATATCATGAATACTGTTTTGCGTATCTGAATTCTGGAGACGTTACCAGGTAACCGTTTCTGGTAAAAAAAATCACCATCACAATATCGAGACAGATATACAATAATAAAATGAAATACGACGTATTGTGTCCGAATCCAATCTGTTATTGTTGAAAGATGCATTCCCTCACCTGGTGTCAAATTAACTTACTTCAATAACATAAATAGTAGAAAGTATTACAAAATGGATTACTTGACATAAAGTGTCAGTAATTAGCGGTAAAACCTTTGTTTTCAATATGTTGCACTTCCGTTAAAAAATATTTAATAATCCCTCTAAATTTGTTGTTGTACAATTAATGGATTGATCGCGATTTATCTCACAATAGTTGTTATTAATGCTCACTTTCTTATTCATTACAGTGTAATAATTTTTCATGTATACAAAACTTACCAATTGTAATAATTCTCTTTCTTCTGAATCGTCGGTTTTTCGTTCCCACACAGTCATTTTTACTTTTGTCAAACAAACTGGTGAACGTTTTGAAATGTTCATTTTAACAAAAGCTTTCCTGCATTTTATTATTACGCTCTATTAAACTAGACTTTTAAATACACACAGCGATATAAAAAACGATGAAAATAAACACTCATTGAAGTATTGCCTTTTTTTCTGTATTGTTTTCATTATTCTTATAATCCAGATTGATTCATGTTTCGTTCAGACAATTTCTACGTTCACATACCGCTTTTTTTACACCTGGACATCTAAGCGGTTGTCTTCCGTTACTGGTTGCATGTCTTTAGACACTTACATTTGTACAGAGCACCAAATTATGATCCGATTCTTGGAAATAATACTTGGCAAAACATATTGACAATTTACCCAGATAACTCACATGCATTTATCTTTACCGGAAAAATAAATTGCTTATATATCATTTTTGTTCACTTTATTTAAAGTATGAAATGAAAACGCCACATTACCAAATGATCCGTTCAGTACGCAATGGTCAAATCTTATGAAGTGCTGTTCGACAAAAGGGGAAAAGCAAAAGTTTTTTTCGCCGTACAGTACATTGCATCAAGAAAACTATAGCCAAATGACACATTACGTTTAATCCAAATATTATACAACACCCGACGATAGGTAATAAACATAATCATTGAATTCTCCGTAAAGAAACCGTTTAACATCCCTAATATTTTCAATTTACCCCTTCACTCAAATCTTTTCTTCCTTCACGATCTTTTATCCATCATTTCGTTTATTTTTATTCTCTAAAATATAAGTCCTTTCTCCTTTTCACTTCTTTTTCTACATTTTCTGTTCTAAACAAATCATCTGTATACGCGTATATCCATGTTCATGTTGCATCACAACAATGCACAAGAATTTCATCTTTTTTAAGATCAGCATATCATCAGAAACATTTTAATATGAGGGAATCTTCTAACTCCATAGAGACCAGTCTATTCCTGTTGAGAGCATTCTATCATTATCAAAACATTAGAAAACACTGATATCCAATACGGATATTTTACTTGGATTTTTTGAGAAATCTGTATTGCGCGCTTGCAATCATGTTTCTGGTAGACACACAAAATTCCAATATAAGACAAATATTTAAGTTTTATAGACGGTTTAGATATAAGGAAATAAAGTCAATTGAGACATAGGGATGCTATACATTTCTTGATTATGTTCGCTTTTGAATTTAATTCTAGAAACAAATATAGATAAATCACTAACATTTTGTAAAAAGACATGTGGATTTGTTATGCTGTTATGTAGCTGAATGTTAGATTAGTCAATAAAATACTGTAAACCATTTTTTTCGCGTGTAATTTATTTTCAATATATTCACTGAGGCCAGTTTTAGAACTTTAGAATACGCGAATAATTTATCCTTTATACTTGTTCATTGTTTTCGGAAAGTATAATGAAGACTTAAAATCGTGTCTTTTTTGTACATTACATATAAAATATATTTTTCGCGAAAGTTTCTTCGAAAACAGTACTCTTCTTTTATTATTTTTTTTTTTGTAATTACTTTACATCTCAAGGTTGACTTTCGCACAGCAGGACTCATATTGGTATTACATTTAGACACGCCTTTACTTCGCTTCTCACAAAGCAAGTGTTACAGTTTTAACTTTCTCGCTAATATACATTACATGCACAAGATGCTTCAAGTTCGCACCGATTTCTAATACAGACTCAACATTTTTTTCCCCTTAGCATATAATAAAAAAAGAATTCAACATGGAAATAAATCGCGGCGCTATTAGCCCTAGAATTATTCAGAGCAAAGTGGGATCATTTTGAGACATTGAAACAATTAATTTCCATTTTCATGCAATCTTAAAATTGTCAGTAATTATGCATCAATTGAACTGGATATTTCCCAAACACGATGCCTTTTATCTCAACCCAAATCAATAGTGCTTTTTACATGCTCAGTCAATCTCGGTTTAATTAGAGAAATGTATCTAAAATGTAGGCGCCTGGAAACAGTAATTTTAACTTCGGATTTTATCGCTGGTACTGACGAAATACTGACCAAACTTCTCTAAAGGATGCGAAGGGATTGCATACAGTACGGAAAGCAGTTGATGAAATAGATCGTGTTTTTACTCTCTCTATATTAAAGCTGCTCGCCCTCAGTTACCGTTGAAAAAAATAATTTAAAAGAAAATTGATATACTTATTCATAAACATAAAACTTAAGGCTTGAATCATAATTTAAGCAAAAATCTAGGTAGGAATTTGCAGAAATCGAATAAAAATGTCGGTTGTACTCTATATATTTATATTAAAATTTCAAAAGCGTTTGCAACGCTTTTGAATTTGGTAGAATATTTTTTGAAATTTAGAGTAATACGAGACTGGAATTTTTACTGGAGCCCTTTTATATGACTATATGTTCTTAAATACGTTATTTACATATAGTTTGAAGAACTTTATTTTTTTACCAAAACGTGAGAGCAAGCAGCTTTAAGAGGGAAATTGGCTTAAAATGATTATACCAGTACTGCTTACCCATGATTCGTTTTGCTAATGTATATTTTTCAGGGCATCCTAAATTTCATTATCGGCAATGTCAGATTCTGACACGAGACAAATGTTAATTTTACTGCGAAATGTAATGCATTGACAATCAATGTTTATAAAGTGCCTCATTTCGGTATTTCCGTACGAGAAGGCGTTTATTTTTCGTAATGTTAAGGATAGAAGACGGTGGGATAAAAGTAAGAATTCACGAACAAAAAAGTATAGCTTAGTTCGCTGTATGAAAGATCAACAGGATGAAAAAGAAAACTTGCATACAAAACGTGATATAATGACAACTTATTAATAAGAGGTTAAAGTCATCGACCGAGAGGTATTGCTCACTAAGCTTATTACGTAACGAAATGTAAATTCGAACTTGCGCAAATAAATCTACAACAAAATCTTTGGACAGTTTTGCATTAAATTCTCATTATTTACTTACTACGTATGTCAACCATTCGAATTTTTACTAACAGTTGACTTTACCTTAAACCTTACCTCGGCCTCGCTTCCAGCAAACACGTTAATAAATTTAGGTTACAATGCCAGCTAATATGAAAATAAATACCGGAGTTACCTAAATGAAGCGAAAGTTAAACATTTGAACTAAAGAAAATTGATGAAGCCAAGAAAGTTAAAAACTGCTGTTTCAGTTTCAATTGCGAAACTCGAATTTTTCTAATAGTGAATCTCATTTTGTACGCATCACGTGATGACACATATGTTATAACGTGAGAGAAACTGTCACTAGTATTAGTGCCTTAATAATAATTATATCTGCAGATCTTTCTTCCTTGTCCCGGTAGCATCCATTGACAGGAGAAATGTATGATCTCCGACCAGTAAAACACTATGGTTATATTCAAAGTACAAGAGCTTTCTATTCGTATTTCTTTGAAAATATAAGATACGAAATTGAAATATTAGAAATGTTGTACTTACATCGCCACGTTGAGCTGAATTTCCACGTTGCTTCGAAGACTCTTCACTGATTGGACGGAATGAACCACATGACTTGTCTTTTAAAACTTTCAGCATAATGATTTTGCTTTTAGCCTACAAGACAAAAAAATATTTTTTTGTGAAAGGCTAATAATAAATATATCATTTTGTGACGCAAACTTGTAGCAACAACAAAAAAGTCTATAATCTAGAGTATATATATCTAAAAAGATATAACTGCATTTAGTTGTGTACTATGTATTTAACTATTTTATTTTTTTCTTTAACACAAAGGACATGACGGTCCTATATCGCTCGCCAGAGCCTCAGTACATGTACCATCACCCTTCACACCAAGGTCACAAAGTCCACACACCTCACAAACATCCAGATATACCCTAGTTTGTTCAACAATCTTGATAGAAGTCCATTAGAAATTGCTTCATACCAAATACCTTAGCTCTGGGCTTTGCGGTTTTCAAGAAATTTTTACTTTATAAGTTTATGTGTACCAGTGACCTCAAGGGCGGGACAAGTTTTGACCCTAGGGTTCTGATACGAATTTTACACGCCAATACAAATGTATCTAATTTCTAGGCCTACTAGTTCTTGAGAAGATGTTTCAAATTGAGGCTAGTAACAGTTCTAATAGATTTACCGAATGTTATTTACATACATATAAATATTAATCTGTTTTCTTTAGAACTTATATTTTATCATTCTGTCTCCAAACATTATTTACGAGCACATTTGTCTACTTTGAGCTCCTGCCAGTGGCACTGAAACGTTTTATTATTAAGACATCAAGAATTGACATTTCTTTCTGGTCTTGTTTGATTGATTGTCTGTTCATTAAATGTTGAGGCAAATCAGAAAGGCCTTGCAATTAAATAAAGAGTAATCACACTGGCATGGTGTTTATTCAGACCCTGAAGTGATTTATTAATCTTTGGGGTCTTTTATTCCTGTGAAGATATTGGCCAACATTATGGATAAATGATACAAACAACCGAAAGACTTTGGTTGCAACATGTTTCAATCTTTTGCGTACTCAAAAACTACGCTTCTTCCTACGACGAAAATACTTTTGATATTTTTGTATTAGATACATTGTATAATAGGACATACATGTAATTATATTGTACTATATTGTAGTATCTTTTAAAATTCTTGAGTGTACTCAGCGAAAGATGATTCCTTGCCAATTGAAATCTGCAACACTCGATTAGTAAAAGAAATAGTCATGTCTTTGTTGCATACACATATGAAATCATCTCTTTCGTATGCTTCACATGAATCAAACCTTATTCACTCAGATATTGGACGGTAGATAACGTTAATTTTGGATCAGACAACGGCGTTTTCCATGAGAATTGATTGTTTTATTTGGCATATTGCAACAAGCATTTCGAGTTATATAAGGGTTGAGTACGCAATGAATTGATTTAAGTATGAGTAAATTAACAGTAAAGAAAATTGTTGGAATACATTTTATATGCAACGAATATGATACTGGTATCAGGATTCCGCTTATGGTAGACTGACGGATAAATCCGAAGATTAACGAAGAAATACGTACAGAACTGTTTATGCATTACACGATGGTTAACACTTAAAACAGCTTTGTCTGCCGAAGTCACATACCACACACACAACATGTTTCACACATCACATGAATCAGTATGTTCTTCGAGACGACAATCGACAACGCACACAACTCTTTTGCAATTTTACTATCAACTACTATTTTGCAGATCAACTGCAACAATTTTTGCATAAACATAAACATCAGACAAGGCACAGATATAAAACACCACAGGTAATAAAAGCGTTTACGCAGTCACAAACATTTTGAGCCTTGGACATTTCTGAATATTGTCGTGTCCTTTATTATTATTTCTCAATGGAAATAAGAGTTTACTCTTTTTGTGTTATCCTTGGTGTTTGGTGTGCTCATGTTGTGATATTGTTTTATTGCATTCATGTTTGTTTCAGCCATGCATGTACTCCATGCCAAAATGAATCTTAATAAATCTGATTCAATTAACATGGTTTACTTTGTAACGAATAATCACAAAGATTGTGTTTGTAAGGAGAGTCAAATTTAATTTCCATTCTATTCTAATGCCGTAAGTTCTGGATGTGTTTATTTAAAGAAAAATGTATTCTTTTTGGACCGTCTTGAAGCTATGTTTAGCTATTTTCTGCAAAGATTGTACAAAGTATTGAATATTTTTATTCCTTAAAACTTTCTTTGGTGTCACTACTTCGGATTTGATATGGGAACATTGTTTTATCTAAGATCCACAGAAACGTAAAGCATCAGATTCCCAAATAATTTCAAATGTTTTTTCTCTTTGTCTTAAGTTTACGCTTCAACGGGCGACGGTGACAAATGCTTTAAGGTTAAAGCACTGTCAATATTTGTAGGGATTATGGATTTTTCCTTCCTTTTTTTCCATATATGTAGTTGACATTCAATAATACTAGTATACAAAACAATTATAACCGCTCTAAAAGGATATAAACGGAAAACAAACGATAACTAGACTAATCACTAAATGTAATTAATACCCCCGAAAGACTGCTTTATAAAGTGAGGAAGTTCGTAGTGACAAAAAACCTTGTAAAAAAACTAAAAAAGAGATATTGTTCTTGGCAATAACTCTGTAGTGAGTCAAGATAGAGTTATGGTTCTTGTACACTGCACTTCCTCTCATTGTGTTAGACCATTGTATGAAGTTGTATTGAATTCCACCTAGTAGTTTTTTTAATTATGCTCCGGACAAGGAAAAGTAACAAAGGGCAATAACTCTGTAATGAGTCAAGATAGAGTTATGGTTATTGTACACTGCACTTCCTCTCATTGTGTTAGACCATTGTATGAAGTTGTATTGAATTCCAACCAGTAGTTTTCAAGTTATGCTCCGCACAAGGAAAAGTAAAAAGGCGATAACTCTGTAATGAGTCAAAATAGAGTTATGGTTCTTGTACACTGCACTTCCTCTAATTGTGCTAGACCATTGTATGAAGTTGTATTGAATTCCAACCAGTAGTTTTCAAGTTATGCTCCAGACAAGGAAAAGTAACAAAGTGCAATAATTCTGTAATGAGTCAAGATGGAGTTATGGTTCTTGTGCACTGTTCTTCCTCTCAATGTGCTTGACCATTGTATGAAGTTGTATTGGATTCCAACTAGTGGTTATCAAGTTATGCTCCGGACAAGGAAAATGCAACAGACCACCTGACCGACCGACCGACCACCGGGTGACTCCTATATACCCCCCAAACTTCGTTTCCGGGGTATAATTAAGGAATGTGTTGTAAAATGCATCTCATTAATGTGTTATTTGAAGTATGTTCTTGTTGTTTACTATATTTCGTCTTGTTCCGACTTTTGCCAACACGATTTATAATTTCACGACATTGTTTTTTATCAATTATTTTGTGGGCTTCTTTTCTTGCCGAAATACTCAGTCCGGACCTTACAAAGTACATACCGCGTTTACCGTAAGTGCATGCAAATGGTACTAAAAATTAATCCTTAAAATAATTATGTTGTTTTAATGAACTGCTATAACTTTTATCTAATACATAAAATTATTTTTCTTGCATTACGTGATACATTTTAACCAGTTTAAAACTTAAGTAGGATATTTACTCAAAGTGTTAGCATCTCACATGGCATTACAATTCGGAAACGAAAGCGCTTTTCTTTAGATTGAGACAGGGATTAATCAGATTCTTCTCAAGTTCAAAAGTCTAACAAGGAATTAGACGGATGTCTGGTTACTCTAATTAACTGTTGTTACAGCTAGATGACGGCGCTAGCAATTACAGTAACCCTAGATTGATCAAAGTATTAAAGAAAAAGGTTGTAGCCATCTTAGCGAAAATAATTACACGATCGCTGTTCTCCCTTCGCCGATATCTATTTGCAAAAAGTCGTGATTTATCCATCTTGGTACAGAGCTGTTCTTTAAGACATTGACAATTCAGGCGACGTGTTTGACGGGTCGAGAGTTATGTTTATATTAGGAAGTGTTTATATCGGGGGAAATAAAACGCTGAAAAGTATTTTACTAGTGTTCCACTTGTGTTTTCACTTCTATAATCTGCCAAAGAACCTTCTTAATACGCTGTAATGTTTCATACGATGATTTTAGAGTTATACATGTATTCAAACAAGACCCCTTTTCTAAAGTTATGATTTTACATCGGGGTGAAACATATAAACAGACAGTTGTAGCAAGGGAATTTACAATCAAGGCTAGACAATTTGAATCCATGCAAAGATGACTAACTGCGATACAAGACAATTGTTTCATGTTTTATATATGTTGTACAGAACGTAGTGTAAAAGTTTGTATAATCCACTATACTTTGAAATCGTTACATTTGTTTGACTATTATTTCAATTTAGATATTGCTTAAATGCAATCAATCCAAATAATGGACAAAAATTCGTGCTTTTCGACATTTTTTCTTGAGTTTTATGTACAACATTATTAAGTTGTTTACAATTTTTACTTGTTCCTTCCATATTAATTTGGTTTTATTACATTGATCAGGTCTTACATCCCTGCGTTCTTTAACAATAAAACAAAGCTTTCACATAAGATTGATTACTCGCTTTATTAACGTCGCAGCAGTTCCAGGATTCAACAATTATTGGAAATAAAGCCAAATAAAGTAGCAGCAAATTGTTATTATTTTGTCTTATTGAGCGGAATGTTTGTTCGCATTCCCTATACGCTGCATCGTCATATTGTAAATTTTCTAACGTGTCTATTACAAACTTACATTTTTCTTTCAATGGCTAAAACATCTTTGACACAATCGATGAGAAGTGAATATGAGCGAGTCAAAACTAACAAAAAAATAAATGTATACAATTACATAACTAATAAACCGTTGAATTTAGATCAGCTGCAAATCGTGAATATCGTGCATTTTATACACACGACTAACAAGGCTTACAACGAAAGGAATAATTCGAAGCAAAACTGAAAACTAAAGATCAAACAATCTAATAAACAATTACCATGGATCAAATTTACAAAATAATATAATATAACCATGTAGGCAAGCAGTGCCGTTAAACCAAACTCACTAAAATTTACGCTGATTTTCAATTGTAGTGTTGATTATAGTATTTACTGTTACAGTTTGGTTGTAATATATCATTATGGGAAAAAATAATCACTAGAAACAGTGTCAAACAAAATAAGTTCTTGCAAAGGATCAATTTTACCACAAGATCATATTGTCTAGTTGTTTTCAAAATTGTGTAATGTATAATTAAAGTCAAGCTGTCTAAATCTATTTCACTTATCTGTTACATCTAACCGTTTATATAAAAGCACGGGCAGACCTGAAGGTCATGCTGGTAATGTATAATCAGCCATGCAAATAAAGAGCTTTCCCGAAGCTAGGATTTAATCACGTGTTGGCACATTTTATGACAAATTTACATTTTTTCGGAGTTAAGGGTTACCATACTGATTTGATGTGGATAAAATGTCACAGACTGAAAGTTATCAGATCACGTATTAACAGAAACACGTGCAGTCAAGATATCAATGGGTTGATGCAGCCTTATTTATCGACGACTGATATAACAGTGAAAAAGTTATGTACTGTACAATGTTACAATGTATATGTAATCTGTTCACTAAATTACAAATTATATTGTTAAGATTGACTTTGCTCTCTACACTGTTGATATAATTCTTAGATAACCATACACTAAATGCTAAGTAACCAGATAGAAATAGAATGCATTCATCTTTACGCGAATACAAATAAGTGCTTACAATGTAGTGTCTACCTCGAAATTCACTGTGCAACTTTGAACTTTTAATTGTATTGAACTTTTATCAGACAAAACGCTACACTCATTTCAAATGTCGTTTGAGAGTAAGTTGTATAACATGAGTCTACATTTCAGGCATTTTTGCCACTGACCGTTCCAAGGCGGTGCCCCACTGTGTTCCGTTAATTGTTCGTTTTGTCCTCGTGTGTTTGCTTTGTATGCTTGTGTGTGTTGGTAGTGTATGTTTGTGTGTGTACATGATTGTATGTGTGTGTGTGTTGTGTGTGTGTGTGTGTGTTGGTGGTGTGCACTTCTGGGTGCTGTGGGGCTCGTTTTGGGGAGGCTGCGTTTTTGGTACGTGGCATTCCCTGTTTGATATTATTTTTGTTTTTTTTCCACATTATATGTAAGCTACTTTCATCAAACGTGTTCAACAAATTTACAGACAATAACCGGATCTATACGATTAAATGTGACGTATGTATAATAAAATACTCCTTATACTCTTTACAATCTATCTTCAAAAGCTCAAGTGCAAACCTTGCTATTACAAATTGTTGGAACATTTCTTCGTGGTCAGGAATAAAATTCATAATACTGTTAAAGCTGCTCGCTCTCAGTTGCCGTTTAAAAAAAATAATTTTTAGACACATGACATCCTAAAACATAAATAAAACTAAAGGCTAAAATCAACAATAGAAGCAAAAATCTAAGTAGGAATTTGCAAAATTCGATTTAAAATGCTGGTTTTACGGCATCCCTACATGTTTATATCTGCAACGCTTTATCTTTTGGTAGCGTATCATTTGAAATCTACAGATATACGTGTAGGGGATTTATACAGGAGACTTTTTCGACGTAGTCGTATATTTTGATTTGAACTTCCGTTGGTATGGACGCGTTGCTAACCAACTTCGTTATAATGTGACCAATCAGAATCTGCAAATTATTGGCTAGCGTTTCGGTACCGGAATAAGCAGTGTACTGCCCGGGAGCCTTCTGAAACACAAAGTGTGTATATTTTTTTATATTATAGTTATTTATAATAAATAATGTTGCAAAAAAAGAAAAAAACAGAACACGTTATGTCAAGGTTTCTGGACAGTACGAAGATCAACTTTTGTATTCAACGAGGTGTTGTCCGGGGCCGGACATCTAGCGTCATTGATTATTGGCTAGCGTTTCGGTACCGGAATAAAGCGTTCTGCCCGGGAGCCTTCTGAAACACAAAATGTGTTTATTACGTCACCTACGTCGACCATCTTTTTTTTTAAAGATATTACTTGTTATATGACTATAATTATATTCTTAAAAACGTTATTTTCATACAGTTTGAAGAACTTTATTTTTTTTTACCAAAATCTGAGAGCCAACAGCTTTAAAGAGAAAAGATAAAGAGACTGAAGGAAAACTGAGGAAACTATTATTTTTTTATATATATTTTTAACAAATGAGAGCGAGCAGCTTTAAACAAATGGCATGCAATGAATCAAGCCTAATTCCCTAAAATCGGAATTTAATTCAATACGAAATCAATTCATTACATGTCCGAATTTACCAGCTTGTCTCACTTATTTAACAACAACAACAAAAAAGAACCATAAGATCGGATTAAGCATCAACATTGTTCATCAGATGCGTTTGTGTTTATTTAGTATTCGCCAATATTTGAGATATCTTGGAACGGAACGTGCAATGCGAATTCTGCAAGGGCTTGCTAATGCAATACATTGATAAACTGGGCAAAGAAGAAAATGTAACAAGCAAAAATAAATTAAAACCGCTAATCAAACAACTATGATAATTGCATTGCAATGGCGATTAGGATAGAACATCCGATCGTGTCAATTAACATCACTTTTATTTGTCAAGAAATATGTTCAAAAACTTTAATGAACATACAAAAATCGCTGACACATTTTGACTTCTTTTTCACGGCAAGTCCATGCGCATTGGATCTTTAAGGTTTGCTTTAGAATGGATATAAAAACAAAAATAAATATCAAACAGGGAATGCCACGTACCAAAAACGCAGCCTCCCCAAAACGAGCCCCACATCACCCAGAAGTGCACACCACACACACACACACACACACACTACCAACACACACTAGCATACAAAGCAAACATACGAGGACAAAACGAACAATTAAAGGACATTTCATGTTATATCAGATTTGCATAGATGTCTGACTGACACAGATGTTCAAATCTTATGTTTGCATAAAATAATCAAGCTCTCACGTATAAGTCGAAGGTAACATTGTTTTAGTTTTGTCTACAATTTCAACGCTTTTGAAATTCAATATAAACATATAGTGTAGCAGTGCCGTGAAACCGACATTTTCAATCGATTTCTGCAAATACCTACCTACATTTTTGCTTATATTTTGATTCTAGCCTTAGTTTCATATTTATGAATAAGTATGTCAATTTAAAGAAAAAAAATGCAACGGTAAGTGAGAGCGAGCAGCTTTAAAGTGTAGCATCATCTATAAGTCTAGCATTGCTGTTTGTCCTTACTATATAGCGTCAATGTCAAAGACTTTAAAAGAAATGTGCCGAGAGAAATCTGCATTATACAGACTTTAGATACAAAAAGAACAAAACTCTCAAGGTTTGTTTGCTAATAGAACAACTGACTTTCCCTTAAATGTTTACAAGTTTTTGTCCCTGCTTTCTCAATCTCAAAATTCTAACATTCCATTGGAAAGAAGTAGGGTTATTTTAATTAACCATTGCCACGACTCGATGGTGAAGCTGACAATCATATTGCGGCGTGATTTATCGAAATATTATTAAATACTGTGGTCTTCTTGACGCTGAAACATTTATATTATCGCCACACTGGCTTTGCCGATATTTATTTCTAGCAAGTCGTGATTTATCAGTCTTTGTATAGAGATGTTCTTTTAGATATTGACAGTTTAGACATTTCGTTTAGCGAAAGGAAACTACTGATTTTAGGACGACTTGTTTATTAATCTTAAATATGTGATACTTTAGATAGTAATGAATTAATTTTGACAGTCTATTCTTCCTGCAACGAGTATTGTAAATAGACTAACAAAGCCCTTGTTTCGAAACTATCTATATTTCTAATTTTAGTATAACTGTCCTATCAACACTTTCAGTCAGTACTTATCTTGTGTTAAATAAGCAAATCCTCTCTGTATTCAAAATGACAAAAAGGACGCAAAACGAATCGAAGGAAACAATTAGCATTTCGAGGGTTGATCGTGAAATTATTGTATCTGCATATAAAAATAGGAGCAGCTACAATAGTTTCACGATCCACCCACGATTTTAGTTGTGCTCATCAATTATTTTTAGCTCACCTGGCACAAAGTGCCAGAGTGAGCTATAAGGATCACATTCCGTCCGGCGTCCGTCGTACGTCCGTCCGTCCACCATTTCCTTCAAACGACATCTCCTCTGAAACCACTGGGCCAATGTTGATGAAACTTTGCAGGAATGTCCCTTGCATGAAGCTTTATCAAAGTTGTTCAAAGAATTCCATTCCATGCAGAACTCTGGTTGCTATGGCAACAAATAGGAAAAACTTAAAAAATCTTCTTCTCTGAAACCACAAGGCCTAGAGCTTAGATATTTGTCATGTAGCATTTTCTAGTGTACCTCTACCAAGATTGTTCAAATTATGACCCCAGGGTCAAAATTGACCCCAAACGAGGGTCATTTAGTTTTGCATAGGCTTATATAGGGAAAACTTAAAAAAATCTTCTCTGAAACCACAAAGCCTAGAGCTTAGATATTTGGCAAGTAGCATTTGCTAGTGGACCTCTAGCAAGATTGTTCAAATCATGATCCCCAGGCCAAATTGACCCCGCCTGGGGGGCCACTTGGTTTTGCATAGGCTTATATAGGAAAAACTTTTAAAAAATTCGTCTCTGAAACCACAAGGCCTAGAGATTAGATATTTGGCATGTAAAAATGCCTATTGGACTTCTACCAAGATTGTTCAAATCATGACCCCCAGGTCAAAATTAACCCTTCCCGGGAGGGAGGAGGGAGAGGGGGGGGGGAAGTCGGAGGAAGGTGACTTAATTACATAGGCTTATATAGGGAAAACTTAAAAAAACAAGAAGGCCGACAGGTAGAGAATATTTATTTGGAATGTTACTTAGCATGGTGTAGTGGACCACTACGAATTATGTTAGAATCATGAGCCTTGTATTATAGCCAATGGTAGTCAGGTGAGCGATATAGGGCCATCATGGCCCTCTTGTTTTAACAAATGGTAGACTATTCTGTAGAATTGTAATTAAAATTGATTTAAAGCTGCTCGCTCTTAGTTGACATTTTTATTCATCATTTTTATTCATGAAAATAAAATTAAAGGCTAGATTAAAAAGTAAGCAAAAATCTAGATAGGAATTTGCAGAAAGATCGTGTTTACTTTGTTTTTATCTTAGTCGAAAGATTAATTCAAATCACACGAATATTAACATATTTGAATATAAATCGTTTTCCCTCAGATCTTGACAAGTTGTATCCATGTGTTCTAAATCTTGAAAAGTGTTACACGGCATTAAAAGGATGCACGGTCAATTTTACAAACCGTTGCAACTACTCGAAGAAGAAGCTGACAATCAAATTGACCAATAACTGATCGAAACAGTGTTCTTGATACAGAAACAATTATATGATCGCCCAACTCTGATTTCCAAAAGCTATTTAGACAAAGTCGTGATTTATCGATCTTGGTAAAGAGCTGCTCTTTTAAATATTGGCAATTTAGGCAACGCGTTTGGCAAAAGGAAAGTCAGGGTTTTAGGAGGACGTGAGAATATTTGGAGAAATAAAAAGTTAAAAAGTACATAACTTTTAAAAAGTAATCAATCTTTTTTTTGCATTTCTTTTTTCAACGAAGAAGCTAACAACGCTCTGTGATGAAACAGTCCACGTTTGTTTTTATCTAATTATACATCGTAGCAGAGAGTACAATGATTTTGACGGAAAACAATGTTTCTGATCTGCATCCTACAATACATTGCAGCGATGCATGTTTTGTAATCATCTTAAAGCTGCTCGCTCTCAGTTACTGTTGAAACAAATAATTTTTTCTTAAATTGACAAACTTATTCATATGTATAAACGGAACGGCAAAAATCAAAATATAAGCAAAAATCTAGGTAGGAATTTGCAGAAATCGATTGAAAATGTCGATTACACGGCACCGCTACACTATATATTTATATCGAGATTTCAAAAGCGTTTGCAACGCTTTATAATTTGGAAGCGTTTATTTTTTTTTTAATTTAGAGATATACGTTACAGGAATTTATACTGGAGCCTTTAATATATGATCATATATCCTAAAATACGTTATTTACATATAGTTTGAGAACTTTTTTTACCAAAATCTGAGAGCGAGCAGCTGTAATATTTTTTGTTTACAGTAATACAATTTTCAGCATGTCAATTTGTGACCACAAATTTATCGAGCCATACTGATTAATATTCCAAAACACTTCTTCATTATCCATTGCGACTGATACCAATATTTACGAGCTGTGACTGCATGTATGTGGTTACAAATCATGCCAAAGACAAATAATGAATGTTGTCTTAGCAGATATTAATAACACTTGAAAACTAGTGGAAACAATCAGCATATACATTTCCACGTTTCCACGAACGTCTGGTGTGTAATTCCTGGATGTCGCAGCGTTTGAAAACAAACATGTATTATTCTCAAAGGATTTCATTCAGTTTCAAATAACCGCTGTGTCTAAACGTTCAGTTTACAAGCTTTTAGAGACCTTTAGGTCATGCAAACCATATATAATCAGCCATGCAAATGAAAAGCTTTTCCGAAGCTAGGATTTAATCGAGTGTGTACACATTTTATGACTTTTGTACATTTTCGTGGATTGATTTGATGTGGATTAAATGTCACAGACTGCAAGCTATCAGATTGTGTATTCACAGAGACATAATTCGGTTGCTTCAGCCTAATTTAACATCTGATAAACTCTGATATAATAGCAGTTATAAACAAGAGGGCCATAATGGCCCTATATCGCTCACCTGACTACCATTGGCTATAATAGAAGGGGTCATGATTCTAACATAATTCGTAGAGGTCCACTACTCAACCTATCGGCCTTGTGTTGTTTTTTTTAAAGTTTTACCTATATAAGCCTATGAGAAATCAAGTGACTTCCCCCCTCCCTGAAGGGGTTATTTTGACTAGGGGGTCATGATTTGAACAATCTTGGCAGAGGTCCACTAGACAATGCAACATGCTAAATATCTAAGCTCTAGGCCTTGTGGTTTCAGAGAAGAAGACTTTTAAAGTTTTTACTATTTGTTGCCATAGCAACCAGAGTTCTGCATTGAATGGAATCATTTTAACAAGTCTTGCACTTTGTACCAGGTGAGCTAAAAAAGTATGTACTGTATAATCAGGAACAATTTTAGAATGTCATCTTTGCCTGTTGACAAACTATAACCAACCATCACTAAAGTAATTTCACTCGCATATTTCTGTTCCACGAGTTATCGATGAAGACTTGGAAATTTAATTCTGTTTAAAGGGGCACTCCCTACATCTAGGTGATTATATTCTCGAAACATAAATGATGTGTTCAATAAACGTAAAAATGATAAATAAATACAATCTAAAAGAAGAACCTACGACGAAAAATGCTTCATTTTACCACAATGTATCAATATAGAAACTTTCTGTAATAAATCGCATCCACGTTTTAAAGAGGCACTCCCTACATCTAGCAAATTATATTCATCCACATCCACAGAGATAGTGGCTTCTTTTACACCAGAACACGTTTTCAACATTTTCCAGTATAATTTCGCATTTTTGTACCTAGCATCCATTAACTTATTGGTTTCATTTTTATCATATTCAAATCTAGCTTTTCGTTAACAATTCTTATACTTTGACCTTATATTTACCATGTTAATTCTATTTGTTTCTGTATTTTCATTTCTATATAAATTTAAAGACGAGTAAAATAAACGCCTTTTGTTATCACATTCTGCTGTATACCTTTTTTTTTTACCCGAGTCTGGGTCATCTTTTGTTGACGATATCTTGTGCAAAAGCGATTACTGCAATTGTTTGCAATGCAATGACATGATGTAGGAAAATACGAAATTTCAACAAGAAAAGACACAGTATGAGGTTAAATATAAAATGAATGTACTATTTACATCATGATTACCCTTTGTTGAGAGCAGTTTATGTACAGTTTATGTACAGTTTATGTACAGTTTATGTACAGAACATCGATGAGAATTGTTTAGGTTTTTTTTGCTCGATAATTCAATATATAAAGGAGTGTGTCTAATTCCTTCAGCATTGATATGGCATTCTATTTTTCTTTTAGATTCTCATAATCATATTGGCGCAAAGGGCAAATGTATTCCTCGTGTCGGAATCTTTTGCTTAATGGACGATGGTGTAAAATGCTTTTAAGTTTATGTACGGTTTCCTGGATTACGGTCCATTTGACTTCATTTTTATCCTTTTTGTATAATCATTATACAATGTTGCAGACAAGTTTACAATAAACCAGTAAGACATAAAACAATAGACGTTATAATAGAAATTTTATAAATATCATAATGTTGTTCTAATCTTGCTAGTTGCCTTTGTCGTTTGTTCTTGCAACATGTCGTAAAGTTTCAAGCTATCGTTTCTAACAAACGTATTTGGTTTTATATGTCTTCGCCGATTCCAAATTTTGTACAATTAAGTGCATAAAGAAAGAGCTCATGTTTAAAGAAGTACTTCCCACATCTAGCAGATTATATTCTCGAAACATATATGATGTGTTCAACTGACGTTGAATAATAAAAAGATATAATTTCAAAGAAGAACCTATGGCGAAAAATGTCTTATTTTACCACAATTAATCAATATACATGTTTTCTGTGATAAATCACATCCACCCGTTAATTGTACAACAACAACAACTGTACAAAGATTATTGAATTGTTTACGGCACTGTAGCATATTTTGAACGTTGATTTTATCGATATTGACTGGGAATGCATAGCTGAAGACTTTTAAATATTCTATTATTTATGTTTTGGTGGTTATTAACGGCATCAGTTATAGGGTATGCCCCTTTAATGTATGGTATGCAGAACATTCGTTAAGTTAATTGCTTTACACGTACGTGTGTTAATCAACTGTACAAATACAAATGTCAGATACAATTACAAGATTTATCTTAATTTTGGTATGCTAGCGTCTTACAAATATTTACATACTTAAATATAAATTCATTTCCTTCATATTCTGACAAATATTTTTCCTGCTTATCCTCTAAAGCCATCAAAAGGATGTCGGGTTAGTTTAATTAACCGTTAGATGGCGAAGCTGACAATTGTATTGATCTGTGATTGATCGAAATATTATTAAACACTGTGGTCTTCCCGGCGCCAAAATTAATGACCGCGGCTATCACCATGCTAGAATTTATTTAGACCAAGTCGTGATTTAATCAATCGTAGTATATTATATATATATGTTACACATTAGATGCAAACATTTCCGGAAGAAAACTGCACTATACAGGCATTAGATACAAAAATAATAAAAGTCTCAAAGTTATGCTAGAAGTACACATTACTTTTCCTCAAATGTTGACAAGTTTTTATCCCTGCTTTCTCAAACTGGAAAGTCTAACATGACAGTGGAAGGAAGTAGGGTTATTTTAATTAACCATTGTCACGACTCGATGGCGAAGCTGACAATCATATTAAGGCGCGATTGATCGAGATATTATTAAATACTGTGGTCTTCTTGACGCTGAAACAAGTATATGATCGCTGCACTGGCTTTGCCGATATTTATTTATACCAAGTTTCAGAGAAAAAGATTTTTAAAGTTTTTCCTATATAGGCCTATGTTAAATTAAGTGACCCCCAGTGCGGGGTCAATTTTGACCCAGGGGTAATAATTTGAACAATCGTGGTAGAGGTCCACTAGCCAATGTTACATGCTAAAAATCTAAGCTCTAGGCCTTGTGGTTTCAGAGAAGAAGATTTTTAAAAGTTTTTCCTTTATATGCCTATACAAAACTAAGTGACCCCCCGTGCGGGGTCAATTTTGATCCGGGGGTCATAATTTTAACAATCTTGGTAGAGGTCTACTAGCCAATGCTATATGCTAAATATCTAATCTCTAGGCCTTGTGGTTTCAGAGAAGAAGATTTTTAAAGTTTTTCCTATATAAGCCTATGCAAAACTAAGTGACCACCCCCGCGGGGTCAATTTTGATCCGGGTGTCATAATTTGAACAATCTTGGTAGAGGTCCACTAGACAATGCTACATGCCAAATATCTAAGCTCTAGGCCTTGTGGTTTCAGAGTAGAAGATTTTTAAAGTTTTTCGTATTTTTTGCCCTAGCAACCAGAGTTCTGCATGGAATGGAATTTTTTGAACACTTTTGGTAGAACTTCATGCAAAGAACATTCCTGCATAGTTTTATCAACATTGGCCTAGAGGTTTCAGAGGAGATGTCATTTGAATCAAAATGTTGATGGACGACGGACAATCATCGATCAGAAAAAGTTTTTCCTATATAGTTAAAAGTTTCTAGTAATGTTATAAAGTTAAATGAGGTAAAAAAATGTTACAATTTCTGGATAACCCTGTATTAGTACATGTACCTAACATAAATATTGAGGCAATACATTTAAGTCAGTATCGGTAAAATCAGCGTTTAAAAGCTGCGTATATAGAACGAAGTAAGGAACCTTTCACACCAGATTGATTACCCGCCTATTTAACCTCGCAGCCTTCCAAGATTCAACAATTATCGGAAGTAAACCCTAAATTACGTCGCACCAAATCGGGATCAATTTGTTCAGTAGAGCACAATATTTGCATACAAACTCTTATACGATGGGGAATCGCATGATCAAAATAATCTCTAAACAAAAGCAGATATACATGTATGAAAAATGTTAGATTATATTGAAAGCCGTTTGGCTGTAAATATAAAATGTAGCCTATCACATGGCAGCATAAAAGTAAACGTGAATTACACAGGTCTCAAAGTCACCTTCTCGAAAAAAACGAGTTGCGTGATTTGCTGTGGATTAAATCTCACAGACTCAAGTTATCAGATTAATGTATTTTCAGAAACTCTTAACAAGATATCAGTTGGTTGATTCAGCCTAATTTTTCATCTGATTTCTGAAAGCCGAAGACGCCTATATTACATTACTAGAAAGTGTGTGCTATGAATCGGTAACAATTTCACAATAAAACCTTTGCATGTTGACGACGAAATTCCTAGTAAACATCTTTTTAAAAATGTAACAAAATTTAAGTTAGCGTCTCAAGGGTGTATTTATTCGAATGGATTCCCATTACATGCATTATCAAAAGAGACGTCGATAGTTTCTTCTAAAATGTTGACAACAAGTTGAGAATACCGTGCGAACCATATTAAGAATGTAGGCTGATTAATTAAAAACAGTTATTTTGAACCTTTTGCCACTGATATAAAAGCTGCTCGCTCTCAAATTTTGGTGAAAACATACAGTTCTACCAACAGTCGAGTAAAATGATTCCAGTATAAATTAATGTCAAGTATATCTGTATATTCGAAATTATACGCTACCAAATAATAAAGAGTTACAAACGAGTTTGAACATCGCAATAAACAAATATAACCGATTATTACCCTTGCAGGAAATATCCAGCCATTTGATTGGTCAATGACACGTAAATAGATATTGATATTAACGTGCAAGCCGGCAAAATACACTTGACATACCCCGCCATTGTACCCCACTCTACGCGTACAGAAGGTTAATGTATTAGTACGTGCTGATTTGTGACGTTATAAAGTGACGTCACGAAGTAACATTGGAGTATCATAAGAGTATTTGACGGTCTTCTTACGTTCAGCCGTTAAATGAATTTGAAAATGACGGCATGAATCCTTCAAAATTTAAGAAATGGAAGGGTAATAAAACTGTAATTTGTTTTTGACGTGGTATATGGGGATATATTGCCCGCCTTGACATAATATCGCCCTCGCCTGACAGGTAATATATCCCCATATATAGCGTAGCGATGCCGTCAAACCAAATCCCACCAACGTTTAATGGATTTTTGCAAATTACTTCCTATATTTTACTTGCGTTCTTGATGCTAGCATTTATTGTTGCATGTTATTCTTGAATAAATTAATCTGGGGAATTATTTCCTCTCACATGAAACTGTGAGCGAACACCTGTAATAATTATTTTCGTCTATTTCATAATAATTTACAGCCGATGAATTAATATATAACAAGGAATCTCGATGAGTTGTGACACATATTTGACTTGTATTTTTTCACTATAATCAACAGATACTTTCCAATGTAACTTTGGAAATTCACCAGAATGCAAGCTAGTCTATCTTAATATTTTGTTGGTCACTTTGTACAAAACTTTTACTTAAATTTTTTAAACTTCAACAAAAAGAGGTTAATTTTACATGAAAGAATGTTGAGTGAAAGCGACAATGACACCATGCTACTTAACACAACACATCTGTTTATCAGGCGATACTGATATGTTACATAATTATGATAAATGTAACACTGATAAAAGTTATTTTACAAATGTTAAGACAATCGTCGGATGTGTTAGATAAAACGAAAAGTGTTTAATGCTGTAGCATATGAAGTGTAAAATGGTTTAACCCCGTTCCCCGTTTCACATATCACAAACGTTCGCAAACAAATCGCCCGTTTAAACAATGTCATGCACCTAAAAGAAAGGAAAACAAATTCAATGGAAAACTGCTAGGATTGAGGCCCATCTGTTATTCCAAACATTTTTACCAGGAAACCTTTTTTTTAATTAGCTGAACGTCTACAAAATTACTACTAGGCATATCATAATATTTCTTTTATGTGTCACCTAAACGGCTTTTCAAACTGTTTGAATTACAAGACTGTACCGACCTATAGGTCATGCCGGCGATATATAATCAGCAATGCAAACGAGAAGATTTTCCATAACTAGGATTTAATCACTTGTGCACATTTTATGGCTGTTTTACATTTTCTCGGAGAAAAGGGTTGCGTGATTGATTTGATGTGGTTTAGATGTCACAGACTGCAAGTTATCAGATTGTGTAATTCACAGAAGCTCTTAACAAGATATCTCTCGGTTGATTCAGCCTAATTTATTATCTGGATTCCGAAAGTCGAAGACGCTGATATTACAGTGATAATAAAAATGTCAGTGCTACTTCATCAGAAACATTTTTACAACGTAAACTTTGTTCCTTTAATTGTTCGTTTTGTCCTCGTGTGTTTGCTTTGTATGCTAGTGTGTGTTGGTAGTGTATATTTGTGTGTGTACATGATTGTATGTGTGTGTGTGTGTTGTGTGTGCGTGCGTGCGTGTACGTGCGTGCGTGTGAGTGTGTGTGTGTGTGTGTGTGTGTGTGGGTGGTGTGCACTTCTGGGTGCTGTGGGGCTCGTTTTGGGGAGGCTGCGTTTTTGGTACGTGGCATTCCCTGTTTGATATTATTTTTGTTTTTTTGTTGTTATTTTCTGATGAGATTTTCACTTATCATATATGTCGTGTGTTTGTGGTCCATCCGGAGGAGACCTGCCCATTGAGCGGTTGTGGGGCTTTTCCGGATTGAGCGGTAGCGAGGCTATTCCAGAGGAGACCTGCCCATTGAGCGGTACTGCAATTTCGTGAACTGCTAGCTTAAGAGTTGTAACAGTTTAAGAAATGCATTATAATTCCTTCAACAGAAAACCGAACGGTAAAAAATTGCTTCTTCTTCCTTCATTGTTAGTATCTAAAATTTCCGGTAAGCTTAAAACTATTATTTACATGTAATTATGTACGTAAAATGATGAAATTACTGAGAGCAATGTCTAAGACTTTAAGTACAGGTGTATACATTCTCTTAACGTCAATGAATAATACAGTCATCCAGGGTTTTTATACATGTCTACGTTCTTCATTTCTTTGTATAGAATTTGCTTGATATACCGTATATCGTTTTTTTTTCGCGTACATCAAATTTTGCAATTTTGGTCCTGTTTTAATTTAAGCGAATCTAATTTCCCCGTTATTAAAAAGTTGATTTTGATTTTCGCGTTTTTTAACTATGGGCGTAATTTATCGTATCGTATATTAGGGTTTTATCGTTGGTACCGGTTACCCATATGACCAACGACCCCAGAAGAGATTAGTTATTTTAGGTTTCGGAGGATAGTGCAAGATACAGAGAGCGTCCCTTTCCAGAGACACCCCTGGTTCTTATACATGCCAGGTGTATGCACCAATACATGGGACCTCGGTTTTAGTCTCATCCGAAAGACTGTTTAATAGTTATTTTAGTTGGTCAGCCCCGGGAATCGAACCCGCTACCCCGAGATAAGTCTCGTGCTCTACCGATTGAGCTAACCGGGCTGACTGGGCTGAATTGACAATGACATCATTTTATAAATAAAGGGAAATCATTGTGTGACAGTGCTGTAAACCGGTATCCCAAACTGTTCCGGTTGTTTCAATAAATAGTAAAACATCAAGTACACTCATTGAATGAATGGTATTAATGGCGCATGGATATGACTTTTGCACTTTCGCGGAGATACGTTTAGAAGTTAGTATTTAACACATGTCCTAATATTGCTTTCAGTTGAATAACAGACACCTTACTTAATATGATAGTTATAAAGTTGTAGAAATATCGGCAAAGCGGAACTTGAATTTTCGCGAAAGGTTGTACTAAAATTTCGCTGATTGTAAATTCCACGATTTTCTCTGCTCGCGAATATAGCGAAAATTAGACACACACGAAAACAAAACGATATACGGTATCATACAATTGTGTATGCAAAACTGCGGAAATGCTCGCCCTTCCTTCGAAAATTGGTAAGGCAAGTACAATACCGCAGACTGATGATATATTAAGTCAATACAATCTCCTTGTGCAAGTTAAATGATTTCAAAAGAAATCGGTATAACATTGAGACAAATTCAAAGACATTTTGAAAGAGATGTCTATTTGCGATAAACTATAGGAAATATAGTATTAGTCGAGACCTTTTAGCCATATTCTCATATTTAAAAAGAAAGATGTGTTTGCTACATTTTCTTTATCATATAAAAACACTATATAATTCCGTGGTTGCAAAATGTAGCAACTCTACGACTTAAATGACACATACAATATATATACATTTTATCCGAAACAAATTGACGAAAAAAGACAGGAGCCTATTTGAAACTAAGCTATTGTAATTAATTGCTGCTATATTTTTATGCATAATACTCTCGCATCAATGAAAGTAAAGGTAAATTTAAACGCATTTGCTGTCATGCAAGCGATCGTAGAGATTGATAAGTTACTGATGAAATCGGACGGCCTGTAAATTAAAGTATTTCAAACTAAAATAATTAAGCTGAATTTAATCAAAACACTTGAAAACTTCTTAAATGTCGTTCATATAAACCGATCTGTAGAAAGGGGGTTAATATATCATATAACAATACGTAATACCTACAATTGATATGTATGCCAAATAAATGTTAAAACATACGTTATAGGTTTTGGTGGAAAAAATTCTTCGATCTGTCTGAAATCAACATATTTTAGAACGAATCATCAAAATGAAAAAGGTGTCAATATTAACTCCTGTAAAATATTCATGTTGTTTTTATATAATACGCTACTGAATTAAATATCGTTCATATAAAAAACTCTTGTTTCATTTTACCGTATTAGTACATAATTAAAAAAAATCTATACATGAAAGGTATCTCCCCGTAAATCTCTGAAATTTCATTTCTTTTAAATCTCTGAAATTTCATTTCTTTTAAATGACTTTGTAAACAAATCACAAGAGGATGTTATGTTGATAGCGATGTAACCTTTGTTTATTTCCTTTTTTACCACAGAATCAGTCATACAGTCTTTGATCGAAACGAGGAAGAAATGTTTCAAAATGTGTTCGTTCATCATTATAAACCGCTATTTCTATTTCTCTTAACATAAATTATTAGTGTAAGTATACTTCATTGTTATAACATCCTAACCACGGTAAAAAAATTGATATTAAAGCTGCTCGCTCTCAGTTAAAAATGACATACTAATACATAAATATAAAACTAAAGGCTAGAATCAACAATAGAAGTAAAAATCTAGGTAGGAATTTACAAAAATCGATTGAAAATGCTGGCACTGCTACACTATAATTATGTTTATGTTGGAATTTCAAGAGCGTTTGTAACGCTTTATCATTTGGTAGCGCTTTATTTAAAATCTACAGATATGGTTGACAGGACTTTATACTGGAACCTTTTTATATGACTAAATGTTCTAAAATATGCTATTTTTATACAGTTTGAAGACCTTTATTTTATTTTTTGCATAATCTGAGAGCGAACAGCTTTAAAGCAAAAAAAAAAAAAGAAAAAAAAAAAAAAAAAAACCCACACACACCCCACCCACTAAGAAAAAATGTGCAGTGTACAATTGTACTTTTAAACTGCTTGTTCTCAGATTTTGATGACAAAACAAGGTTCTTCGAACTGTGTTACAAAATCTTTCAAAATTCGAATATAAACATATAGTGTAGCGATGCCATCAAACCAAGCTCACCAATATTTTCAAGATACTTTCTGAAAATGCTATATAGATTGTAACTTGTGTGTGTCGATTCTAGCCATTACTTTTACATTTTATGTTTTACTATACAATTTTGGAGATTTTTTATTTTTCACCGGAAACTGCCAATAAGCAGCTGTAAAAAGAATGAACGTGTGTGTTACTCTTACATCATTACTAAAGTCTCATGATATTCGTTTTTTGCCCTTTCATGCAGATGCACTTTTAGATCAAGCTCTGCAGTATTTGTGATGAAAACAAATCGGGACAAATTTGCTTCTGTGTTCTTCAACGTGCATATTGCTTTTATATTAGATGTCAGATTCAACAATTTCAATAACTGATTACTGCACTCTATGGTACTGAAGCAAGCTATCTATACTAGAATTGTTGAATTTCTTGTTTTTAGGAACAAAATAAATTCACAGACACACGTTTTCAAGGAAAAGACAAGTAAAAAATTAATCTGGCTTTAAATTGAAGAACTTGTTAACAGGCACACGCTGTTATTTAAAGTAATACAAATGTTTTTCTATGTATTGCAGCAAAATGGCAGACACGATTAGAGATTATGAGCGGATTTAACTGAGTAACGTCCCTTAGAAACAGTTTTATAATTTTTTGTCGAAAGTCATAGGAAATGGTGGTTCTCATTCGGTGAATGGAACTTTCACGAGAGTTAACGAGAGTAAACATACTATATTTACCCGTACCTTTCGTTGTTAGTATCTTCAATTTCTGGTAAGCTTGGAACTATTATATACATGTCATGCTGTACGTAAAATGATGAAATTTCTAACGGCAATGTCTAAGAATTTAAGTATATGTATATACATTCTCTTTAAGTCAATGAATAAAACAGTCATCCGGTGGATTTTATAAATGTCTACAGAGAAGAAATTTTAGAATCTAATCTACTTGAATGTATTTGTATAGAATTTGTTTGATATCATACAAGTGTGTATGCAAAAACTGCGGAAACGCTCCCCCCTTCCTTGGAAAAAGAGATATAGAAATTGGCAAGGCAAATACAATACCGCAGACAGATGATATATCAAGTCAATACAATCTCCTCGTGCAAGTTAAATGATTTCAAAAGACATCAGTATAACATTGAGACAAATTCAAAGAGATTTTGAAAGAGATGTCTATTTGCGATAAACTATAGGAAATATAGTTTTATCCGAGACCTTTTCGCCATATTCTCAAATTTACAAAGAAAGATGTGTTTGCAAAAGCTTCTGCACATATCTAGCCATTCAGAAAAAATACTTTATAAAATTCCGTGGTTGCTCAATTGTTTTATCGAAACAATTCCTTTCAATTCATAAAGATCGCTCTCCAAACATCACATCTTATGCAACTAATAGCTCTGTTATCGCTATAACAACGTCGTGCTGACTTGAGCCGGACAGCTTCAAAGAATACCTATACTTCCTACTTTATCAGTTTCAAAACTTACGCTTAGAATGTATCATTTGTATTCTGTACATCTTAAATGTTTCCCCATTTATTTGTCAATGACACGAAAATGATTTAATGCAATCTGCTTGCGTGTCAGTATCATTTATTAAGCAGGTAATACCGTTTTAAAGAATTGACATACTTATACAAACAACATATGAAACTAAAGGCAACAAGAGCCATGTTACACATGGTTAATCCCCCCGCCAGGAAGAAGTTACCTGAAGGTTGTACTTTCGTACATTTTACTTGGTGAGAGGAAATCCTTAAAAAGCCGTATAGTTATGGTCATGCTGAGTACAGTTTTCAAGTAAGTGGAAAAAGAATAAGGCAATGAAGAGAAGGTTTGCAAAATTATATTAATGTTCATTATCAGTATAGGTATGATATTTTTCTATTTGACTAAAGTAGGCAAGGTAGAGTTATTGTTCTTGCACACTGCACTTCCTACCAATGTGCTATGTCAGTGTATTAAGTTTGAAGAAAATCCCTGAAGTACTTTTGGAGTTATGCTCCAGACAAAACTTTTCAAGTAAATCTGATAAAGGGGAATAACTCTAAAAGTAGGCAAGATAGAGTTATTGTTCTTACACACTGCACTTCCTACCAATGTGCTATGTCAGTGTATTAAGTTTAAAGAAAATCCCTCAAGTACTTTTGGAGTTATGCTTCGGACAAGTAAATCTGATAAAGGGGAATAACTCTAAAAGTTGGCAAGGTAGAGTTATTGTTCTTGCACACTGCACTTCCTACCAATGTGCTATGTCAGTGTATTAAGTTTGAAGAAAATCCCTCAAGTACTTTTGGAGTTATGCTTCGGACAAGTAAATCTGATAAAGGGGAATAACTCTAAAAGTAGGCAAGGTAGAGTTATTGTTCTTGCACACTGCACTTCCTACCACTGTGCTATGTCAGTGTATTTAGTTTGGAGTAAATCCCACAAGTACTTTTGGAGTTATGCTCCGGACAAAGTTTTTCAAGTAAATCTGATAAAAGGGGAATAACTCTAAAAGTAGGCAAGGTAGAGTTATTGTTCTTACACACTGCACTTCCTCCCAATGTGCTCTGTCAGTGTATGAAGTTTGAAGAAAATCTTTTGGAGTTATGCTCCGGACAAAATTGGGACGGACGCACGGACGAACGCTTAGAAACAGTTTAACTTTTTTTGTCGAAAGTCATAGAAAATGGTGGTTCTCATTCGGTGAATGGAACTCTCGCGAGAAATAACGAGAGCAAACATACTATTTTTACTCATACCTTGTTAAATCATGATAAGCCTATACATCTGCGCTAGTTTCTAAGGCAACATTTTGCCATTCACATGGTTAGGGAAATATTGAAAACAAGAGCTGTCCCTCACAAGTGACGAATGCCCCCGAAAGAGGTGCCTCACAGTCTGTGTCCTCTCCATGTGCTCAATAAATGTGCTATGTAATTTTAAAATCCTTCCATGCATGACAGAGTAATCATGCATACAGTATTCCATTACTTTAAACACTAAGTGTGACCTTGACCTTTGAGGTAGGGACTTGGGTCTTGCACGCGACACATCCGCTTGATGTGCTAGACATTTGTGCACAGTTATTTTAAAATCCTTCAAAGCATAATAAAGTTATAGTCCGGACACAAATGTATGCATATATACAGGATTCCATTACCTATAAACTCTAAGTGTGACCTTGACCTTTGTGGTAGGGATGTGGGTCATGCACGCGACATGTTGTCTTGATGTGCTAGACATTTGTGCCAAATTATTTTAAAATCCTTCAAGGCATGACAAAGTTACAGTCCGGACACGAATGTGTGCATATATGCTTATATAGAGGAATCCATTACCTTCAAACTCTAAGTATGACCTTGACCTTTGAGCTAGGGACGTGGGTCTTGCACGCAACACGTCGTCTTGATGTGCTAGACATTTGTGCCAAGTTATTTTAAAATCCTTCAATGCATGACAAAGTTACAGTCCGGACACGAATGTGTGCATATATGCTTATATGGAGGAATCCATTACCTTCAAACTCTAAGTATGACCTTGACCTTTGAGCTAGGGACGTGGGTCTTGCACGCGACACGTCGTCTTGATGTGCTAGACATGTGTGCCTACTTATTTTAAAATCCTTCAATGCATGACAAAGTTACAGTCCGGACACGAATGTGTGCATATATAGAGGATTCCATAACCTTCATACTCCAAGTGTGACCTTCACCTTTGAGGTAGGGATGTGGGTCTTGCACGCGACACGTCGTCTTGATGTGCTAGACATGTGTGCCAAGTTATTTTAAAATCCTTCAATGCATGACAAAGTTACAGTCCGGACACGAATTTGTAAGTGGGGACGCACGGACGGACGGACGGACAGACGGACAGACGGTCAGACGGACAGACGGTCAGACGGACAGACGGTGCGATTTTAATATGCCACCCTTCGGGGGCATAAAAATTGACTTTTGGTAATACTAGGCACTTTAAGCTGCTCGCTCTCAGATGTTGATGAAAAAGTGCTTAAAACTCCCTACAAATAACATATTTTAGAACGAGTGGTCAAATAAAAATAGTTCGCATATTTGTATATTTGAAATTGTACGCTGCCATATTATAAAGCATTACACACGCTTTTGAAAATCCTGATATAACCATATAGTGTAGCTGTGCCGGTAACCCAAATCTACCAACATTTGCAAACATAAGGAATTTTGCAAATTTGTTTCTAGATTTGTACTTATAGTGTTGATTCGATGCCATTTCATTCATATTTTATGTATAAGCATATCATTTTCGAAACTTTCCTCTTTTCACCGTTAGACTCCAAGAGATAGAAACAATAGACTGATCGGTTCAATACATAATAGTCTTAGAGTTTTGGTTCATAATGCTTTTAGGAGCATATAATCTAATAGGTGTAAGACGTTAACTTTAACGAGGATATTTTGCATTTTGATAGAGTATCAATACAAAACTACCTTGAAACCCAAACGTATTTTAAGTGATTTCATAGGAGATATTCAGTCCGAATAATTCAGAAATGTATTCATAAAAAAGCGAATTTCAAATTAACAGTTTTTCCAAAATACAATGTATAATAATTGAATAAATCAGAATTTTTTCCATAAAAAACGAATTTTGAAATAACAGTTTTCCAAAATATGATAATTGAATCTTAAACGCGTTCATTGTTGCAACTGTAACGGTAATACTGTAAAAAGTAATCACTTGCAATCTTTTGGGACTCATTAAAACAATATTTGAAGTATTAAAAATGTTCTTTGTTTGTGCTTGTATTTGCCTTCAGCATTTTCTTAATCATGCAAACTGTAAAAGTAGATGATTAATACAGCGGCAAAGTAAGCCGTCATAATAAATTGTTATAATGGTGCGAGATTTCCTCAAAGTGCCATGAGCACACTTACAAGTTGCTCATCTTATTTTACCAAAACAGATGTCTTAAAGAAAATGACCTTTGTTTGTACCAGCGATCTTTTTAAGTCGGCAAGTATATGTTAGAAGTAAAGCGCAGTATTGCTTTCAGTGTTATCGAAAAAAGGTAAAAAATGCAGTCTGGGCATTATGTGGACACTGTTTTAGAAACAGTAGACATTATTGCATCAGGGGCCTTATTCCAAGCATCTTAAGTAAATTTTAAGATTTTCCTTAAAATTAACAATTTTCTTCGGAAGATCACTTAAAAAGAAGAATGTGCATTGCAGCATGCTAACCATTTAATAAATCTTCCATGACCAATTGCTATATTGATGATGAAATTGCACACAATTAATTACTTTTGAGAGAATTATAATAATTACAAATTTTGGCCTTAAGTTCAAATACTTAAGAAATCACTTAAGATGCTACTGGAAAACGCCCCCAGCAAATGTATTCTTCCATATCAGTAAATTCCGACATAAAACAATGAATTTCAACGCTGCAATTTCCTGCTCAAAAATAAACAAAATCATCCCCAGAAAAAGTCATTTATAATATTTGATGAAGAAAGCAGTTCCTTGCGAAGTCATATGACAAAGTGGTTACATTTTTATCATGCTTGTAACGGCAATGAACTAGAAGAGGAGTATCATTTTCAGACGTCATGCCAAGTCCGACATTTAACGAGTGCAGATGGCGATATGTTACTGGTTTCGGTTTAACATAAAACCCCTTACATTTTAAAGGGACATACCATACATATAGCCTGTTATATCCTGAAACATAGATTATGTGTTCAATTAACGCAAAATGATAAATAAATAAAAATTCATAAGAACCTATGGCGAAAATTGCCTTATTTTACAAAGATTAATCAGTACAGAGGCTTTCTGTAATAAATCGCATCCACCCATTATTTGTACAACAACAACTCTACACAGATTATTGAATGATTAACGGTACTGCAGTATATTTTAAACCGCTGATTTCATCGATAATGACTGGGAATGCATAGCTGAAACTTTAAGGTTAAAGGCATATACCCTATAACTCATATCATTATCGATATAATAGCAGCGGTTTAACATATACTGCTGTACCGTAAACCATTCAATAATCTAACCCAACCTTAAAGTTTCAGCTATGTGAAATTGCATTTAATATCTTGGGGAATATGTGCAAAATTTGCTTCAAATTACAAAACATTTAATCTTAGAATTGGATTCTTATTTAATGCGAGCAGATTGAAATTGGTCACGGAAGTAGAATGTATTTGCGTTAGAAGCAAACCGTATCGTAATTTATCTCGTGATATTGGATAGGAGTGCCTTATATAATTTATGGAATTAAAAAAAAACGTATGCAACACTTTTCGGAGATTTAAGCATGATAAAAACGAATGGCAAAAGAAAGTAGTGTTTTACAATTCTTGGTTTTAATCACGCTGCTCACTCTCAAATTTCGGTTAAAAAATAAAAATAATCAAACTTTTAAAAAATAACATATTTACATCTTGGCGAGTTTATATATTTATTTTAAATTGTGCAAGCGCTTATGAACATTTCAATACAACCATGTAGCGTAGCGGTGCCTATATACCAAATCACAACATCATTTTCAAAAGAATGTTGCGAATTGCCACCTAAATTGTAACTTTCATTGTAGATTCAAGCATTTACATTACTCCTTCAACGCATATTTTAATCGCTGATTTAACATATAATGACTAGAATGTAATAAGGTTAAGTCAAGTGCTTGCAAACAGTCTATGATTTATGCTTTTGGTCATTATATTTGACACCAGTTACAGGGGTCGTCTCATTAATTTGGACAGTCATTCGAAATTGTACGATTTTTGTAAAACAGTCGACTAATCAATATTCCTCTGCGCACATTCTCGTTCACTATTCACAGAGTCGAAGATTGAAAATTCAAATTCACTGCAATCCTATAAAATACGAGAAAACTATACTGAGAAACTGCAAACAAAAAATTAAGTGAAGAAAATCTCCTATAGCATTTCAAATAAGTCTGCCGAAACAAGATTCTAGATTCAAAGATAGCTTTATAAAGCACAATATTTTAATTTCAGCAAACCCCGTTTAAAACGAACTACTTGGAGCCATTTAAATGTGTTCCTTATATCCGGAGTTTGTTATATCCTTGTATCATTTTCATACAAAATAAATACAGAAAAAAACTATGGCAGAATTATTTTGTTCCTTATATCCGGAATTCGTTATATCAGGAGTCGTTATATACTGAGTTTACTGTAGTACGTTACCGTTATACTTCGCCAAGCTATTGTTTATACATATTTTGACTAAGTAGTTGACATCACTTAGTAATATATCGACATTTGACACATTATTACATGTACAACTTACTTTACTAATAATAAAATAATGATTTGGTGAAAGCCATTTGTTTTGTAATATTTATTGTTTCTGTTGCTCTAATCTGTGCAGTTGTGTCACAACTTATTCAGATCGTATTTGTTTCTACCGACATTGCGAGAGTGTTGTTAACGTTTCCATTGGAAGGAGAAAAGATTGGAATTACATATCTGGCAAATCAAACTCTATTTCATCTGACATGTGTTAAATTAAGTTTGAATTAGGAGACGCGGTGAAGCGAAATTGCAAAGTCAGACGACAGAAAACATCAATTGTCCACGCAGCTATAGTAACTGAAGCAATTTTCTTTGTATTGAAAAATGGATTCCCTTGGAGACGAGCTATCCTTAACACGACGTCAACAGCTGACAGAGCGTTCAGCCATGCAAAAAATGAAATGAATATTAAGCTGAGCTGACAAAAAATATGAAACTATAATACAAATATTTGCGAATGAAACTTGTCAAAACTTGTTGAAGTAGCTTGTTAAAGTGTCTAAAAATCAAAGTACATAAACATGTGTAAACAACATCAAGAGTAGCATTCTCCAACAGCCAGACTTGCACACTGAATAATAAATCCTCCAACTATGAGAAAATGGCAGAGGACAAGCGTACAATATGGCTACAAATGTATATACATGCATGACATAACGTACTGACTACAAATGTATATACATGCACGACATATCATACTAACTACAAATGTATGTCCATGCTCGACACAACATAAGCTACTTCACAAACGCTCATATATGTAGAATCAAAGGCTACCGCTTCGGAGCGGTCAGTTACTAAAAATATTATTGAGCGGGATTTTGTAGCATGCTACCTTCGATCTTTCCTGAACTCAACCAGTGAGAAAATTATGTTAAAATACATATCACCACTGTGTAAAGTTCTTGCAGTACAACGTTGTACAAAAAATTGGAATGGAACGAATCCAAACTTTAAAAAGGGCATGTTCATTATAACATCACGTTGCTGGATAGATTTTATTTTCATAATTTGGTTGAAGTGTGATGTTGCCATGCAACAAAATTGTTAATAGTTTGAGGGTTTTTTTTAATTATATTTCTAAAACTTTAAACAGGTGTGTCATTTCCTGATTGATGTACTACCCGATATGAGGTATTTTGTGAAAAGTGCATTCTTCCTTGTGCGATGCTTATGCTTAGTGTCTGGCCTGGAGTACTACACAAGTCAGTGTTCCATTATATCTCATTGTTTGAATACATATAACCAAACAAAACTACTGCTATGGCGGGTTTTTATTACATTATGTTGTTCTAATATATGATATTCGTTTTTACGAGACTGTTTGAATCATTCCTACCATCTCACCGTCTACGCATTAATGACAATTTAATTCTAACGTGGCAAAGCTACATTGTCCAGTATTGATCGAATGCAATAAAGATTCAAATTTCTTCGAAACATAATTGCAACATCCAGAATGCGAATGCTGTTTCAAGAAACGAGCTTTAGACTCTTCGGACTTGAAACCATATTGTATTTCTTATTATACAGAAAGAGAAAATGTTTTATTTTACTCTCCTTAACTTTACGCTAGACATATATTCCAACTATTTATTTCTCTCCCGCAAATTGTGATCATTATCAAACCCAAGATTTATTACGTAAGAACTTTACTTTAATAGCCAGACATTATTTCACTTTTAAGCTATCCAATAAAAGGAAAATTACACATTCCGCCGTAATTGAAGCCTTTAAGTAAGAAGTTAATGCAACTGAGGCAACCAAGAAAATAAGGGAAGAGAAAACAAATTACATGGTTTCTTGATATATTTGGACGACAAAAGGTTATTGTCAAAAGAATTAGATTACCGAAGCTGATTCTCGTGAAACCAGAGTCGGACTACTGATGGAAGTATAACAGGGCTGTAAATGATCACAGATAAATCAAATATAAGACGTTTAAACTCCATTAAACTCTTGCACATGCATTTAGCTAGCATACATACTATTCTTGCCACTTAATACTAATTGCTCTGGATGTCTTCTTCCCACATAAAGTCCGTACATTTAGGAAGAAGACATTTATAAGGCCGCGGTCAAATCTTGGTTTACGCCAGTCGAACCAATGACCTTTTGTTTATGTGACTTATTATCCTTGTTATTATAGAGGGCATTGAAGCTGAAGTTTTGCACTGTTTTGGTGATTTATTATTTAAAGAGAATCGGGTTATAACTTTTCAAATGAATTAACAATTACAGTATTGTAATATAAACGGTGTAGCAGTTTTTTTAAAAATCTTTTAGTTATCGATTGTGATATGGACCTCGAAGTGACCGTATTTGACACGTTTAGTGCAAAACTCGACAGCAAGGTTAAACCCTGTTTTAATTTATTATAATATTGACTTTGTAGTGACCGTATTTGACACATACAATGCAAAACCGTAAAGCAATTATTTGATTATTAAATAATAAACACTTGAGAAATCTGAAAAGCTGCAAACATCATAAGATGATTAGTATTAAAAAAAAACAATACTGCAGCGACATCTACCTTTTGTACCGTCGTGTTGATTACGAAGAACAACAATCAATCAAAATTTACAAAAGTTGTAATTTGAGTTTTAGTCAGTGTAACGGAGTTTTAAGAGATAACTTTTAACTGTCTCGTGGTAAATGTCAATAACTAAGACGATTTTATTTTTCATCTGAAACCCTTATCACATTCTGTATGAAAATTAGAACTTATGTATACAGTACAATATTGGCATTCAGATACAGCTTGCCAATAAAGGCAATAAATATCATTATAACATAAAAGAAGTAACATTATAATATACTCCGGCTATAACGACTCAGGATATAACGAAATACCGGATATAAGGAACACATTTTCTAGGCCCGAAATTGAATTATGAAATATGTATTTTGAATATTTCTTGATCCGGATATAAGGAACAAATTCTATTGATCCCAATGTGTTTGTTATATACGGAGTTTACTGTAATATAAATCCACTGTCGTATAAAAATCATTTTGAGTTACAAAAGGTCAATTTTATCATATCCGATATTGCAATATTTAAATGTTATTATAGAAGACGATGTTACTTTGTTCAATATAGGTAGTTGTTTATCAGGAATAATTCAACAAAATGCTATAAAACATCTAGCTATTCATGTACATAAACCGTTTGATTTCATGATACATATATCAATTGCTTTATCCCACATTTATACAATATAAAATGTAAATGCTGATTTCTTATTGTCTTGTTTGTTTTGTCTCTCTGTATTTATAATGTTATCTGATGTTGCTCCTAAGGGAGATAGCCAGTAGTTATGAAATTGATAGTACAGATGGAATTGTTTCCCTTTTCATTCATTAACGGGAGACAAACCGTTCCTGCTTAAATATTGTGCAATGCATGAATTACCTCCCATTGTACTTAGATAACTAAAATCGTTTGTGGAGCTAACTGATATTTTTGTTAGATTTTTTATTCAATTTTGATAGACTAAATTAAGATATAAGATGAGATTACATTTAAAGCATGGTTCTTGCTGGGCTAATGCACAACATAATTTGCATTCCTAATCATGCTTGTTTCGTGATCATATATTTTGCAGAGGCTCGATTTTCTTCTCTTTTATCACAGGACGTGCTTCATCCTATAAATAGGGAAACTTACTCAACTGTTACAGTGTTTTGACTTTTATTGGAACAAGGATGCAGCAGGCCATCATTTTTAAGTTTCACGTATAATCCCTGACAGTTAAAGGCCTGAAATAAGTAGATGAAGTTTAGACAGATTTATTCTTATGTTTTGTTGTTTTCCTGTTCACAAAAAGTGAACTGTTCTAACAAAACTGGCAAGGTAAATATCCTGCTTTTTATGTCCTACAAATGTTACTTATATTACTGCTAAACATTCACTTACAAAGTATAGCTGTAATATTACAACGTAGGTTAACTACGGATGTATGTTGAGCAAATTTACTGATTTGGTATTAGATTTCACCATTGGAAATATCTGGTCGGAAAATGGACTTTGTGTGAATGATATGTTCAGCATTTATTACTCTGCTGCATTTACATTAATTTTTGTGAACATATATTTGTATCATGTAACCTACACAAAAGAGTTTTTTTCGGGAAAGCATCATAATTACATTAGATCATAAACTGTGAAATATGCTTTACATAGTAAAATTAAATATCCATAATTTCTGTCAATAAAAGAAAATAACTCGGTATATAGCATTTGACATGTTTTCAATTTATTTGTTACGTTTTTCCAGGAACGTAGAATATACTGTTGATTCTACGTTCCTGGTTTTACCTTTTGTTGTTTAATTTTATTCACTTCCACTATTTTGAATTGTACATGTAATATAACTTTAAAAATCTGTTTTGAATCTCACAAAACCTTTGGGGAAATATATGTCGCCTCGCATTTCAACATTTTCGTCAACATTCCAAGATAACTTGAAAGCCGTGTTATATGAAATACAACTGTTACAGTATTTCAAATTTCAGTATCCCGGTCATTTGAAATGGAATTTGTTTGCAGTATGCTCTGAAACAAAGATAGAATTCCTACGAAGTGTTACATGAAAGCTACAAAATTACATTAGTTGCAGAACATTCGCAGGGTCCTTGTGTCTTGTTTAAAACGTCTGCCAATGAGCCGTATCAATAGACATAGCACGTTCCTATCACATAAAATACTTCATTTAAGTCCATTAGTTCATAGCAATCGATAGTATCATTTCTATAAGAGATTCATACTTCTATTTAAACTTTATTAAATATGCAATTTTAAAGTAGAAATGTTTCGATTATACACTGGATTAAAACAATCTCAGTTAAAATGTACATCGATTTGTTTTTTAAGTCAAGTATATCATCTTCTAAGCACAATTTAAGTAACCAAAATACCTTAGCGCTAAGTCAGGACACAATATACTCTATCTGATTTTATGTTGTTTTCAATAGTAATTGATCAATCGTCTATTTGCATTTATTTCCAATTTATGTTACATGTATCAACTTTGTGCTGTGTAAAACAAAAGGCATGTTAAATCAAATTCGATGTAATAAACCACTGCGCTAAACAAAACAGTAACTGTATTTAAACCCGAAATACTAAAGGACCCTCAAATGAATAGAAAAAAAATATTATTGCCAGTTCTGGAATGAACGTTGAACAACTTTGAATTTAAATGCAGATCCCATTTACTGGCACTTAGTACATGATTTAAGTCGTGCACTATTCATCTGAATTACTCTGTTTAATTTGATTTTACTGTTTGTGTCTGGTTTAAGAGTATCTATCAGCTCATTACATCTGGTAATACGATGACGATGAACATTTTACTCGTATTATATTATTAGGTGGAGTGGGAAGGGCGAGGTGAAAACATCCGTTTTAAGAGCATTTTAGCTATTTACGTATATACGGGTAATTTACCTAAATACTGTTCTTTGATGAACCAGTAATAGATCACATCATCCGAGAATGTTTGGCTCAAAATGGAAAGTTTAATGTAATAACCTTACAATGCAATGTTTTCGCCTACAAAGTCCCATGGAATAATCTATAAGGTGCAATGTTATAACCTTTAAAGTGTTATGTTATAACATCACCGATCAGGCGCAATGTAATAACCTGTAAGGTGCAACCTATGAGGCGAACCATAACGTGAAGAAATATCCGTACAACGATCATTTTCCCTCTTTTATTAAAACATTTGAGTGTTGGATAAATATTTTAATAGTAACTTTAATAGTCTGAATGTTTCCAGTGTAATAATCGGTTTCTAGTTCATCAAATATAGCCGCCTGATTAAAGTTCCTAATTTCGTCATTCTGTGAATAATGGAAGGCTTTCATTTCCCATGAGAAAGTATCTTAATAACTCAATCCTCTTCTTTAATTACTGTAGTTTGTTTTTATTATTGGTTCGTGGTACAAATACAAACTTTCTGCCACTAATTATTTTCACTGTTCGTTCCATGTTTCGTCTAATAAATACATAACATCCGTTAAGTCGCATTCGAATAAATAATTGGCATTCGCGTATTTTAAGTTTTGCAAACAAACGCATGGTACACGCAAAACTTGGCAATCGCAAAGTTAATCATTCAAGATGATGCATATGTGGGTGGTTAAAGTCCCAGGAGCACTTTGAATTAACTGATATAGGAAAGTAAGTGTTCGGATAGGAAATTGATAGAACTATGCTTTTTTACATACAATGTTGATCCATGACCTTTTTTCGTATTAGTTTTTTCACGATTAAATGTTTCATGAAAGCGGTTTTTTAAAAACATTTTGTAATATCATTCAACAATATTCCGCTATATGTACTCATCAATTAAAAAAACAACGTGAGGCATGTTTGTAGTTTAGATAAAGAAAAATCACACCAGTAAGACATATGTCTTTGTAAAATTAAAGATGCTTGTATTGTAGCATCCGAAGTATTCCATGGACTTTTACTATAAGCCTTTTTTACGACTTAACATTCAATTTTCTGAAAATAAAGTTTAAAAACCGGCATTACTGAAAGCTAAGATCTTTTAAAACTGACATCTTGGAAACAGAAAACGTACACAATGATCCAAAACCTAAATACATATTACGATCATAGCGTATACTGTATACAGATCTTTAAGGGGTATTGATTGAGACGGACGCCCTTTTAGCTAATGACATACAGACACACTATGTCTTTTTGTTCCAGGAAGAAACATATACAAATAATTACAGTAAATTGCAGAAGTTTTACACCACGACAATTTCGCAAATTTACTGCTGATCGCGAAGGGAGCAATTTCCCATTATCAATATATGTTAAATAAATTTTTAAAATTAGCAAGGTGGGGAATTAAGCCTTGGTAAAATTGACTCACATTAAAGCTGCTAGCTCTCAGTTACCGCTGAACAATTTTTTTTAGATTGACATACTTATACAGAAATATAAAACTAAATGCTGGAATCAAAATATAAGCAAACATCTATGTAGGAATTTGCAGAAATCTATTAAAAATGTCGGTTACACGGCACCGCTACACTATATGTTTATATTGGAATTTCAAAAGCGTTTGCAATAAATCGCCAATATTACAAAATTTTCAATGTATTAAGTTAATATGTATCATATGTTATGTAACTCGTCTGGCTTTACTTTACGGTTTGATATTTGAGATCTTACAAAAGGAGATATATCAGCTTGCATAAACGTTCTACAAATAGCCCTTCGTTTGTGGAAAGTATTGTTTTCCCTAGAATAGCATCAATTCCAAACGATCGAATAACCCTTGAAGGGGACAAAATCGTTTTCCCTAGAATAGCATCAATTCCAAACGATCGAATAACCGCATTGAAGTAGGGACAAAATCATGTATCATGTTTATATGACGTCTGTAAGTCAGAGGGACAATCTGTATTTGTGGTCTTTGCAATATGATGTAAACCGTTTTCTCCTGCATTACCATAGGCTATATACTAAGGTTTGCCTTAAGTTTATATCTAGAGATCATATAAATTTTCTATGTTCTTTTTCTACGCTATTTGAACTGTCGAATGCACATGTATCCTTTCGTAATCTTTTTTTTTATAATAACAAGACGCATTTGTTCTACTATAATAATTTCATCTGCTGTGGTGTATTATCCACATTTGGAAACTGTTACTGTTCGTTTGTCTTGCTCAACTCCTTAAAGGGACATACCCTATAACTAATCGGAAACTAAATACCCCCCACAACATCTCTGGTATTATAACTTAAACTTCAAACTATAAAACACGATTCAATGACTAAATATTTGCACCTGAGTTCGGATCAATTACAAAACATGTCTTTAAGGGTGTTTCTCTTGGTGCTCTGCCTTCTGCAAATGCATTGAGTACATACGTTTTTTGGTTCTCAAGGTTTGCTTTTTATATATTTATACACGAGCATTTTTGTGTTTTACATACCATGCCTTTTGTTTCCATTGCGTGTGTTAGAGATTCACCTAGCAGGGATTACTTTTATTTACACTGTCCTGTGACTTTGGAACATGGTGGGGGTAAGAGTGAGGTTGGGTGCGCACCATAAACCGGTTTAAGCTCCCCAGTGGTGTTTTTGCCACTGACCGTTCCAAGGCGGTGCCCCACTATGTTCCTTTAATTGTTCGTTTTGTCCTCGTGTGTTTGCTTTGTATGCTAGTGTGTGTTGGTGGTGTGCACTTTTGGGTGATGTGGGGCTCGTTTTGGGGAGGCTGCGTTTTTGGTACGTGGCATTCCCTGTTTGATATTATTTTTGTTTTTAGTAATTTTAGAATTTCACTATTTGCCACACCTAATAACGTATCTTACTTTTCTTCTCAACTTTATCATGTCAGATACACATTTTCCTCGATAATATTCAGTTTATAGGCAACTGGCTCTCATCTCCAATACTAATATTGACAGTTCTTCAGATACATATTTCGTTTTATGGACTCCTGATAATTCTCTTAAGAGATGTGTTGTGTATAGATAACGGCATTAAACGACAGCCTGTCAATTAAGAAACAAATGGATACTCATTCTCGTCATTGTCTCAGATTAAGTATTAACACACGTGCTCACGAAGGATAAAGAATGCTCACAGTTATTGACGTAAGACACGATAGTCTTCCGCCATTTTGATGTGGTAGGTTTTGGCCATTTTATAAATTTCAGCCATTTTGATGTGGTAGTTTTTGGCCATTTTGAGGTAGTGATTTTGTAAATGTCCGCCATTTTAATGCAGTTTATTAAAAATTTTCGCCATTTTCACTGATAAGGTTTGCAATCTAATGTGTGGTTATTTCTGGTTTTTATATTAGATTATCAATTACTTTTAAAATGGTTATACAATACGAATAGTGCAACCATTTCTAAGACATGTGATGTATTTTCCCACTTTTATCGTACACTTGCTGAGTTACTGTATTGAATACTCCAAAATTACCTCAGTTATTGATACTTCCATCATGATCTGCACAGTTAGTACAGATAAATTCCTTTGCGGTGAGAAGGGTAAAGGGCAAGAGGTGAAAAAAATCTGAACCAAAAAATTGAGACCAGTTAACGAGATTGTGGTGTATACAAATAAATAACATTAACCTCCTCATATGACACCAGTACTGGTTTTAACATGAAGCGAACTCGAAAGTTATTCGATAAGCTACAGGCTTTCTTCACAATCGAGCTAAAATAAATTAGTATAAACTAATACAAATGGCTCATATTTATATTATTGTCCAGAATCATAAATTGCGATTCACCAGATTAAAAAAGACATTTAAACCGTTCGAAACTAAATATCCCATTCTAAATCAATACAAAATGTTTGCTAAATCTGTCATTTAAATTAACAGTCGTTGATCTGAAAATATTTTAGACGGTAGGTGTTTTGAATGTTTCTTTGGAGACGGAATACGTTTCTATCTCAAATATTGCAAATACTGATAAAGGAATACGTGACGTGACCGGGTTTTTCGGTATTTAAAACTGTGCACACATTCTTATGGTACTAATACTGGTAACATATTGCGAAAAATAGGATACTATAAGGGCGTGCAAGTCCTGTACGATCAGAAGTATGGACGCGTAGAGGATGTTTTTGAATAAGCATACGGACTATCCTGTATACAGTACAACAAATACTTCCCGTCCCGTAGACTTTCGTATTTTTGGAAACACCGGCGCCGTACATTCCCGTATGTGAAAAAATTAAAACCAACGCCATATATAGAACCGATACAATACTCTGTTACCAAATATACAATCCAGAAACTGAGAGAACATACAGGTCATATGTTATGCAAATACTGACATTAAGATAAATACATCTTCTTCCAATACCATTGGCATCGTTCTCTCATGAGACATATCTCTTAATACTTTCTTAGCTTAAGATAAATTTCTGTAATAAAAACAGTGAAAGAAGAAACCATTTAGGTAACAGCATCGTATTTTCTCTACAGTAAAGGAATACCAATAGGCATCTCGGCTGTTATCAATAACTCGTTAATAACTCATATAATATATGACCCAGAATTTAACAATGTCGGCCTTTCTGGAATATATGTTATGATAACAACTGTTATGAAGAAAGAGTTAACTGTTTTGTAATTTTATATTTGCGACCCTATAATTATACGGTTTTTAATGGTCGCATTTTTAACGGCGACGGCGTTAATGACCTATTATAACGTACAATGTTGTAAAATGGGATCATGCGACTATATACACGTTATTCAAACGTCGCAACTTTAAATGACGTAAGCAACCAATAACGACTAAATTACAACTACAACTCGACATTAAGTGGAAAAACAATCAACTGTTATGAATAATTTGTAAGCAATTTCCACATGTATGTACAGTATGATCAGGAAATTTCCGATTTCACTAATAAAGGAAATATAAAAACCAATGTACATGTATAACCCGTTCTTACCAATATTTCATTTAACATGTATTATGATACGGTACTCTGCGTTCTAACGTACATCCGATGTAACGTTGATTCTGATTGGTTGCGCCATTTACATTTGCGACGGATACATATCTTGTATACAGTCCAAAATAGAACGATTTGTAATAATCGCACTTCAGAGTATTTTGCGTCATAGAAGGAATAGTTTAGTGACTTCGACATTTCCGACATTATTATATCGTATTTTAAGGGACATACCCTATAACTGATGTCGAATTTTAAGCTGCTCGCTCTCAGATTTTGGTAAAAAAATAAAGTTCTTCAAACTGTATGTAAATAACGTATCTTAGAACATATAGTCATACGAAAAGGCTTCAGTATAAATTCCTGTCACGTTTATCTCTAAACTTCAACTCAAACGCTATCAAATTCAAAAGCGTTGCTGTGGGGCTCGTTTTGGGGAGGCTGCGTTTTTGGTACGTGGCATTCCCTGTTTGATATTATTTTTGTTTTTCTGAAATTTCAAATTAAACATATAGTGTAACGGTGCTGTGAAACCGACATTTTCAATCGATTTCTGCAAATGTCCTACCTAGTTCTTCAAACTGTATGTAAATAACGTATTTTAAAACATATAGCCGTTTAAAAGGCTCCAGTATAAATTCCTGTCACGTATATCTCTCAATTTCAAATAATACGCTACCAAATTCAAAAGCGTTGCAAACGCTTTTGAACTTCCAAAATAAACATATAGCGTAGCGGTGCCGTGTAATCGACATTTTCAATCGATTTCTGCTAATGCCTACCTAGATTTTTGCTTACATATTGATTATAGCCTTTAGTTTTATATTTATGAATAATTATGTTGTATCTTAAAAAAAGAAATTTCAACGGTAACTGAGAGCGAGCAGCTTTAAATAAGGCAGGTTCTTCTTTTAAATTGTATTTATTTATCATTTTACGTTCATTGAACACATAATCTATGTTTCGTGAATATAATCTGCTAGATGTAGGGAGTGCCTCTGTAAAACAATGTTTACATATGACGTGCATTTGTATTGAAGTCGTTTCTTCATGAAAAGAGTTGCCAAAGTGCATTTCGTATTTTTGGAATATCATTGAAAAACATAAAGTTCTAGTATTTGATGTTCGATTTAGGAAACAAAGTTACGAATTATTTTATTTTTTTGTACAGACAAAGGTCATTTCCACTGGTATGACATTATTCTCTGTACAAAAAAGAGCTACTTGTTACACTTGACCGCTATTAGAAACGCAAAGATTTACCTGTTGAACATTTTAATTTGAATGACGCTATTCTTTTTATTTCTATTTAAGTCATTTTTTTGCGATGACTTACTGAAACCTTTACAAGAATTCAATGTTGTATTGTTTTTGTTGTGTATGAAATTTGAATAAATTGGAAACACGATAACAGTGTTAAAATAGATATTTTGCCACTTTTGCGTTTCTAAACCTGTTGAGTGTACTTAAATCCTAGCACTTTATTTTGAATGTTACATTACATGAGGAAGTTGTTTCTTTTCTTATAAAGTCATGACGTCATCTAACTGATCAACATACTACATGTAAACGGCTAATTAGAAACAGGTTATTGTCATGTAACAAGATTAAAGGGGAAATGTATAGCGGAAGTAGTTTCTACTACATAATTAATTCAATTCTGTACAATCATTGACACAGACTTAGACGAATAAATGCAACATTAATGTCAACATTGTCCGTACCTGTTCATATGACACCAGAACTGTTGATTGTTTCGAGAGTGACTCGATAAGATTAAGGATTTCTTCACAATCGAGTTATAATATTAAATTGATATTTAAACTAACATTTCTGGCTGAACTCACAAAAGCGTGCAATAACGTGACCGTCTTTTGGGAGGGGTAATACGAATTTCAATGAATGTGTATGCCAATCTAGATTTCCCTAGATGTTACGAATTCAATATTACTTTATGTCTTTTTGTCCAAGTATTACAAATTTTGTGAAAATCTTCCAGATATTACGAACTGAATGAATACAAGTGTGTCGTTTTATGTCCATGCATCATGGTGGACATATGTACATGTATACTAATACTATACATAATTATGTCCAAGAGATTCGTTCAGCAGTGGTTCAAGTCAGAAATCAAACTTACCTTTTCTATCAGCAGGGTCCTTGTCCCTCCTTTTTTTCCATCCGATTCATTGTGTTTTACAGAATCGGACTCACTAGAAGCACTAGTTTTTAAAATTCCATGTATCACCTTGGGGCTTGTGTGGTATTGCCCCTTTTCATCAGTTTTCACAACCAACTGTACCGGTTCTTTCTCCGGATATTTAATGCGTGTATGTTCGTTTGAATCGTTCTTCTTTTGACTGTGTCTTTTCTGAATTCCCTTAAGCAATTTAGATTTGAGACTTCCAGTAGAAGACTCTTTGCTAGCTGCCTGTAGGTCCCTTAATTTTGTTTCATTCATTGCATTATCTTTACACTCAGATTCTAGCATCTCGTTGCTCTGATTTTCTAACATTAAACGTAAATTCGAATGGCAAGAGTAATAAACTAAGCGATCAACGCTAGATAAATCCGAGTTCTGAAAACTTGCAAATGACGCAGCGTTTGGCGTCATATATAATTCGTTATTTCCGGAAAATGACGTCATTCCTGATCGTGACGTGTGCATTCCATCTGACGCTGTATACATACTTCCGCTTAAGGTGTTAGAACTTGCGTTTGGGGAAAGAAAAAAGTTTTGCTGGTGTGAAGGGGAAATCAAACCGGAAGTGTGCAACATTGAGGACATCTGAACTTCGTATGACGTCTCCGGTAAGGAAGTTTGTTTTCGTATTTTTGAAACCGGAAGCACAGTTTTCGATTCCGGAGTATCTTTCTTAAAAGTGTCTTCCTCGTCAGAGCTTGTGTTAACTTCTTCTGTTTCCTCAACTTCTACACTTTCTTTAATTTCCTTTAAACTTCTTTCATCCATTTTTCAAATTGTGCTCAATATCCACAACCGATGTCTACCAGTTCTCTCTGCGTTCTGGAATAAAACAAATATAAACTGTTAAAATGTTACATTGTTACAATATATTTATCCAATACAACCAAATGTTTGACATGTTATCATTTCGCTCGTCTGTCGTCAGGAATGATCCTATCTTTATGAGCTTAATTGACAGTTAATACAGTGTCTTGATATAAGCTTCTGTTTCTGTAGCTAATTCCTATCTATAGTTGGATTCAATTATACTTTACATGACATTTTTATCATCATTTCCCGAGACTTTTATTGATTAGGTATCTCATTTTAAAAAGTTCCATGAATTAAGATCAGACGTTTTCTATAAAAAAGACTACTGCAGATAAATACACGTAATAACTATGGATTTTTTTTTAAGAGACGCCGTATAAAATCCTTCAATAAATAATGTGTCAGTTGAACGTAAAATGATTAAATCATACAATTTTGAAGAACAACATATATCTAAACATACTTCATTTTCGCACAAACAATCAATATAGAGACCTTCTGTGATAAATTGCTATCCACCTATTAAGTGTAACAATTTTATTGAAGATATTCAATGTTAACAAAGTTCTGCAAGACATGTTTAATTTAAAACGCTCATTTTACCGTTAATGAATAATAATTACTAGAATGTATTGCTTAAACTTTTAGATTAGGTAATAATACTTGCAAATATTCTTTTTGTCATGCTTTTAAAGTTATAAAATGTGGCACCAGTTATAGGGAGTGCCTCTTAAAAAAAGTATCACATTTGCATGTAACGTAACATTAAGCTAGCACATTAGATTACAGTCGTTGATTTTATTTAATATGTTAATATGTCTCTCTTCAGATAGTATAAAAGGCCACCTGTAGTTAAAGGCAGAAAACAGCATAAACCTTTTAGATTTCGACGCCAAATTTCCATAAATATTGTTGAATTAGATAAATGTCCAGTCGTGCAAAAAATGCGCACTTAAAATACAAGCCTATATAGAGGCGAGAAGAATTTGTATTGGCAGTGTTCATTTGTTGTTATGGTAACATTATTCATTACGTTTAATGGTACACATGTGAGGGGATCATCCATGTACGGAAAACCGATTGATTAATTGTTATTGAGTTTTATACATGCATTTTAAAGCAATGTTATAAAAGTTAAGCGTACTTTTAACTGTCGTGCCGGAAGTAAATCAATGAAATTGGTCGTTAAACATGTAAATAATTAGCGAGCTCACAGATTCGCGAAACGACGTTTATTTTTTAATCTTTATTTTTTCCTTTCACGAAAACATATCAAAAATATTAACAAGTGAATAAAGCATGCGCTTTGAGCAGCTGTAAAGTTTCGAATGCAGTTGGAGTGAGAAACGTTCTTCGTTTCCTTTTTGCAAAAGGAAGGTTATTGTTTATTCAAATATTAATTTGTCTCAAAAGATCTATTCTTAGCAGTCTATAGCTTCTTTCAATGCCAATCTGCAGAAAGTAGACAGTAAAACAAGATATCGCTTCACCGGAAATTAAATTCGGATTTTATGGACTCGCTTGGAAAGATTTTAATCTGCATTTCACGTCATTAATTGAAGATAACTACTACCGGGATTCACAATGGGCGTGTACCGTCAAATTGAAACCATTTATCATACAGAGAAAATTAAAACAGAGTTATTTTTTTTGTAATTGTATTCTAGCTGCATCTGGATTGAAATTTCCTGGCAATGCAAAAAGAACACTTGAATGCAAGTTTTGAACTTGTATCTTCTTGCCTTAATTGATACCGTGTCTGTTCGGTTCGAAGATAAAGATTTGAATATTTAATGCGTAATACATAAGTACATCGCTAAATAAAATACGTTCTGCATTGCTTAAAAATCTCTTAAAGTACCCTGCTAATTCCTTAAAGTTTACTGCTAATCCCTTAAAGCATCCTGTTGATTCCTTAAAGGGACACACCCTGTAACTGATTTACAACTAAATAACCTCCAGATTATAAATATGAGATAGATAGTTTGGAAGTATTATGACTTAGCCTAAAAGTTTCATTTATATATTCCCAGTCATTATCGATAAAATCAGCGAGTTAAAGTTTATTGCAGTTCCGTAAACCATTCAATAATCAATGTAGAGTTGTTGCAAAACTATTGGGTGGATGCGGTTTATTACTGAAAGCCTTTATATTGATTTATTGTGGAAAATTGACACATCTTTCGCCATACGTTCTTCTTTGAAATTATATTTATTTATAATTTTACGTTCATTGAACACATAATCTATGTTTCGAGAATATAATCTGCTAGATGTAAGGAGTTCCTCTTCAAAGTAAAAATCCCTTCAAAGTATCCTGCTAATTCCTTAAAGTATACTGTTAATTCCTTAAAGCATCCTGTTGATTCCTTAAAGCATCCTGTTGATTCCTTAAAATACAATGACAACAAGAAAAGACTTTAGGCTACACATGAATGAGGTTATCCTTATATTGAAGTTGGGCAACCCAAAACTACAATTCAATATTACAAGCTACCAGTGCACGTAACTACAAACGACCTACGTGACCGAGTGGTACATGTAAAGGTAGCTCAATTGTAAATGAATGTGCCACTCTATAACTGACGATTATGGCGACCACACTTTCAGTGAATAAAAGTTGTAATTTGAAAACAGACAACAAAGCCCGAAAGGCAACCACTGCATTTTTTGATTATTTACCTTTAATAATTCATTACTTTTCCTTACATTTAGAAGCAAAGTTTGTTGTTGCCTCTGTTTTATTGCATACAGCATCTCATGCTCAATGCATCCGATATTGTATAGTGGTCTACAATTCTGTAAATAAGATATAATCGTAAGTAATGTGACACATGTGAAAAACAGACACTGCAAAAAAGATCATATCTATTCAAAGATACAACATTTAGATATAAACAGCACTGAATATCGCAGTGGGCATCAATAGCTCAGTAGATAGGACGTTCGCCCCCGGGAGGTCTCGGGTTCAAATCCCAGCTCAAGTACGAGGTGTGTCATTGGACAAAAACACTGATGCCACGGATAGCAGAGATGACAAAACTCGTTGCCTCTCTCTTGCGAGCTTGATAATATTTGAAATGAGTGTTCATGAGCGATTTGATAAGCTACGGAGCTTTCTTCGTAATCGAACTAAAATAAATTTGTAAAAAAGAATTCCTGGTAAAGACGTTAAAGCAACGATCATTGCATTTCAAGTCTTTCCTTTAATGGCAGCTATTTTTGTAATCCATTAGTTACTCTAATGCTTTCAACATGGTTTTTATGATAATCAAAGCTACTGAATACCCAATAATTATGTTGTTTTCCTTTTTCGAACAATCTGACTTTCTTTAGAACTATAAAAACCTTGATATTCTGAGAAATTAAAGTTGTTTCGAACAAACAAACACTATTAAACTGAAAATTGAAATGCTATTTTGGCTATACTTCGACAAAAGGCGACAAAAGAAATGTTTCTGATAATTGTCTCAGAGAAAATGTATGAGCTATTTTCAGCATAAAGTTTGTAGCTAGTAGATAACTTGAATAGACTCATAGGCCATAACTACTGATGTCCCAGGATCTATTTCAATTTACTGATATAGTAAAATAATTCACCGATAGGATTGTGATAGCACCATGTTCTACTCACTTTAAAACAATGTTTACGTTTTTGGTGCGTGGCATTCCCTGTTTGATATTATTTTTGTTTTTTTACATATGCCTTTCTTTCGCATTTAAGTCGTTTCTTTATAAGAAATAGTTTTTAGATATCATTGAAAAAAATTCTGCGCTATATTTCTAACATAGACTTATAGACTGAAAATCAAGTTTTTGGTGCAAAAGGTCATTTTCACTGGTAAGACATCCTTTTGGGTTAAATAACAGCTACTTATAATTGCGGTGCTGAGACTTAAGATAAAGGGAGCAAGTAAAGCAGTGAATTATAAAATCATAGGAGTAATGGCCATAATGACTAAAAAGGACCATGGTTATTTTAGATGTTTCAATTCTTAATAGCACTAACATTGACAGAACGCTTTTTTCTGGTGCAACTGACTATTTGTGAAAAATAATCCTAACATTACATTTTGAATTGAACGTACAAAACAACGCAGTATTGTTAAATGATACTGCCAAACTTTAGAACACTCTTGACAAGTTTTCACGGAGAAACAACATGACTATAAAAGAAAGGCGTATGTCAAAACTGTCCCAAAATAAATAGAAAATAGTTCCAGCATTTTATTCTATCACTTAATTAATTATGTGTTCCTTAGTGATTTTAGAGTTTTGAATAAATTGAGTCGAACATAATGCGGGCAGTGAAAAAGAAAGAAAAAAGATACTTAACTCTAAATGGATGAAAGCAGTTATAAAATTAGAAAATATAAGCTCAAAGTTTGTTTTTTTGAAATAAAATGTTCATATGAGCACTACAAAGCGTCACTTGTCAAAAGCAAATGAATTTAAACATTACTAATTGAAAATGCATTATTCACACATATGCTGCATCAGTCTCTGAAGTCAATGGGTCTCCTAAGATTAATTCCGGATGCATATTCCCTTCGTTAGTGTGCTGTAAATGTCCTTTGAACCTTTAAAGGACATTAACTTTGTGTTAAGTGTTTAATGATTTAAAGGTGTAAAGAAGAACACAGTTTTCGGTTTCGTTGCATTATTTCACTGTGCTTATAAATGCTTGGCGTATAATCCTCGCATGGTCTCTTTAAATATTGTTTTACCACACTTTTGTTTTGAATTCACATTACATGGATTATGTTTAAAGTTCCACTAGCAGCACCAAACCGAATATTCTTTTAAATCTGGAATTGTAACAGGGAAATACAGTTCGAAACTGGCTTCTAAAACTTTACAATAGCCGTGGAGTATTTCCCTGTTTGAGATACTGCTGCAGAAAAGCGAGTGAATGCTGGTATTTCCTTAGATTGACCTTGGTGGTCTTTTTGTCCTACTTTTGCTTTATTGGATGTTGTAAACAGTCAGATATATACCTTGCCCATCATTGGAAGTAAAGTTCTTCAATTATAATTCAAAATAGGCATGCTTATTTTTGTACAACCTATTTACAGCCTCTCTCTTGGAGATTTCTGGAAAATAACAGTTAAAGATATTTGAAAACGGGAAAACCTATTTTCGGTTTTGATAGGCAAAATATAATTCATTAATGCTTTTGTTTTACTCAATTTTTCAACACAATATGGTCACATTCAATGCAGTATGTCATATGATTTCTTCCGAGAAGACGCCCATTACGATTCCAGATTTAAAAGAAAGTTCGAGTTGGTGTTAGTAATGGACCTTTTGTTTTAAAACTTCAGAGTTCATGTAGTATTCATCGATATTATGATGAAATATCGCCTGTATTCTTTATCTACATATTGTTTTTAGCAAAGGGATTATAAAAACCAGCATGTATGCGTAATTCCACGATATAGTCAAGCAAGCTATACATTCATTTCTGCAGGTCAAACTGAATTAATACTTGAAGAATCTGAACTAGTTCACTTGGCCATACATTTCCATTTGTGCAAACTAGTTTCGTAGGTTTTTCAACGCCGAAAAATGTAAATAAATGTAAAGAATTAAAGTTGTCAGAGTTTAAGATACAAGTCAATCTATTGCTTTATGGAAGTTTACTTTTCAAATTTACATAAGTTTAAAGTCAACGGATCACTTCGAATTTACAAATATAGAAAACTAAGTTTACAGATGAGATACTGATGTAACTGTCTAATCAAAAGTATAGATGCATGCGTCTTTTTTGTATTCAAGTCGTTTCTCAATGAACATGAGTTGTCAGAAATACTTTCTTATTTTTTTTAAATATCATTTAAAAAATACAGCGTTCATTTTCTAATATGTACTCATCAATTTAAAAAACAAAGTCAGGAATGTTTTTGGTACAAATAAAGGTCATTACCGCCGGTAAGACATCTCTCTTGGTAAATTTATAGCTACATGTAATTGTGGTACTGGGACTTGAAACAAATCGTAATTCTCAAAGCGTGTACCGGTTCCTATTTCGCTGTAATATTCAGCTGGATGTGTTAAAGAACTGAATCCTCAGTTAAGTGCTTCGCAATTCAATATTGGCATGCATAATTGATTTATGTACTTTAGAACTTGCAAAACGTCGACTTGTAGTGCCGGTGTCTAATACGGATACTTCCATCTTCAAAATGGGACAGTCGCTTGTACCAATAGAATGCGTAAAGACATTTATATGCTCCGTATGTAGTTTTCGTTTCAGTTTATAAACAATATTCGCGTTGTAAAGAGTTTGCTGCAACGTTTCTTATAAAAGTATAAAACACTATTGATGGATAGTCAAATCAATTGCGTTGTTAGTTTGTTGCTGGCTAAGGTAATTTGAATTCGCGGAACCAATTTGTGAGTTTTAGCGGCGTTTATTATTACCAAAGATGGGGATAATCTGCTAAACATGTAACGTTCAGTAATGTCAGAGCTCTTAGTCACAATCATTTGGAAGCCTGAATGAGTAATTCTTCCTGTTCCTTTTAGTGCTCTATTTTAGAAATAATATCCGTCCAAACGTTGTTGAACATCTTATAAAAACGCGTTGAACTTTTGAGGTGTAGTAATTAACCACGAATGCCTCAGGCGTACATGATTTATAACTGAGAGCAAGAATGCCACATGAATGTATATTACAAGATAAACAACGCTATTATTTCGATTCCAATGATCAAATATCACAAAACGGTGTATATATTAGGGATGTAAACGAATACCCAAATTAAATTCGGTCAGCCTTCCGTACGAATATCCGGATACTTTGTTGCTGTATGAACTTGATAAACTGACACGTATTTAATCAACTTGTCGGAAATTTTCGTGACAGTAGATAACTGTCAGAAATTAATAACTGCGGGCGATAATTCTATTCCGAGAACTTATGTTACTATCTTTTTAGTCATACAATTAGCGGCTATAAGATTTTATCATTTATGTCATAAAAATAGGATAAAATGCGTTTCTTCTTTTTATTAGTTATACGTTGTTTTAACGGGCGGAAATGGTAAAATTGGGGAATTCGAATCGTTCTTTAACCGACTGTAAGGAAAAACAGCCGATTGGTCTGCGATGCTTCTATAAAACAATAAACCGTAAAACTACAGCAACATATGATATCGCCTTAATTTGATTAAACAAAAATACGAGATATTGATTTTACAAAATATATTTAAAGACAACCCTTAAAACAACACTACGAAAGTTAAATTGTAAATATAATAACGTGAAAACATAAGATTGATTTTACAGGTTTTATTGACACTTCTGTTTATCAATGTCGGCAATATTGACATAACTACTGTCAATCAATACTTTTATCATATTTCAAATTATTACGGCATATTTTTACTTGTGATATTGACATAAGATGGACATATTATAAATAAATGCAAGGTTACATGTTGCAATCGTTACTTTATACAATATAATGGCATGACAGTTTATGACTTAAGTTCCAGATGAAACAGTTGTTGTTGTTCTTTAAAGCTGCTCGCTCTCTGTTACCGTTGAATTTTTTTTTAATTCACAAACTTAAACATAAATATCAATCTAAATGCTAAAATCAAAATATAAGCAAAAATCTAGGTAGGAATTTGCAGAAATCGATTGAAAAGGTCGGTTGCACGGCGGTTTATATTGGAATTGCAAAAGCGTTTGCAACGCTTTTGAATTTGGTTGCGTATTATTTGAAATTTAAGAGATATACGTGACTGGAATTTATACTGAAGCCTTTTTATATGACTATATGTTCTAAGATACGTTATTTACATACAGTTTCAAGAATTTTTTTTTTTTACCAAAATCTGAGAGCGAGCAGCTTTAAAGATACAATATCAAAGAAAAAAATTTGTTTTCAAATATTTTCAACTAACTTACATGTATGTAAATTGGATACATGTATAATTACTTAAAAGCTTAAGAAAGTCTCATTCTTGCATACCAGATCAGGATATCGGCAGAGCCTTGTTACCGCCAAAACAGTTATAATCGAGCCAGATATTCCCATCTGCACATATTCTTATAAGTTATATACATCTAACTAAAAAAAACTCCCAAAATAACTTTGCATTTATATTGTGACATGTATATATAAGAGGGGTCACTAAGCTCTAGCACCTATTAATTTTAGTTCAGGCTGCCTTTAACAATTTGTTGTCGTATTGAACTGTTACAATAATTTTATAATGTAGTCTAAAGCAGTATCATATCGTCCCGAAGTTAAATTGGTATAAAATTAAGATTAACGACAAAAACTAAACCAACGTAAGTATTTGTTTTATTCTTAACCCTGATTAGCTGTCAGGGAAAGATTTGTTCTCTTTAAATTGAACAGTATTACATTCTCCTTTTGCCCAACTGAGATAAATTCAATAAATAATTTGAAACTATTGTAACTAAATTATCTCTTCCAAAAAAACAAGATCTTAATTGTGTACCTACAGTTTCCTGAATTGTCTGGATGCTGAAATATAAATAAATCACGTCATGAACTTTAAGAGTAGCTATATTAGATAATGTAAAATAGAAAATAGAATAGCTGTGTTAAAGGGGCACTCCCTAAATCTAGCTGATAATATCCTCGAAACATAGATTATGTGTGAGCGTAAAATGATTAAAAAAATACACTTTCAAAGAAGAAACTATGGCGAAAAATGCCGCATTTTACCACAATTAATCAATATAGAGGCTTTCTGTAATAAATCGCATCCACCCATTAATTGTACAACAACAACTCTACATAGATTATTGTATGTTTTACGGTACTGCAGTGTATTTTAAACCGCTACTTTTATCGAAAATGACTGGGAATGTATAGCTGAAACTTTTAGGTTAGATTATAATACTTCCAAAAATTCTATTTTTTCTGTTTTGGAGGTTATTTAGTCGGCATCAGTTATAGGGTATGTCCCTTTAAATTGACATACTGTCTATGAATTATAATAATTACTCTTTTTATTTAGATATTTATATCAAGGTCTCACGTAGCTTTTTGGCAATCAGTGATAAAACAATCGGAACCGGAAACGGAAATTAAACTCAGTATAAGGAATAATTTTGCAGCAATTATCTTTAGTTTAAAACTGGTCGCTCTTAGATTTTGGTTAGAAAAACAAAGTTATTCGAACAGCTTTGAATTAACATATTTCAGAACGAATAATTCAATAAAAATAGAATTTTTTGTAAATTACCTTCGAAATTGCAGCATAAAACACATAGTGTAACAGTGACGTAAAACCAAGCTCATCAATATTTTCAGCAGATTTTGTCTAAAATTGCTGCAAGTGTACTCAGATTTATACTTGTGTTGTTGATTCTATCCATTACTATTACATTTTAGTTTTTAGCATACCTTTATGGAGACATTTATTGCTGTGAACGAACAGCTTTTATATATTTTTCATTTTACTATCGATTTGCAACTACATATATGTGAAAAAGAAAAAAAAGTTTCAAAAATTGTGATATGTTTGTACTATATAGCTTATCATAGAAACGTATGCAAGTAAATTATGTTTATTACATGATTGTGTGTGTTGTGTGTGTGTGTGTGTGTGTGTGTTGGCGGTGTGCACTTCTGGGTGCTATGGGGCTCGTTTTGGGGGCGCTTTTGGTTGTGGCTTCCCTTTTGTTTTTTTTTATGACGGTAATATTATTAAGTTCTAAGCAAAAGATAACAATTTCTCAGTTTTATTGTTTTGGAAAATATGGAGAATCACTTTTAAACAAATTGCAAAAGGTGACTTTCTATTTTCTATCTGCTAATACAATGTAAGAGACATAACACGGTATGTGTTATTTCATATGTGTTTTCAAATAATCCAACTTGTTTTAAGTACTTTTCGATGGCCTTAATACAACATATCAGCAAAATTTGTTATCTTATTATAAGACTTTCTGTCCATTTTAAAGGTCTCCTAGGACATAATCATACCTTTTCAGACAGGATCTGATCATCTCTTAACATTAAAGGTTTAGAATTTTTCTTAAAGCACTTTAAGCACTGTTCTACATGGCGCTTAAGTACAATGTACAGTACATTTTATACAGCAATACTGCTAGTAAATTGTGTAAAATAAACTAACCTGTTTATAAGCCAAATTTCTCACGTTAAATGTTTATCTTTACACGGCGATGGCATGCTATTTTTAGCATTTAATTTCTCATTGTTCCAAGTGTTCAAGATCTAGTCACTGACACAATCAATTGTCTTATCTAAAGATGATCACAAATAGTATGAATTTAATTTAGTTTTGGTGTCCAAGCTATTTCCAATTCCTTACCGCGTTGGCTATTATTATTGTCCCGTGTTTCAATTACAGAATTATCCGATTGCACTCGTATGATATCCTTTCATATGAAAACATTCACATTCACTAACGATGTTTTAATTTCCGGCAAACTTACGCAAGAAATTGATAAAGCAACTGAACTGCAATTTCAATAATTAGTATTCCAATATCATACAACTTGTCTGTGCAAGCTTTATCAGAGGAATGAGACTAAGGGTATATATCGTATATTTCAATCATAGAAAACAATTTTCGTATGAGCTTCTTCTTGCAACTACCTTTAACTTAAAGTAACATAATTTTTTGATATGTCATATGGTACATATATGTTGAAGCATTATGCATTTATGGCTTCCGATACTGCAAAGGCTTTATAGCGCAGACGGCAAAGAGAACATAACAAGATCTTAGATGTTTTAGAAAACTTTTAATGCTTCAACGCAACGTGTTTGTATGAATATTAGAACTTACTAGAGCATCGTTACTTCGGCGGATCATATACTTAAGTTGTCCCTCTTCATAGTTGTGCATTAATCTGTACAATGTGTTAACGAGAACAGAATACTCTAGAGACATGTATCGGTTCTAAGTAGGATTTAAAACGATACAGATATTCATGACTTCATTTAATTAAAAAAAACATGCTTGACATGACGGTTCTGCTATCGACATATACTTTCAAACTATGAAAGAAACATATATTGCATTCATTACAACATTTTTTTTACATTAATTTGTGTCTTTTTTCCAGGCCTTAAGAAACACAAAACATGACAAGAACAGTGAAGAGGAAAATGAATTTCATCTTAAGAGCGGGATCTATCTTTCGTAAATTGACATCTTGATGAATGATTAACGTATACATTTATTCATCATTGTCATATTGTAGCATATCAATTGCCCTATATATGTTAAACGGTTATTTCATTCAATTTTCCATTTCCTTCGGTTCGTGTCTGTGTGATTTTCTTCAGAGTTTAAAGGCGGAACGATACTATTTTGGCGTTGTCCGTCTGTTCGTCCTGAGTCATAAATCAAGAACCAATGGAAAGAATTTCATGAAACTTAAAATCAGTGTACGATAGCTTAATGCCGCGGCGCACGCACAACTCATCCAGTATCAAGAGGTACCATTAATAGTGATGCACGTAATTGCAATCATTTAATTTCGTTCGTCTTAAAGGGGCATATACTATAACTATAATGTGATTTCACTACACTGTTTAAATTGGTTAAATGCTCGCAAAAATAAATGATTGAACTTTTCAAGACGAACTTAAAACTATTAAATGTTATAAAATAGTGTATCTTAAAGTATAGAGACCTTATTAAATTGGTATATCAAACGATTTACAATTATAACTGCAAAACCTTTCAAAGACATTACGCCTTATTTTGCTAAGTTCACCGATTATTACTGAATTGTTTTACCTGAAATTTGAAATGCTTGTTCATAAATGTATTACAATAGGTTTAACAAGATTTAAATTCAGCCCAGTTTTATAGTGGTGCATTCTAAAGAATGACAGACAACTGCTGTTTATGCTAATGAGTTGATTAATCTAAAGACAGTTAAAGCTATGAAAGTATGTCAAAAGTTTTTAGCCAAATACAAGCGCATTTCGTTTTGCTGAGAAAGTAAAGTGAAGATAAGAGATGCCCCTCTATTTTCTTAATAGTATGTTTGATAGCAACTAGCAATTTTGAGATTCAGTTCTTGTTACTTAAGATTTGGCTAGGAATGGTTGCATTAAGTATTGTTAATTTGCACATTGCTTAGAATGGCAAAACACACTTTAAGAATTTTAGAGATATAGGAAGAAATCGGCTTGAGATTGTTGTCTATCATGCAATGATAAACGAAAGTAATTACCGGTTTTCATTAAAAGGACATACCCTATAACTGATGTGTAACTAAATAACCTCCAAAACATAAATAATAGAATCTTTGGAAGTATTATAACTTAACCTAAACGTTTCAGCTATGCATTCCTAGTCATTAGCGATAAAATCAGCGGTTTGAAATATACTGCAGTACCGTAAACTATTCAATAATCTATGTAGAGTTGTTGTTGTACAAATCATTGGTGGATCTGATTTGTTATAGAAAATCTGTATATTGATTGATTGTGGTAAAATAAGACATTTTTCGCCATAGGTTTCTTCTTTGAAAATGTATTTTTTTTGTCATTTTATATGCATTTACACATAATCTATGTTTCGAGAATATAATTTGCTAAAGATGCATGGGGAGTGTTGCTTTAACCAAGCAGGGATGACTGGTGTTTAGATTGATCTTGTACTTTGGATACAGTCAGGGAAGAAATTTAGGTGGTTTCTGTTATTAAATCCGGTTAAGCTCCCCATTTGTCTTTTTGCCATACACTGCTCCAGGTGCTGCACAGACATTTGTATTTACATGATTTTTTAAAATCCAATTGGCATTTAAGATTTTTATAGAATATCAAATTTACGGATTCGAATAATGGCATAACTGTGTTCTATATACCCCTAAACGTGGTGACGTTTACATTTCTTCATATTCTGTGTGGCTTCGTTTCTGCTTTACAAACATTACAAGCCCTGTTTGAATTTTTGTTTTTTATTTGATATAAGAATTGCAGCAATATATTCCCCTATTACTTTTAGCTATTCATACAATTCCACTTACAGCATTTGTTATTACTGTTTTTTTGAGAAAATCCAATCGGTCAATGTGACGATTTTTATAGAATATTAAATTTAAGTACACGAGTGGTTTACTTCTACATAGTAAGCTCCATACAATACAATCATTGCTCACTACTTTTCATTTATTTAAGTGTTTTAAACCCCATCCTTATTCTTATGAAATGTCGAGCTAAAACTTATGTCAAGCATACTTGAACACTTTTAAGAGTGTCTAAACATATGACATGTTTGCAGCATAAGCATAAATTCGTAGTTTTACCTTCACCACTTAAGGAAACTATAGATTATAACATCGGTCTTTTGTGACGGCGGCCAATTCTGGATCGTAATGAAAATATACAAAAAATCTTATCAGTCAAACACAAGATCCATCAACTGAGACAATACTTTTACATTAATTTAACGTATAATTGTATTTTGCACACAAAATATGTTCAAATGTTTTCTGGTGATGGAGGCCATGATATTATCGCGTGAATGAAACACATGGGAGACCTCGGTTTGGTAAACGAAAACCCTCAAGAAAATATTGCCACGACTTGACTTGTACAAAACTAAGTATAAGACAGTGCAAACTGGAAAGGAAAGATCAATATAGCTGTTTTTGTAATAACCAAGTTCACAACCAACCATACAAGACAAAAATGTAAAAGTCCTAGGATCACCATTACAAGTAGCTCTAGATGTCTTACCGGCGGAAATGAACTTTATTTACCAAGAAAGATGTCCTTACCGGCGAGTAACCTTTATTTTACCAGGTCTTCCGGCGGAGACCTTTATTCGTACCAATAACTTTGCTTTTTACATCGAATGTATATGGTAGAAATATAGTGCAGTAACTTTTTCAATGATAATTAAAAAAATGAGAAAGGCTTTCCAAGAAGAAATGACTTTAATACGATAGATAGAAAGACATTTATTAACATCGTTTCAGAGTGAATAGAACATATTTCTATTATTATCATATTAGTACTTTTTTTTCTATATCGGTAAAATCAATGTGATCCTTGGACTTTAAAACAATATCAATATTATTGACACAATACAAGTACTAATGTATGTCACGTAGTCTCTGTTAAATAGTACTGATTCTGAATTAAAATGTGCCCGATATTTGTACATTGTACATATCTAAACCAAATAAAACAATATACAATCTGCCGGGCGTCGTTATTTTAAATCATACAGGAATTAACATTACAGCAATGGTATACATGTAATACGAAATATGAAACTTGTTGCACCACTAGTTACAGAAACGTTTATTCAAAGTTAATGCTACGATATTTATACTATAAACGCTTTATAATTTGGCAGACAATGTAACGTGCCAGTTTAAAATACAGAAATACCTTAAAGGTATTAATACTAGAAGCTTCTTTCTAGAATATGTCGATTTAAAAACAGTTTGGAGATCCTTGTTTTTGCACCAAATATGAGAGCAAACAGCTTTAAATCATTGAAACGATATACAATTAATAACATTTAGTTACAGTAACATGTATTCAAGGTATGAGTAACACATAGAAAGGTGAAATACGCGAAATGTACCACCAATCTGTAACATTTATGTAATATGTTCTACGCTATAAATATATATCTAAAGTAAAATAGATTTGGTTCAAAGTATAAATTAATTCCTTGTGGAATATCGTTATCAAGAAATGATTACCTAGAAGTGTGTTGGCATGACAATATGTAACAGATATCTGGATATAAGTGGAGGTAAAACAGGTATAAAGTCATAGATGGAAGGTATATCTACATATACACACTTTGATTCTCGCAACTAAATCGATCTGCAAGACGTTTTAAAAGGGCATTATCCAAACATGAATAATGTGTTCGATCAAATTGATACAATAATTATATTAAGCACAACATAAATCTACAAATAGTACAAATAATCAGCTAAGTCACCTTCTGTCATAAATCACTATCCACCAATTAATTGTACAACAACAACAAGCAGTTTTTAGTGTTACGGTCTCTGATTTTCTAAACTTCGCCGACAGGGCATCAAATGGTAGTGTAGCCCGGTCACATGGTATTTTCTTCAGAGCTCCGCTAAATGTAAAATGTAGCTCCAATTAGATTACGAATAGCTGAAAGGTTTGATTAAATGTGGATAATGATATATTCTGTATCATAAGATCGCCTGCATTGGCGAATATTATATATAAGCATAATTAAGCTTTAATATAAAGCGAAGGAATTGAAAAACTCAAAGCAACGTTAAGAGTCATGTACATTCTGATATGTCAGCAAATCATCAAATGTAATGTGTATAGAAATTTCAGTCAAGTAAATAAAACATTCAACGAACCTGATTTAATGACAGAAATGATCCAAACGAATTACTTATACATTTTGTATTACAATGTAGTTGATCACTGAGTTGATCTCATATTGAACTGTAGATTTATGATCCGAGCTTTTAACAAGGCAATAAAAAGTAATTTCATATGAAGTTATTACCGACTTGATACATATGTACTGGTGTGACATCAGGTTGCATGGTGACTTCCTGATACTAAAATCAGTCATTAAGAATTCAACAGTTTTTCATCAGTGCTAGTAGTGTTTTATTTATTGTTCCCTAGTTGTTCATTAATATTTCAGTCAATTCACTTGCTTTGTATATCTTATATTGATAGTTGATGCATACCTAATTTCCAATGGGAAACGGATTATCACATTTGTCCGTGTTTAAGCATCAGAGGATTTGAAGCTGCTTACTCTCAGAATGTGGTAAAACAAAGAATAAAGTTCTTCAAACTGTATCAAATAGCATATTTTAGACCATATAGTCATATAAAAAGGTTCCAGTATAAATTCCTATCGCGTATATCTGTAGATTTAAAATAATACGTAATAATGAAATTCCAATATTAACATTAAATGTATCGCAGCCGTAAAACCAGCATTTTCAATCGATTTTTGCAAATTCATACCTAGAATTTTACTTCAATTGTTCATTCTAGCCTTTAGTTTATAATTATTTATTAGCATGTCATTTTTGAAAATTGTATTTTTGAACGACATGTTTGTTTGTAATCGTGCTTATTAGGTCCACCAGTCTCTACAGAGGCTATAATCGGTACGACCCATTATGAACGACAACTGAGAGCGAGCATTTTTTAAGGGACAGACCGTGCATCTAGCCGATAATATTCTCGAAACATGGATAATGTGTTCAATGAATGTAAAATGGTAAATAAATACAACATCGAAAATTGCTTCATTTTACCATAATTAAACGATATAGAGGCGTTCCGGAATAAATTTGCTTCCACCCGTTAGTTGTACAACAACAACTCTACATAGATTATGGTATAGTTTACGGTACGGAGACATATTTAAAATTTTAGGTAAAGTAATACTCCTTCCGAATACTTTATATTTCATAGTTTTGAGATTGTTTAGTAAGACATCATTTATAGGGTATGTCCTTTTAATAATGAACGACGCGCTGTGCATGTTGCGTCGTTTTTTCGCGTAATCCGCAGGCACCTTTGATCAAGCACTGTTGAAGCAATTAAGCAAGACACTTAATCATGTAGTGATTATGTGTGATTGTTGTCATTTTATCGTTCTTTTCTTTTCTTTGCGAACTTTAGTTTTAAATGATAGCTATATTGTAAGTATTAATGCATTAGGGAACTTGATAATTATTAAATGTTTCTGTCAGCGAATCATGAGTATCGATCATTTACGAAACGTTCATTGATGTTTCCAGTCCTTTAATGAATTGTTCTACGGACAGAATCAGCCCACATCTCACACTGTCACACCAGAAAACATTGTTTAATTACCTAGTAAATGGAAAAACGTAGGAGCGTTGAATTATTAAAAGCAAGCAAATATTTAATGCCAACTCCAAGAAATGTTGTGTCTACACGACAGGTCGAACTCCGTCAGAGATCTGTCAATGATTGGTGTGTTTAATGGGGCACTGCCTACATGTACATCTAGCAGTATATAATATTGAAACATTGAGTATGTGTCCAATGAACCTAAAACAATAAATAAATACAATTTCAATGAAGATCTTATGGCAAAAATGCCTTATACCATAATTAATCAATAAAGAGGTTTTCTGTAATAAATCGCATCTACCCATTTATTGTACAACAACAACTTTTTATAGAGTATTGAATGGTTTAAGGTACTGCAGTATATTTCAAACCGCGGATTGTATCGAAAAGATTTGAATGCAGAGCTGAAACGTTTAGGGTACTTTAAAATACCTCCAAAGATTTTATTATTTATGTTTTTGGGTTATTTAGTTTGACATCAGTTAAAGGGTATGTCCCTTTAATGAATTGTTCCACGGAATCAGCCCACATATCACACTGTCACACCAGAAAACACTGTTTAATTAACTAATAAATGGAAAAACGTAGAAACGTTACATTATTCAAAGCAAGCAAATAATGCTACCTCTAAGACATTTCATGCCTACACGACAGGTCGAATTCCGAAAAAGATCTGTCAATGATTGATGTGTATAACGGTATGTCCGCAAGAAATAATTAAAAAACTCCAAGAGTACTGACATTGCTTTAAACAATAAAATTGTGTGAACTAATTCCATGATGAAATCGAATGTTGTTTTCTTTAATCTCATGTTCTCAAATATAGCTATGTGTAATATCGTTCGAACAAACATTGAAGTGTAAAATACACATCTTGAGCTCATACATACTGTAATAAAACATGTACATTATTAGTTTAACTACGTTACAGTCCTACATGTTCGACCTTTGACGTATTAGAAAATACATGCAATAAATTCAATATATGAGACCACATAAATGTATTCCTTATATTCTGAGAATGTTATGTCAATATAGCATTTTCACATTTAATAAGTGGAAATAAATTTTTAGCCCAGAAAATGTGCTCCTTATTTCCGTAATTTCACTACATCCGGGGTTTATTGTATAAATTCTAATGAATCAAATAAATGAAATGCCTACTTGACAATACTTCCCAATCACACCGTTAATGCATAAGGTACATGAGGTAATTAAACAGCACAGTAGTATCGCTTTCAGTGTGTTTATATGATAACACGGATATATTTCCCCAAATTGGCCAAGTAAATGCAAACAAGACATGCTTTCTGTTACGACGGTTGCCTAAATGAACATTTCATTTTAGTTCGGTCATGATGCGTTGATACAATACGAATACGAAGTGTTGGTGGTGTGCACTTCTGGGTGCTGTGGGGCTCGTTTTGGGGAGGCTGCGTTTTTGGTACGTGGCATTCCCTGTTTGATATTATTTTTGTTTTCATGGTGTTAAATGTTTAGGATATTATACAATTCTAGACTTAAGACGAAGTTCGAGGTCAATATCATTCTTTTACAGGTCCGCAAAACTATATTTTGACCGAAACATTAGTCTAAAATTATTATATCGTATACCTCATAAAAAGTAGTGAAAATAACCCGAAAATATTGCAGAAATACGTCTGAAATCCGTGCGGGTCTACACATCATTTTCCAGGCTAAAAATATTTGCAGACCCGGCACGTGAGCGCTATCGGCCAATCAGGATTAAGTATTTGTGACAAGTATACAATATAAGTTATTACTGACTCGTCGGACATAGTCAGTACCAAACTTGGCGCGGAAAATGAAAGTGCAACATAATAACCGACGTCATAATTCCGTGTTAGTATTTTCGCCTGGGATCAAAGGGTTAGATCCCTAACATACCATGTCGGTATGTCCATGGGCAAGACACACATAATTCCACATTGCCCCTCTCCCTCTCATCGAGGTTGATTCCATCTGGTAGGAGTCTCGAGACCGATTAATCTAAGATGTAAGAACTTGTTTGCCAATCGAGAATAAATAAATTAGTGTATATATAACCGGAAAAAGTGAAAACCTATTTTGATTGATTCCATTAGGGAAACAATGGAAAGGCAGTATTAGATTAAAACTTGCATCATTACTTTTAAAAGACAATACACAAAATTTGCAAGCGTTGTTGCAAACCCATTTGCTCTAAATAAACTATTTATTTAAAATGTTCTGTAGTTAATGAAGTGCAGGTTTGTTACATGTATATAAACAGTTAATATAAAAACACCGTATTTCCGGCTGATCAATTGCATGATAAGAGCTTTTACTGACTAACAAAGTTTACGTACGTTTAACGTCTGTTTTGTAAGACGTATTCGTCAACTAAACGTAAGTGTGACATGATGATGACCATTTAAAAGTTTGTCCTTACGAAGTACTAATCGGAACCTCCTGATAATTCTTAAACAATAAACATGTATAGCCCATTCAGCATCATAATGAAATCATTCAATCATAATGATGCGTGTAGTAAAGAAGTTCGCTGAGCGAAGCAGCATTAGGGATAACGTTCATTCTAACTGAAAGCAATGAATAGTCAAACCAAATAATACTACAAAATGTATTTACATTTAAATATATTTACTTCGTGCCTGCGAATATGACAAATTATCAACGGTACATGTTTAATAAAGCAAGCATTGCTGAAAATATTATCATTTCAAATTCGCAGTCTTTTAGCTAATTAGGTTTCCCGGGAAATATCTTAATCAACTATTGATTACCTTTTCTTAACCATCTATATCACCTTTTACTCCGTTGACATCATTTCAACGCTTTTATTAAAACAACTGGAACAATTATTTCAGTGAAAACATGAAAAACTATAATGTAAAGTATTGAAGAAAGACTTGCCCCTGATAAGTAGGTTATGTTAAACGTATAAATACATTATTGTTTCGAGTTTGTCATTTGTACATTTGTGTATATATATTTCTTTCAAATTTGGAGTTAGGAGTTTCTCTGGTACATTTAATGTTAAACACATATACGAACAAGCCATATATAACGGCTATGTCGTTACGCGGTTTAAGTGTTTTTGTTCTCTTTTTGCTTTTATCTCTCATATAAAGGATACTAATATGACATGATAATATGTTTGTAAGATTATCTTCGGATGGTCCTGAGACCATGCCCAATAAAAGAGAAATGCAACAACAACAAAACAATGCCCAGAATGTTCCTCACCATGTTCTTTGACCATACAGTATAATAAATGTCTGTTTAAGGTTTATCTTCCATGTTTTGTATGTGGTCATTAAGTCAAACAATGTGATTTTCTCTGGGTAATCTGGTTTCTTCAATAGTAAAAGACCATCACGACCATCTGTGCCAACAATTTTCTTGTTTCGTTATCGTTGTAAAACAAACCAAACTTTAATTATTCGCGTTTAAAGATCACATGTTGCACTTCTTGCAAAAAATCCTGAAATTAACTGCCATACTTGAAGCTACCTTAATTATTTTACAATCTAAACACAAATATAATAAAAGTCAAGTTTTCAGAAATTTCGACAGTTTTTGGTATATGATTTCCTTTCTTAAACTTTAGATAAAAAAAAATCTCAATCTGTTCTAAGACTTCTATTTTGCCTGCAGAACTATGATTTTGTAGGCATTTTAAAATTAGTAAAAGTCGACAAAAGTTCAAACTTAGTTTCATGGTTTTTAGTTACAGTTTGTCATAATAAACAATTAACGATGTTATTTTTTGCATAACTACTGCAAACAAATTTTTCTGATAGAAACTGTTACCTGTTAAAAGCGCTGGTCACTACCAAAATCCAGACTTGTTATTGAGAATTTAAAACACATGAATTCGTTCCTTTACAGAAAGATCACGCTTTAATTGCTTCCATGTTGTCCATACATATAATCTTAAGTTCACCTAATTGATTATAAAAACAATCTAGGTTAATCATTATATATTCACATGTAGCAAATTATCCATGTCGATCTATCTATCATCCTGTTGATGACCTTTATGCACTGAAACCATGTCATAGATTGGTTAAGTCATCGACGCGCTGTATCCAATATCACTCGCCCTTCATGTTACAGCTTTACATAGCATATGCAGTGTAAGATTATGCGTACATTTTACGTTCAAAAATATTAAAGCTGCTCGTTCACAGTTTCCGGTGAAAATAAATTGTTTCGCCAAAATGATATACTAATTTAAAAATATATATCAATCAATAACAAAAAAAAAACAAATCTAGGAACTTGAGAAAGTATGTCTATATTTGAATTTCTAAAGCGTTTGTAACGCTTAATAATTTGGTAGCGTATACTTTCAGATTACAGGAATTTATACCGGAACCTTTTATTTGGCTATATGTTCTAAATTATGTTATTTTCATACAGATTCAAGAACACTATTTTTTACCAAAACCCGAGAGCGTGTAGCTCCAACACGTAGACGCATTTATTATTTATATACTAATTGAAACTTCTAAACCTCCAATAGCGTTAGCTTAACTGGCAGTATATAGACAGTATACTTTGCTTTAACGTTACATTCCTTAACTGAATTGCTGTTACAGATCTACAAATAACTTACACCGGAAAACGTGGTCTAATTAGCTGAATGCGTTAAATAATTCAAAGCACATAATACAGACTTTAAGGAAGCTATATGTAATCTTTCTCACATCTTTCTCTCTGGGATCGGAAACAGCAAATTGTCAAAATGTAATAAAAGCAGTCCTTATTCTAAGTTTGAAATTATTAATGCATTATAAAAACAAGTGACAGGAAATTGTCACAAAACCAGGTTTTCATTTTCCAGTCTGCTGGCCGAGCGCAAATGTGTTTTAAAGTCAGTAGATATACATAATGTGAAAAAGAAACAAAGGTCTTCTTCTATATATTACATGTGTAAAAAAGCAAAGGGCCATAATTCAGGCAAAATTGATCAAAACACAAAACCCAGACAATATGCACGAGGGCACTTGATGACAACAGTTGTGTGAGAGTTTGGTTTAAATATCTTGAGAAATGTAGGAGGAAGTGGGCACGTGACAGTATTCTTCTATATATAACATATGTGGAAAAAAGCAAAGGGCCATAATTCAGGCAAAAATTATAAAAAAAGAAAAAATAAACAAAAAAACTTGCTGTGTGGGGTTTGAACCGCCGGTCTCATGAGAAATTTTGTCACCTTATTGTAACAGAATACTCCAAAGTATACAGGACTGGTAATCTATTTTAAAAATGACAGTAATGACAGAGTATTCTACCTTTTATAATAACAGAGTATTCTCCCTTTTTATATATACTTAAATAAGGAGACACAAAATTGCTAACCGACGGATGACCAGGGGCAGAACATTATATATTCAAAATTCTTTAGTTCACAATTATAGTTCTGTGAAAGTTTGGTTGAAATCCCTTGAGAAATGTAGGAGTTGCACACAGAAGAGTATTTCTCTATATATATTACATTATGTGGAAAAAGCAAAGGCCCATAATTTTGTCAAAAATGATCAAATCACAAACCCCCCCGACAATATGCGCCAGGGCACTTGGTGACAATAATTCTGTTAAAGTTTGGTTGAAATCCCTTGAGAAGTGTAGAAGGAGTTGCGCACAGAAGAATTACATGTGAAAAAAAACAAAGGGCCATAATTCTGTCAAAAATAACAAAACAAAAAACCGAAAAACACCAAACCCCGGAAAATATGCGCCAGGGCACTTCATGACAATACTTCTGTGAAAGTTTGGTTGAAAAAATCCGTTGAGAAATGTAGGAGTTGCGCACAGAAGAATGCACAATACATGTGGAAAAAAAGGCCATAATTCTGTCAAAAATGACCAAATCACAAAATCCCGACAATATGCGCCAGGGCACTTCATGACAATACTATCCCCTATTCTGTGAAAGTTTGGTTGAAATCCGTTGAGAAATGTAGGAGGAGTTGCGCACAGAAGAAATTGTTTACGCCCGCCCGCCGACATACCCCAATCTAATAACCAGGATTTTTCCTTCGGAAAACCTGGTTAAAAACAATGGTAATTGCATTGACTTGAATTCAACCTGCACACGATTCTACATACAGTGCAACAACTAAGGAGTCAAAACCCTTGGGAACACATACATGTACATACGTTTGCTGTAAAGAGGGTTTGTTCTGGAGGTTGTTGCTCCAAGGAGGTGTCATAAGGGGAGGTTGGACTGTATATCCTACAGTGTTAACTTATATAAACAACTTAAAATGATATACACAACAAATGCTAACACTTTGATGACAAAAATGTTCGTTCAGTTTAGTTTTTAGATGCATCACTTCATTGAAATGCACTCATATGCTCATAGTCATTTGTTTTCCGCGACACTGCGTTAAGAAAACACTGAAACCCGAAATACTTTCGACATAAATCGAAATACTTAAGTCCACAGCACAAACAAACTTCGTGCAACTTCGTTCAAAATCCATCAACGCGTACTAATGCATTTAAACCATAATATTATACATGTACAAATTGAGCTCATGAGCTCCGCGATCCTTTGATTTAAAAAGTATTTTGTAAACTGTATTAAAAAAGATGGTGTAAAAGGCTCAAGTATAAATTCATGTCGCCTGTACTCTCTAAATTTAAAAGATACCCCCCCAAAATTCAAAAGCGTTGCAAACGCTTTTGAAATTTCATATGAACATATAGTGTAGCGGTGCCTGTAACCGACCTTTTCAATTGATTTCGCCCAAATTCCTACCTAGATTTTTTTTTTTTTTTTTTTTTCCCCCCCTTTAGTTTTATATTTATGAATAGAATGCCATTTTTACAAATTTTTTTAAACGGGCACTGAGAAAAAGCGCCTAAAAAAAAAAATCCCATAAAATTTTTTCAGGGTATAAAACATTTAGGGGCATTCCACTCATGTAGCAGATCATATTCTCGAAACACAAACTATGTGTTGTATGAACAAATACAATTCATACACTAACATCTATCGAACAATGTTTCATTTTGAACAGATCATCAACATAGAGACATAATGAATCGCTATCCATCTATTCATTGTATTGCAACAACGTTTCATAGAATATTAAACGACATATTTTAAAACGCTGACTTTACTAATGATTTACTGGAAGCATAGCTTAAACGTCATATAACTGTACATGCTTATGAAGTTATTTGATTCGACACCATTTTTTCGGGGTGCTTCTTCTAGCTTCTCCCCCATTTACAGTGCAAACTATTAGAAATAGTGTTTTCCTAAAGATAGGCAGAAGTCATAATACAAGATGCAGTTAAAACATTCCTAAAATTGATTCTTGACATTATACCATAACTTTGCTGGTCGTAACCCAATTACAAGACACCCCGCATAAATACTTTTGTACAATTTAAAAACATAACGCTACTCTCACTAACTATGCATTATTAACAGGAGCGTAACAAATTAAACGTTTTATATGAAGAGTAAGTGGGCGGGGAATTCTTGCCGAAAACCTTTTACCTGGGTCCGTAAATTCATTTCGTGACGATTACTCTTCAGTTAAAGGGACATAGCCTATATCTGATGTCAAACTAAATAATCCCAAAACATAAATAATAAAATATTTGAAAGTATTATAACTTAACCTTAAAGTTTCAGATATGCATGCTAGTCATTATCAATAAAATCAGCGGTTTAAAAACTACTGCAGTACCGTAAACTATTCAATAATCTATGTAGATTTGTTGTTGTACAATAAATGGGTGGATGCGATTAATTACAAAACGCCTCCATATGTATTAATTGTGGTAAAATGAGGCATTTTTCGTCATAGTTTCTTCTTTGAAATTATATTTATTTATCATTTCATTTTGATTGAACACATAATCTATGTTCGGAGAATATAATCGGTTAGATATAGGGAGTGCCCATTTAAAACTAAGCTTCCAATGATACATGTGTATATGTATGTTTAGAGTTTCGATGCTACTTTTCAGTGGAGCGGAAACAGATAATTTCTGACTTGTGTGACAAAATGCTACAAAATGGGCACGGGAAACGACATCCTACGAGGCGAAGATAATAACCGAAAATGACCAAAACCTATTTACCCGATGATTAATTTCATTTGGAAACAATAAATATACAGGACCAAGACATTAAGATTGCCCCATGACTTTTAAACTCGTTGAGATAAAACAAAAATACAGGCACATTTTGATACCAAACTAGAATTAATTATCATGTTGAGCAGGTTCACAAGGCAAATATGTGACTGCCCCACATTGATCGTAGGAGAAATGTTAGGAAAACATTTCAGTTAAATTAAGATGTGATTTAAGTTTAGAGTATAGCTGGAGTATTAATTGTTGGTTTCTGCTTTTGTATGTCGTTTTCTGCCTGCAGCAAAAGTGTAACCATTTTAGATTCGAATGAGACAATTGTGCAAGGTCCACGCTTGAACAAACTGGGCAATTGAAAATAGTGTATTCTTCCGTATTTTGGTGTTAAGAGCCGTAGTTTCACTTTAATGATAAATTGTTTGTATAAATTGTTTGCTGCGTTTTTGGTACGTGGCATTCCCTGTTTGATATTTTTTTTTTTTTCTTACTTATTCAAACCAATTACAGATTATTATATGGACACTGTTAGCTGTTACAGTATGCGTCTGATTTGGGAAATAGTTTGTGCAGATTCTATTTTACTTCTTAGGGGAATTTACTCTTTATTTCCGTGACCAATGACAATCCTTTTACATTTTTTACGACAAATATTAATATAAAGTTACAGTAATAGGTCAAAACAATGATACAAATTCGTGTATATAAATGAATAATTATAGTAAGACTAACAACAATTTGACAATTACCTCTATGAATTTCTTAATATTATTTTCGACAGCTAGCACTTATATTGATGGGTTTCTTTGAAATGTTATCATTAAGTATCATGAACCTTTATTGGTTAGAAAATTGGTGTCTATCATGCAATGATAATACAAAATAATTACCGATTCACTTAAGGGCCGACTAGATGGCCGTTCGTTGATTGATTTAGATTAGAACTTCCAGGAATAAATTGGATGTGTTTCTATCTCATGATTATTAGGAAAATGTTTTTCGTCGGACAGTTTGTCTCTCATTGAAGGTAGACCGTACGTCGATACAATTTGAATAGCTTATATATTTGGAAAGGTCATTAGATGGTTTTCATTTATTAGTCCTGTACTGGTCTTAGAACGGTTTGGTGACTATCATACATAATAGCGTTGCTCGGTTAGTTATTTCGTGTCTGGCCACAGAGCAATTTTCAAATAGAATTACATAACACATGAGTATTTCATGCATAACAATATAAATGCTTAGTTACATAGTGTTGATAAAAAAACGAACTCTACACCAACTCACTTACTTAGTGCCAAGTTTGCAAACATAGAAGCAGTGATCGAACTGTAAGTAATCTACATGTTCTACGCTGAAGAAACCTTCTACGTGTAGAAAAATGCAATTTTAACAAATTATTTTCTGATACAGACACGTGTGTAATTTTTCAAATACAGCGCGACCTCTCACAACAAAGGGAATATCAGTTTTTGATTGGTGCTGAGAGGTTATTGCTCTAGGGAGGTTAATTTGTTTAACTGTTTTGGGAAATAAATAATCTGTCTTTGTAGAGAGGATTTTGCTCTTCGGATGTGTTTTTTGGAGAGGTTTGACTGTAGCAGAAATCATGATCATTTACTAGACATTAGTATACTTTTGGTATACTCCCAGTGAAAAGAAATGCCAAAAACCAATTAACTAACTACCGACGGTTTGGAATGTAAAATAAAACAACAGGCTAGGGTCTGGTTAACTTCTCTGACATGATCTGTTATTTATAAGTCTTTCCATTACATGTTACAGGAGCGTTTTGTCTAAATAGCTATCAACAGCTGTGTATGGTTTCTTCCCGGAAGAGTATTAAATAGACAAATGGGTTTTTCTCGGATAAAGAAACCGTACTGTATGTACCAACTAATGCTGATATATTAGTTCCCATGTTACTTTACGTAGTTTTGACCTAGCATCATTTAACAGAAACATATCACATTGATCGTGTTTTTCTTTATCGTTTTATAAGTCCGTGTGTAGTTGTTTAAAAGCTGCTAGTTCAACAGTTTACGGTGAAAAAAAAATCTAAAAAATAATATAGTAAAAAAAAAAAATATGTCCACGTACCAAAAACGCAGCCTCCCAAAAAAAGCCCACACACCCACAAAAACCCCCCCCACACACACACACACACACACAACAAAAAAAAAAAAATAAAGGTTAGAATCAACGAGGACAAAACGAACAATTAAAAGGGGCACTACCCTTAAGGTGAAATAAAGTTAGAATCAACAACATTAAAGGGGCACTACCTACATCTAGCCGATTATATTCTCGAAAACATAGATTATGTGTTCTATTAGCTGAAACTTTTAGGTTAAGTTATAATACTTCCAATGATTTAATTATTTATGTTTTGTAGGTTATTTAGTTTGACATCAGTTATAGGGTATGTCCCTTAAGTGAAAATCGACAGTTTGAGCACAAATTACTGAAAGCTTTGACAACCCCGTTACACTATGATGATAATGGTTATATTGGAATTTGAAAAGCGTTTGAATGGTTTTTTAATTGTGTTGCATAGAATCTCAAAAATGCAAAAAACTTTACAGAAAATTATTTTGGAAATCTTCCCCTTAAACGCCATATATTGTTTCCAGCACTCGAGTACATGTTTCACTTTTTAATATTCATTGTTACATTCATGCATACCTGTTACATGTAACCAATCAATGTGGTATCATATATACAGTAAATATTATCATCTTTAAATTTTCTCTTTATACGTCTGAAGGTCCATTTTGTCGCTTGGGAAATATAATTATCAACTATTGATCGTTGCTTTTACTCTGTTGTCGTAAAATTATCTGAACGATTTCTTTTATTTTAAAGCTTTGGGAAAATAATTCAAGCAAAATTACTAAGGCTTTAATAGCAGATATGATATCATATCATGTAAAGTAAGGAAAAACACAAGTTGGTCTTATTTTCAAAAAGTATAATGTTCCACATAAATACACACTATGCTTTTGGATGGGTAACATGCACTTCTTGTGTTAAATATTAGTTAAAAAAAGAATAAAGCATGCTTAATGTAAGGCTCGTGTCGTTTTCACGGTTGTTCTGGTCTTCTTTCAATATCGCATGTTCAAATTGTGAATTGTAAAAAGTTTGTCAATAGAAGATGCTTCCCTTGCCAACATATAACCGGGAATATTATAGTTAGCTTGCTTGGACCTCAAAACGCTTATTGCACATACATGTATACTTTTAATTACGTTTTTTCTCATAAAAATACAAAGCTTGTAGACGATCCCGAAATACTTCACATTTCGGAGTTTGTTCGTTATTTTATGCTTAAAGTCTCATCAACACTTAAGATAATCGTAAGCAGATAATAAATTGTATGGATAGATAGTGCTATTCAGTTTAAAACAATGTTTATAATACATTTCTTTTATATTTTTTTTGCTTTATCACCAGGAAATAGTTTCTTACTTTTACAATAGCATTAAAACAAACTACCGCACCATGTTAGTTGCAAGTACTTTCGATTTAAAATGCAACGTTAGGACTTTTTAGAACAAACAGTACCGGTCAAGTTCGCTGGTTAAATATTTTTCTTTTGTCATAACAGATACAAGTACACAAATGTACCTTTACAACCAAAGTGCTAATGGGCCTTTAATATTATGTAAAGATTTCCGTTTATCGGATATCTTAATCGCAATAAATCTAGCGCAGTATGTAATAGGAAACAAAATTATGCTCTGAACTTATATCTTTATGCATGAATGGTTCTGTTCTTTCAATTCGCTGAATGTTAGTTAAGATTTGAGACATTAAGAGCTATATATTCTACTGTTATGTAATTGCATTTTTTTCTTACTTGACATTTACTGTTATTCCCTTAAAGCTGCTCGCTCTCAGATTTTGGTACAAAAATAAAGTTCTTCAAACTGTATGTAAATACCGTATTTTAGTACATATAATCATATAAAAAGGCTCCAGTATAAATTCCTGCCACGTTTATCTCTAAATTAAAAAAAAAAATACGCTACCAAATGAAATTGCAATATAAACATATAGTGTAGCGGTGCCGTGTAACCGACATTTTCAATCGATTTCTGCAAATTCCTACCTAGATTTTTGCTAATATTTTGATTCTAGCCTTTAGTTTGATATTTATGAATATGTATGTCAAATCTAAAAAAAAAATGTTTTTCAACGGTAACTGAGAGCAAGCAGCTTTAACTGAATTGTTCTAACACATCATCTCATACTTCACAGCGGAAAACGTTGTCTAATTAGCTGAATGGAAGAAAATAGCAGCGTTAAATAATTCAAAGCAAATAAAGCACACTTACAGGGAAAACGTGTAAACATGTCAAGTCAGGTACACGCTAAGATGTGATAAAAGAGTTTCCGGTGATATTTTTAAAATCGATCTTGCATTACCATATTTTTCACTTACTGTAAATTAGGTTTTTTTCACGATAATTTAATTTCGGTGTTTTCGCGAATGTCCCCACTGAAAAGGTAACAATTTCACATAGATTTACTTTTAAAGAATTCAATTATCCTTTCGCGAATATAAAGTCTGTTTGCACAAAAATCATAAATTTTTGTCACGCGAAAAACACCCAATTTACATACACTTGTAGGTACACTGCGAACAATTGTAAGTGGTCAAGATTCTAACAGATACTCGAAAAACAGACTCCCAAGCTAACGCCTTGGAAGCCAAACAAGGTTAATTTGATCTCTCAAACGAGGAAGGAAGAGTCACGATTTACTTATCCAATTTACTACTGTAATTGATTGACATATAGAAGAACTACATAACGAGATCAGCAGAGCTTATCTGACCTATTCCATTATTTATTCATTGAACGCTCCAGGAAGCTAAGGACCGATATACGTATATATTAAAAGGGACATACCCTGTATCTAGCCGATTATATTCTCGAAACATAGCTGATGTGTTCCATGAATTGAAATGATAAATAAATACAATTTTAAAGAAGAACATATGGCGAAAAATAACTCATTTTTCACCACAATTTATCAATATAGAGGCATTCTGTAATTATTAGCTCTGACTATATACTAGATTATTGAATGGTTAATTCCTGCAGCATATTTAGACCAATGATTTTATTGACTGGAATGTATAGCTGAAACTTTTAGGTTAAGTTATATTACTTCTAAAGATTCTATTATTTGAAATCTGAAGGTTATTTGAAAAGTGCTAATTAGACACACTATTGCTTACGTACTGACGGCCAGGTAATTGAAAATTCGTATAATTTGTCCGTGTATATGCGGAAAAAATCTTGTTTTTCGGAACGATCGTATCACTATTCGAATGCGCTTTTGCTGACATTCAAGCTACGATATTCAAACGTAAGCTGAATGCATGTAATTACAAAACTACAAAAAACTAGAGCTATCACTAAATTAATACCCCCAAAAGGATTGCTTTATAAACTGAAGAAGTTCGTAGTAACATAATACCTTGCAAACAAACTAAAAAGAGATATTGTTCTTAGCAGTTCCTCTCATTGTGCTTGACCTTGTATGAAGTTGTATTGAATTCCAACTTGTAGTTTTTCGAAAAATGCTCCAGACGGGAAAAGTAACAAAGGGCAATCTCTGTAATTAGTCAAGATGGAGATATGGTTCCTGTGCACTGCCTCCCTCTCACTGTGCTTGACCTTGTATGAAGTTGTATTGAATTCCAACCAGAAGTTTTCAAGTTATGCTCCGGACAAGGTAAAGTAACAAAGGGTAATAACTCTGTAATGAGTCAAGATGGAGTTATAGTTCGTGTGCCTGCACTTCCTCTAAATGTACTAGACCTTGTATGAGGTTGTACTGAATTCCAAATATTAGTTTTCAAGTTATGCTTCGGACAAGGAAAAGTAACAAAGGGCAATAACTCAGTAAATACTCAAGATAGAGTTATAGTTCTTGTACACTGCACTTTCTCTGAGTGTGCTTGATCATTGTATGAAGTTGTATTGAATTCCAACTAATAGTTTTCAAGTTATGCTCCGGACAAGGAAAAGTAACAAAGGGCAATAACTCTGTAATTGGTCAAGATGGAGTTATAGTTCTTGTGCACTGCCTTCCTCTTAATGTGCTTGACCATTGTATGAAGTTGTATTGATTCCAACTAGTAGTTTTCAAGTTATGCTTCGGACAAGGAAAACTAACAAAGGGCAAAACTCAGTAAATACTCAAGATAGAGTTATAGTTCTTGTATCTGCCTTCCTCTGAGTATGCTTGATCATTGTATGAAGTTGTATTGAATTCCAACCAGTAGATTTCAAGTTATGCTCCGGACAAGGAAAAGTAACGAAGGGCATACTCTGTAATGAGTCAAGATGGAGTTATGGTTCTTGTGCACTGCACTTCCTCTCAATGGCTTGACCATTGTATGAAGTTGTATTGAATTCCAACCAGTAGTTTTCAAGTTATGCTCCGGACAAGGAAAAGTAACAAAGGACAATACTCTGTAATTGTCAAGATGGAGTTATAGTTCGTGTGCCTGCACTTCCTCTTAATGTGCTTGACCATTGTATGAAGTTGTATTGAATTCCAACTAGTAGTTTTCAAGTTATGCTCCGGACAAGGAAAAGTAACAAGGGCAATACTTTGTAATTAGTCAAGATGGGTTATGTTCTTGTGCACTGCACTTCCTCTCAATGTGCTTGACCTTGATGAAGTTGTATTGAATCCAACTAGTAGTTTTCAAGTTATGCTCCGGACAAGGAAAATGCAACAGACCGACCGACCGACCGACCGACCGACCGCCCGACCGACCGACCACCGACCGACCGACCGACCACCACCGGGTGCTCCTATATACCCCCCTAAACTTCGTTTTGGGGTAAAAAAAACTACAAAAACTACGTTTTCTAGGTTAACGGCTAATTTCTCGGATATGAATTTGAAGGTTCTGTACCGCATTTATATATCATTTTATTTTTTACATATACTTTTAAAGCTTTTCTACTGGCTTGCTCTTTAAGTATTTAATCAATGCTAGGTTTATTTCTAGTAATATTAGAAGATACTTATAGTTCATATATGCAGTTATTATATGAAGTATTATTATGAAAACGGTCGTCGCTCGCATTAAGTTTTTCTTAGATTTTACGAGCAGTATGTTTTGAACACTCTTCAATGTGTATCAACTCTGACTCCCCTCTCGCACATTTATTGACATCTTGAAACATTGGAAACTTTGTATAAATTTCACATGTATGAGGCACATTAAGTCACAAGTTAGATTAAAGCAACTATAATAAAGTTGAAATATCACGGAAAAACAAATGAAATTTACATTTGCTAAGAGGCAATTAGGTAAATTAGGTACATAAATGTCAAGGCTTAGCTGTAAAAAGATACGTTATATCGCTCAAAATCCTCGTCCATGCTCAAGAACAGATTTTCCGAAATAAATACCCAGATTTTCCGAAATTGGTACTCAGATTTTCCGAAATTGGAACCTAGAGTTTTACTAGCGGTGTTGATTCTAGCAATTTCTTTTAAATTTTATGTTTAAAGGGATACTCCCTATATCTAGCAGATTATATTCTCGAAACATAGTTTATGTGTTCAATGAATGTAAAATGATAAATAAATACAATTTCAAAGAAGAACCTATGGCAAAAATGCATCATTTTACCACAATTAATTAATATAGAGGTTTAAATTGAATAAACCGCATCCACCCATTAATTGTACAACAACAACTCAATTTTGAACCGCTGATTTTATCAATAATGACTGGGAATGTATAGCTGAAACTTTTAGGTAAAGTTATTATACTTCCAAGGATTCTTTTATGTATGCTTTGGGGGTTATTTAGTCTACATCAGTTATAGGGTATGTCCCTTTAAGTACATTATTTTGAAGAAAATTATTTTGTTCACCGGAATCTGTAAACGAGCTGCTTTTAGCTGCAAAAAGTATTATAGATGTTGTTGATGCATTGCTACATTTTGTCATCTTGCAAACAATGAACTTCCTTGTAGAAACGGCAACATCATCATTAATAACACAGCCAGAAAACTCCGGAATTATTAAAGTATAGGAGTTTGTCGATTGCAGCATTACTTATGCACCGCAAGAATACCGTAGAAAATGATTACTTATAGGTTTGGAACAGAACTTTGAACTGCCTATTATTACCACCTGCCAAATTTGTCTGGTGTGTCTTATAAACATCTTATATGTGTGTTTATTCTGTGCTTTTGATGTGTCTACAGAATGTACATTTACTTTAAATGTGAACTTTGGGAAAACGTTGTCTTTATATAATCTTTAATATGCCCTTTAGAGGATCTTTTTAATGTGTTTTACGACATAACTTATAGTATAGCATTGTTGTTGATGTAATAGTTCTTGTGTAGATTTGTTTCTGCAAACAAAACAATAAATTATGTCACAATAGCTCTTAACCTACAATGTACTTTCTTATTTACTGGCACCAAAACAAATTAAAGCACTCAAATGATCTCTTTTAGATTGTACTTTTAGTTAGTATATCATTCTAACTACCGATTCGTCACGTTTACACGCTCAATAAAATGATGATTTTGTATTAATGTATTTGCTTTGTTCTTGACAGAACTTTGTAGTATTATAGCATCAGACCTACTTAAAGTGTCAGCCATTTCTGACTTATGAGACAAAGCTAACTTAACACCCAAATCACATCCTTTACTAGCATGCGCCAGGCAGTAATCATTATTTACCAAGCTGGCGGCTAACCAAATGGTTATATCAGAACGAACTTTCAACCTCTAGCACCCTAAATCACTAGGCCAATGGAGAGTATAACGGGGTGAGGTAATGAGGCTAATAGTTGTGTATGTGTTCGTTCTATTATTTCTTATTTTGAGACAAACTTTTTCTATTGTCTAATGATGTGCATAGTGGGTTTTACGACGAATTGTTTTACGATTTATTCCTTTTCTAAATTTGTCTATGAAGATTCCAAGTAGTAGGGTTTTTTTTATTTATTATTATTTTTTTTTTATTAGTAGCAGGTTATTTGTGCCGCCCAAGCAAGTATATCACTGGTGCTACAAGAGCGCCACCTCTCGATCTTACAAAACGTGCCTACGAAATATTTAATAACTTTTTTTGTATTGCTAAGAGCTGTTAAATCCTGTTTCATTGTAAGTTTTTTACATATAGAGTAATGAATAAACTGATCGAATATTTATAGAAATTTCCTTTAAAACAGGATTGGCGTATATTTTTATTTCATAGTAACTGTTGTGTCGCTTCTCTTTTACAAGGCGTTGTCAGAACAGGTTTTAATTTTTGTGTTTTCCTTTCGGAAAAAATGTGATACATAGGGATCGCTTTGTCCGTCAATCTGCCTGGCCGTCACAAAAACTTAACGTTGGCTATAACTTAACGTTGGCTATAACTTTGTCATTTCTTTAGATGAAGATATCTTCGTAAAACTTTCAAATTGTATTGCTTATGACAAAAGGTTCGTGATGCCGCCACTTTTGTAGCTATGTCCCATTTTGTACTTAGATTTTGTCACGAAATTTTACGTTGGCTATAACTTGGCCATCTTTTAAAATTCTCGCTCTCAAATTTTGGTTACTATAATATAAAGTTCTTCAAACTGTATGAAATTAACATATTTTGTAACACATAGTCATATAAAAAGGTTCCAGTACAAATTCCTGTAAACTATATCTGTAGATTTGAAATAATACGCTACCAAATAATAATGCGTTGCAAACGCTTTTAAAATTCTAATATAAACATTCAGTGTAGCGTATAAACAGCATTTTCAATAGATTTTTGCAAAGTCCTACCTAAAATTTTACATTAAGTAAAAATTACTAGGTCAGTGTTTCTTGGCAGTTAGCTGCATTTCAAAGGCTAATTAAAGTCTTATAGTTTATCTATGTGTCAATGACATTAACACTGTTAGTTGATGCCCAGTTTCTGTTCATACATGTACCAACTTATATCTATGATATATAAAGGGGAAATTGTAATACACTATCAACTCAGGGAAGTTTTTATCTTTAATTTATCAACCAACTTATATCTATTTCAATTTATCATTTTGTACTCTTAAATAATTTTAATTGATTCAACTACTTTGATATTCCATATAATAAAAAAAACTATTCAATCTCAATGAAGAGTTTCATCTAAGTTTTTAGATATGGGCGCATATTGCATTAATCTACATCATCAATGTAGCCAGAGCACATTAAAGACATACCAAGTATAGTGATAGAAACCGAACAGGACGAAATTGGTCTGTTAAAGTAGGATAGGGTAGACATAATTAACTTATCCTATTTACTACGGTAATTGATTGCCTGATATAAGTAATAAAGAGATAATTCGAGCTTATTTGATCAGTGCTATCATTTAGAAAGCGTGTGACTTGTGTTTCAAGAATTGCGATAAGTATCAAAACAAAAATAATATCAAACAGGGAATGCCACGTACCAAAAACGCAGCCTCCCCAAAACTATCATTTAGAAGTCTAGTTTTGTGAACATTTGGAAATGATAGCTCTCCAATAGATGGAGTACATTTGTGTGTTTTGCGTCAGAAGGAAATGGAATAGTGTATGTATATTGTATAAATTCTGTCAATAAATGATATCTCTTGCTGATAAATAAGATAACACAAAACATGATTGGTAGAAATATCCATTAGGTACTAGATGCTGAGTGCTCTGCAAATCATTATGAACTGATATTTATCTACATTCGCGATACACAAGTCACACGCTCAGCTCGGCCTTTCCGGAAATACACTGGCGTTATAAAAAGCTATTTTAACTTTCGTTTTATCGGCAGCCTGTCGACAATAAAAGAACTCGTGACCCTTGTTGGCAAGTATTAGGACTTAACAGAAGAACAAAAGCAATTAAGGAAATGAACAATACTAAAAGAATGCTAATTAATTCACTGTTTCACGAGAACATTCAGAAAAAGACATAATGCTAGTGTCACTTTCAGTATAATAATTTTTAGATCAAGTTAATCACGGAACATAAAATGTATTGAAGCAATATAAAAAAAATATTTAAAGAGACAAGAGAGCGTAGGTTAACCAGTTAGATTCTTTTTAGGACGATGAAATAATTCAACAGATTACGACCATTTAACTAGAAGGATACTTTCAAAAATTACAATTATATTGGAAGAGTTTACGCAGCATGTGTTTTGTTTTTTTTTAGATTTTTACATTACATGTATATAGATACTGCAATCCAAATTTGAATTCAGTTGCTCCCATAGCAATGCAATTTCATTCATTAGAAAATAAAATACTATACGTGCAACCTCTCAAGGGGAGAAAACCCTTGTGAACACCGAAATATGTTTGTTGTACAAAGGATTTGTTCTGGAGAGGTCAATATCTTTTTTAATTGACACAAAATGAAAAAAATATGTGTGTCATTTTAGGGAGGTAGTTGCTCTAGGGAGGTGTCGTTCGAGGAAGTTAGACTGTACACTGATACAAGTAAATGTTTTACACTAACTAAGAAAGTTCATGTTTAATAGTGATCGGACATTCAAAGACAAAATAGGGAAACAAACCTATAAATCATTTCACAACCCGTGTATGTCGTGAACTTACTTCCAAAAACGTAGACGAATAATTGTTTGTTTTGTTGATTATTCTGTAAATCCAACAAATGGAATATTGGACATTATTTACGATGTTGACCAGCCCAGTCTATATTTATGTGGCATAGCAATACTAAAGCTTTGTCAAATTATTTCTGATTTAGTCATTCTCTTAAATGTGATATGAAGAAGCTAAAAGTGATTTACTACTATATGATTGAAGTTCTTACTTAATTACACACCGCTTGTCTGAAATAGTGAAAATAATAAAGCAAATTCATAAGAACTAATCCTTCATTTCCTATATTATTGCACACAGTGGTAGTCTGGAACGAAATTAATTGGCACGAAAATTTACAACTCGTATTTCGTCTCTTTGGAAACCAATAAATGAGATTTAAAGTCACATTTGTACTTTTGATATTAAAAGCTTGTAGCTCTTATATCATCAACATTATCTTTCCGGCAATATTGACCGTTATGTTTTCGAAAAACATTCCGAAACTTTGGTTTTGAATAAAAAAAAAACATGCATTTATTGCGGGTATTTGATGACGCACTTATAAAGGTTACTGGCGTTTGTCTCGGATATTAATGTGAAGATTCTGTACCGCATTTAATATATTGTTTTATTTCTTACATATAGTTTTATAGTGTTTCTACTGTTTAGCTATAAAAGTATTTTATCCATGCCAAGTTTATTTCTAGTACCAGCAGAAGATAATTTTAGTTCATAAATGCATTTATGTAATGAAGTATTATTGTGAAACAGTCGTCGCTTGCAATGAGTTTTATGAAGATTTTACGAGCAGTGCGTTTTGAACACTCTTCTATGCGTGATCAGTTCTGAGTTCCCTCTCGCACATTTATTGACATCTTGAAAATTAAAACATTCATTTGGACACTTTGCATAAAGGTCACATGTATGAGGCACATTTAAGTCACAAGTTAGATTAAAGCAACTATAAAAATGTTGAAATATCACGGAAGAACCTAATGAAATTTACATTTGCTAAGAGGAGAGAGAATAAATAAGGTTACTACATGTCAAGCCACTGTGTTCCTTTATTGTCTTTTTCCTCGTGTGTTTGCTTCTGTCTAGTGTGTGTTGGTATTGTATATGTGTGTGTGCAGATGTGTGTGTGTGGGTGGGTTTGTGTGTGTTGGTGGTGTGCACTTCTGGGTGCTGTGGGGCTCGTTTGGGAGGCTGCGTTTTTGGTACGTGGCATTCCCTGTTTGATATTATTTTTGTTTTTTTAGCTGTAAAAAGATCCGTTATATCGCTCCAAACCCTCGTCCATGCTTATAAAATGTGGGTGTTTCCAAACACCATCAACAAAACCAGACATATAGAAATAAATATACATCATCGTTCAACAGTGTGAAAAAGCATCAGAAAAAGAAAGGTCTGCAGAAATTATATTAACAATATTATTGTCAGGTTTCCTGGGCGAATTACTTTGCTTTTCTCGCCTTTATACGTCATCCGTAAGACAGTTTAAATTGTGGAGTGTTTGAATGCTTACGGATACCAAAAACAAAACAAAAAACTACAACGCGTTTAATAAATTGCAAACGGTTTATTACAGGTTAACGAAAGCTCACAAAAGAACATATGAAAACTTAAATTTTTAACGTTCCGAGGTTTACTACTATTTAAAATTAACCTTTTCCAAATAAATATTTTATATACATGTACATGTATGGAACTGCGAAAATCTTTTCAGGCCCGTATATTGTGGATATTATCTGCTTGTTATTTCTTTGTGTCCGAAAAAAATGAAATCAACCTGATTGAGGTATTGATTAAGTCTTCAATCAGTTTGTAATTCATAGTTTCTTATTTACTTAATATAACAATATCTATCCATGTTGTAATACATGCTATTTGCGACCTTGGCGCAAACAGAATAGCGTCATTACATGTACTTACAAACCGTTAAATAGGCAATCTGTCACACACTAGAATCACTCATTGCCTTTTTCAACAAGTTAATGGGTAAGAAAAAGGCTCACGTATTTAACAATAATTGTGCTGATTAATCCCCTTTACAACAAAAGATTCTGAAACGGTGAGCTCGGTAAAGTAATAGTTCACAGGAGCTTGAAGTAGTCTTTTTAGGTTGTACTTAAGTAGAGATTCCGTGGAAAAGAAACTCCCCCCCCGGCCCCCCCGGGAAAAATGATATAATCAAACAAAAGTAAAAGGAAGTGATACATTTACCATCAACAAAAAGAATAACAAACAATAAAAACCATGCAAAGGTTGTTAGGTTTGGCTTACCGGCACCTCGCTGTAGATGTACAGGTTGGATTCAAAAGCGTTTGGAACGCGTGATGATTTTGTAGTGTATAATAAAAAAAACCCCATAAATATTCGCCCCAGGAATTATAGTGGAACAATGTCTAATGTTTAGAGATTGTGAAGACTCTTTCATCAACATAACAGACGAACACATTAAAAAAATTCATGTAGAATACAGGAATACCAAAAGGTTTTGTACATGCACACACACACACAATTATATTGTCTATATGAATTCAGTTGCGCATTTTTGGCGATATGTGTGGTACCTTTACATATTTTTATATTTTACTTACAGAAGCCGAAGCATTTGTCGGTTCGATTCTTTGCAATATTAAAATTAATTTGCGACCATGACCACACTAGTACATCACGTGACCACTAATTGACCTTGTTTGCAAAATTATGTAGTTGTTTGTTTTTGTTTGTGAACGTTGCCCATCCCATGAAAAGAAAATATTCCTTTAACAATAGCTTCGGAAGGCTCCAAAAACTAACCGTAATGACAGTTATACTTTTATGCTGACACATTCCTGGAACACACACATAATATCACACACATGCCACATACACACACCCACACACCCCCCACACACACACACACACACACACACACACACACACACACACACACACACACACACACACACACACACACACACACACACACACACACACACACACACACACACACACACACACACACACACACACACACACACACACACACACACACACACACACACACACACACACACACCACACACACTAGCATACAAAGCAAACACAAGAGGACAAAACGAACAATTAAAGGAACACAGTGGGGCACCGCCTTGGAACGGTCAGTGGCAAAAACACCACTGGGGAGCTTAAACCGGTTTATGGTGCGCACCCAACCTCACTCTTACCCCCCCACCATGTTCCAAAGTCACAGGACAGTGTAAATAAAAGTATTCTCTGCTAGGTGAATCTCTAACACACGCAATGGAAACAAAAGGCATGGTATGTAAAACACAAAAATGCTCGTGTATGAATATATAAAAAGCAAACCTTGAGAACCAAAAAACGTATGTACTCAATGCCTTTGCAGAAGGCAGAGCACCAAGAGAAACACCCTTAAGGGCCCGACGAAACAGGCCAGAGGACAGAAATCAAAACAGTTTCGTCCCAGTGGGATTTAAAAACTGCCCATCACAGAGTCCTCCCCCTCTTCCGCCAGACACACAAGATATTCTTATTTTTCAAAAAATTGAACTGTTCAACAATCTCGATTTTTAGTAAAAATTTATTTTACATAGACTGTAAAACAAGTTCTTACAACACTTACAATTACTCTTTCTGGAGTCATGCATGGTTAATTGCGGCACTTACTAAAAAAGGTTTGAGGGACAAACTTAGTCTTAACTGTGCACCGCTAATTAGAAAAGCATCGTGTATTAATTAGATATAACGTCATGATTTTGACGTCAGCTTTACGTCGCGATTTCTCGATTACGTCATTTGTCCACTATGTTGGTTATGTAATGTCACGGCTCATAAAGGTTTAGAAACTGTGACATTGACCTTAAAAAATGTGTTTTGCTTGAAACAATATTATAATAAAAAGAAATTTCGAAAAACACTCTTTTTTAGTAACACTAACCTTGAACTTCACCCCGTCAATATTTTTTTGCTAAATAAGACGTGAACATACACATCCCATCTAAATTCATTAATAGAGTACTCTTCTATCAAAGACATCACATTGGCGCAATTCAGTCGTTATTCATTTGACACATGTTTTGTATGAACATATTGAATGGCAGTTTAAATATTTCTGATTTAAGACTTATAAAAGAATGTCCCTTGGTTGCGTTTTGAACAACACAGCATGATTTACTGCATGACATTTTTGTATTTTGATGTTCTTCCTTGAAAAACGGACGCTTAAATGGAAATTCACGAGACATTTTCTTCTATTTTCAGTTCTTATTGTACACAATGGCAATATTTCGCGGAAATTGTTAGCAAAGAATTTCAATAGTATTTTTCAATTTGATAGTGAACAAAAGAGATTTTATTTCAGTACTTTCATGTACAAACAAAAGAAGTGTTTACACTATACGGAATATTAAGGTCATACACCAAATGTAGTAAAAGTATTGTAATTGAGCTGTTAAAAAGGTAATAAAAACAATGTTATAACAAAATATGGCGGGAAATATCTTTTAACGGCAATATTTATTAAGTTAACATATTCAAGTTTTTTACCAACTGAATATCAAGACATGTGGGAAATGAATAATTGAAAAGAGGAATTTCGAAAAGATCTTTGATAACTGAATGGCAGTGCTTAGGTACTGTAGAATCGGTAATTTTTGTACGACGAACATTTCGCGATTTGCGAGCAGACATACAGTAAACGACTTGTAGCGATATACCGCTTGTAACGATGCCGTGGTTATAGTCCCGACTCCGGCCTTCTTTATTACATATAATTTCACTCCGGATAATACGATTACGGATGTAGCGATAATCCGGATGTAACGATACGTTTCTCACGTCCCGAATGTATTGTTTTCCCGTTTAAGGAGATAATTATTGTTTGCCAGACGGTGTAAATAACTGGCAATGACAGGCGCTCAAACAATTATAGGTAATCGATCGACATATCGCACTTACAATCCTCTGAATTTAAAGTAATTTACGCATATTTATAGTTGACTGTCTTTTGCCGAGCGCAAACATACATGTTGTATTTAAGTAAATATACTGATATTAATTGAATCGACTTTTAAATAAAATACTTCAGAAGTACATAACAATGCGATACCACAATATTTTTTTTTAATAAATGTACGTATTTGAAAAATATTTTATGAAATTGACGCTCATACATGTTTATCTACACATCCATGTGTATAAATATGTAAATAAATCGTGTATAGAACTGAATCTGTCATATAAGTTACGCACACGCTTTACCTACTTTCGGTTTCGGCCGACTCCTGAAGTCAACTTCGGATGTAACGATATTCGGATGTAACGATGTAACGATATTTCACAAGATTGTGTGACATACGCGTACATGTGGACGAGCAGCTTAAGCCGCGAATACGACAATGTATGTTAATCCAATACTTAACGTCATCATGCGAACAAAAAACGGCAACATAATCATTAGTAACACAGTCAGAAAACTTCGGAGTAATTGAATGATGGGAGTATTTGCCATTAAAGGATAGGATTTGGGCGATAGGTTAGCTGTGTCTCATAAGTCAGTCAGAAATGGCTGACTTGCATTATGTATTTTATACCTTTTATTAGGTATTTTTACAAATAAGACACATTGCATAAAGACCTGTCTTGTCATTCATTAACCAAGGCATTGATAAAGTAGCATTAATTGATTTTCTAGAGGCAGTGTGATAATTGATTCACATTATCCGCTTTGTCACAAGATCATGATTATTGCATAACTGTGTGTTATTTGAATGGAGCATTAGTTTAGGTATTGCCAGATTAGTTCCAATCAGATACGTCAATGCTGTGGCATTTCACAGGCAATTATGTTATATTAGAGTATCCATAAGAAGGAACTTTAATATCAAGGTTTTTTCATTTTCTGTTTCAAGTCCAATTTCTCTTCATACCACCTTATGTCTAGTACAGTTTATCAAGGACGTCAATGAATTTGTATTTTGTACTCTGAAACAATATAACTGATTCAACTCCTTTGTTTTTCGATAAAAAAAAAATTCTCAAATTTCATCTAAGTTATTAGACATATGCGCATATTACATTAAAATACAGCACATAAAATACATACAAAGTGGTAGAAACCGAACAAGATGAAATTGATCTTTCAAAGAAGGATAAAGTAGACATAATCAACATATTCAATTTACTACCGTAATTGACTGGCTGATACAAGTAATATAATAGCGAGAAAAGTAGTCTAAAAGCTGATTTGATCTACTCTGTTATTTAGCAGTCTACCAATTGAAGGTTTTGTGAATCTTTAGAATCTCTCCGATAGATGTGTATGTGTGCATGTTTTGTTAGAAGAAATAGGAGTAGTGTAATGTGCATCGTATAGAATATGTTAATGAATAATATATGTTGCTGAAATAAAAAGACAAAACAAAACATGATTGGTAGAAAATATCCATTAGGGTTTAGATGCTGAGAGCTCTGCAATTCATTATGGACTGATACTTATCGCAATTCTTGAAACACAAGTCACACGCTCATCTCGACCTTTCCGGAAATACACTGGCATTATAAAAAGCTATTTTAGCTATCGTTTAATCGGCAGCCTGTCAACAAGTAAAGAACTCATGACCTTTGTTGGCAAGTAATTGGACTTAACAGAATAACAGGCGCACGTTAGGAATTGAACAATACTAAAATAATGCTAATAGATTCACTGTTTCACAATCGCATTGAGCAGTCGACATAATATGTCATTTACTGTAGAATAATTATTAAGATAAAGTTACTCAAAGAACATGAAATGCATTTAATCAATATACATTTGTATTAAGAATTTATTTGAACACTTAAGAGACCGCAGGTTAATAAGTTATATTCCTTTTAGGACAATGTAGTATTGAAGAAAATGTTAGACTAATTTACTGGAAGGGTGCTGTCAAATAATATAAATATATTGGAAGAATTAATGCAGAATAATGTTAAAGAAAAAAAAGAATTTATTATATCACAACACGTGCACGTCGTGCACTTACTTCCAAAAAGTGCATGCATTGCGTTGAAAACCCTGTAAATTTAATTAGAGGAGTATCGGGCATACTGACAAACTCGGTCTATCTTTATGATGCAAGGCAATTTTGAATCTGCGTCTAATTATTTTTGATTTATTCTTTTGACGGAATTGCTCTTGAAGACGATATAAAGTTGCCAAAAATGATTTACTACATTATATAATTGAAGTTCTTACTTAATTACAAACCGCTTGTCTGGAATAATAAAAATAATAAAACAAATGAACAAGAAATTATCTTTCTTTTCCCGTTTCTTTTATTGCATAAGAGGTAGTCTGGCACGAAATTAAGTGGCACGAAAATTTACAACTTGTATTTTGTCTCTTGTGAAACTAAGTCTCATTAGCACTTCTGATATTAAACATTTGTACATGTAGCTCTTATTATCAAAATATCTATCCGGCGAAATTGACTGTCATGTTTTCGAAAAACATTTCTAATTTTGCTTTTGAATAAAAAAGCGGGCAATGACTACAGCGAAGTATTTTCTTAATAATATTGAAACAAAAAAAGAAAGACATTTTAAAGCTGCTCGCTCTCAGAGTTTGGTTAAACAATAAAGTTCTTCAAACTGTTTTAAAATAACACATTTTAGAACATATAGTCATATATATATTTTTGCAAATTCCTACTTAGATGTTTACTTCTTTTGTTGATTCTAGCCTTTAGTTTTATATTCATGTATTAGTAGGTCATTTCAATTACAAAGAAACATTTTCATCGTCAAGTGAGGGCAACCAGCTTAAAGGGACACACCCTACAAGTAATGCAAAACTAAATAACCCCCACAACATAAATAATAGAATCTTTGGAAGTATCATTACTTAACCTAAAAGTTTAAGCTATGTATTCCCAGTCATTATTGATCAAATCAGCGGTTTAAAATATACTGCAGTACCGTAAATCGTTCAATAATATATGTAGAGTTGTTGTTGTACAATTAACGGGTGGATGTGATTTATTACAAAAAGCCTCTGTATTGATTAATTTTGGTAAAATGAGGCATTTTTCGCCATAGGTTCTTTGAAATTGTACTCATTTATCATTTTACGTTCATTGAACACATAATCTATGTTTCGAGGGTATAATCTGCTAGATGTAGGGAGTGCCTCTTTAAAGAAATGTATACGTCTATACTGCTTTGGATACTTCTATCATTATATCAGATTTTGTAAATTTATTATGTATTTATGAGTATCTAAAGCACTGAAGGAACTTTAATATCATTTTCAGCGGAAGGTCGCAAGAGAAGTGGTGTTCTTTTCATACCGATGTATTTGTAACACCAAACACTAGCCGCTATGATATGTGATAAACTTATGTTACAGAGGTTACATGTATTCAATACAGTCATACACTTTCTCTTTGTATTTTAAAGAGGTTATTCAAAACCCCCCCCCCCCCCCCCCTTTTTTTTAAAAAAAAATAAAAAAAACCCCCCCCCCCCCCCCCCCCCCCCCCCCCCCCAACCCCCCCCCCCCCCCCCCCCCCCCCCCCCCCCCCCCCCTGTATTCAATACAGTCATACACTTTCTCTTTGTAGGAAAAAGGTTACATATCTTAAACATTGTTATAGCGGTATTTCAAATGCGAAATTTCGATGTCTGCTAAGTGTCAGGGCTATGTGTGAGATGGCAATGTCAAACTACGCATTTGATTCTCCATTTAACTTTTCCTTTACGGTTTACGCAAGCACATACTCTTGTCAATAAGTTTATTTGTTCATGACTATATCAATTTCATCACAACAACGATAATCAAAATTTAATTACTATGCACCATGCCTGATACGTGTTTCTTAGCTAGTGGAGGACGTTTTCTATAAGATAGTATAAACTGTTAGCAATCAGTTTGTTTGTGAATGAGAATTTCATATTTGTCACAAAAAGATAATCAATATCTAATTTACTTTGCATCATGTTTGCTGCGCTTTTCCTAGTTGCTGTAATTTATTTTCTGTCTTTTTTTCGTTTACTTTTCCATATTTTGGATTCTGGTTGGACATTTGCTTGATGTTGAAGGTGGTTTTCGTTTCTGACTGTAGATTATTTAAAATAGTTTTGCAGTTACTTATAAATGTGCCGTCGTGTCTTTTTTACTGTCGTAAACAGTTACTTATATAAATAAAAACAAAAAAAAAACAAAAAAAAAACCCCCCCCCACAAAAACCCCCCCCCCCCAAAAAACCCCCCCCCCCCCCCAAAAACCACCCCCACAAAAAAAAAAAAAAAAAACAAAAAAAAAAAAAAAAAAAAAAAAAAAAAAAAAAAAAAAAAAAAAAAAAAAAAAAAAAAAAAAAAAAAAAAAAAAAAAAAAAAAAAAAAAAAAAAAAAAAAAAAAAACCCCCCCCCCCCCCCCCCCCCCCAAAAAAAACAACCCCCCCACACACCCACCCCCCCCCCCCCCCCCCCCCCCCCCCCCCCCCCCCCCCCCCCCCCCCATAAAACCATGAAGTTCGTTATCGAAGCAATGTGTTGTCTATAGGTTTACTACAAGACACGTCTTCGTGACCGATAATTATGTCTACTATCTACCATTAAAAAGGTTTTATATTCGTACATTAACAATGTGGTCTAGATTAATTGCGGAAGCACTGCAACGTTAAGTAATTAGGTTAATGGATGTACAATTAGTTCTGTTATTTTTGCTTTTAAGACACGAATTTTTCTATTGTCTTAGTCGGCCTAATGGATTTTACGACTTAATCGCCTGTCGGTGACTGTCTATAAAGCTCTCGCCAAGTATTTTATGTGCCGGGCAAGCAGAAACACCACTGACGATTGAACAGGTCGAATGTCTTCGTTACTGAAGATTTACTACGCCAAAGAAATCTTAAGAAGTTCATAACTTACAATCAAAAATACAGTCTGGATTACAGTACAAATGTAACTTTTCTCTTTGAATAACGTGTACTTATCTGTCTCCAGTTCCGCCATATTGTAACAAGATGATGCAGCATTGTTTGTTAATATTTGATGCCATTTTCAGGCATGTATAATTAAAACACACGAAAGCAAAAAGCTTGATATTAAGGGCTTATTGGCAGTTTGCTTTACTGTTCACTATAACAATAATTATAGATACATGTACTAACTGCAACATAATTCGAAAGATATAGCAATAATGCCCAGGTCGCAACAAATTAAAATGATTACAGAACATTTTGCAATATTTCAAGCAAGATCTTTCCTCCATCGGAATGACAAGGCTTCTTTAGTAATGCATTAATTTTTGACCTCACGGAGTTGCATGTAATGATTTCAAGAGGCTCTGAGGCAATGAATTCTGTTCAATATTAATAAAATTGAACGCTTATGACAATCGATTTGCTTTTTTTTATCTCTTTGGGTATTGTAAGTTTGTATTCAAAGGACTTTTTGCAGACATGTATCTGTTCAATATTAATAAAATTGAACGCTTATGACGATCGATTTGCTTTTTTATCTCTTCAGGTATTTTAAGTTTGTATTTAAAGGACTTTTTGCAGACATGCACCTGGTACATGGACTCTGTTACTGTAAATTGGGTAATATTGGCGATGATTGAGACTTTCGCTATTTTCACGAAACTCCACCTTCGGTCAATTCAAAGGCTCACGAAAGATGCATTTGATATTAGAAAATTATCTTAAGAGAACATAAAGTTCACAAATAAGTCTGTCTGGAAATAAATCGTAACGCAAAAATCATCCAAATTATGGGTTCGTGTTTTTTTCTCGTGAAACTTTGAATTAATTTTGTGTCTGCATAGCTGTCGTAAAGGAAGAAGTCGCTGAAAAAAGCACAGAAATATAGAATGATGTTGGATTGAATAAAGGTAAAAATTTCGAGTAACATATTTGATAAGAAAAAACAAGGATTAAAGTTTGTTTTGCTGATGTACATATCGCGGTTTTAATTACTCACAATCAGGGAGATAAGATGTAATTGGTTGGTTAACCAAGCAGTCGGAAAAGCGTTTGCTCTTACAACTCTATAAACGAATGGCAGTGGGATCGCGTCCCGGTCAGGGTGCATTTGTTTTTTCTCACTCTGTGGCATTTGGCGCCTTTTGCTGTATGACAATTGGCACTCCCTGCGTCTAGTAGATTATGTTCTCGAAACATAGATTATGTGTTCAATAAACGTAAAATGATAAATTAATACAATTTCAAAGAAGAACTTTTAGGGAAAAATGCCTTATTTTACCATAATTAATCAATATAGCTTTCTGTAATAAATCGCATCCACCCATTTATTGTACAACAACAACTCTACATAGATTTTGGAATGGTTCACGTTACTTCAGTATATCTTAACCCGCTGATTTGATCGATAATGAACAGGAATGCTTACCTGAAATTTTAGGTTAAGTTATAACAATTCCAAAGATTATATTATTTTTGTTTTGAATGTTATTTAGATTGACTTCAGTTATAGGGTAAAGGTGTTTTTACTGTAAATATAGCTACCAATCGCTTTCATACATTCAAAATTGCGCCGACCATCTTTTATAAAGATAGTTCTTGTTTTTTAAATACTTTTCTTCAATGACTTCTGCTTTATGTCGAAAACGTCATCAGTTCACGAAAGACTAAACTATATACAAAATGAATTAAACATAAATATTATGTCCTGATAAATCAACAAACAAGTGAGTTAGTGTAAGGATTTGATCAAGTCTAGTAAATCACTGGACATAATCAAAGTGTTATGAAAGTTACATACCCTTTAACTGATGTCAATTTAAATAACCCCCCAAACATCATAATCTAATCTTTGGAACCTAAAAGTTTCATATAACTGTCAAGTTAACGTAAGTAAAGGGTCTCACCTAGCAGGGATTACTTTTATTTACACTGTCCTGTGACTTTGGAACATGGTGGGGGTAAGAGTGAGGTTGGGTGCGCACCATAAACCGGTTTAAGCTCCCCAGTGGTGTTTTTGCCACTGACCGTTCCAAGGCGGTGCCCCACTGTGTTCCTTTAATTGTTCGTTTTGTCCTCGTGTGTTTGCTTTGTATGCTAGTGTGTGTTGGTAGTGTATGTTTGTGTGTGTACATGTGTGTGTTGTGTGTGTGTGTTCTGGGTGCTGTGGGGCTCGTTTTGGGGAGGCTACGTTTTTGGTACGTGGCATTCCCTGTTTGATATTATTTTTGTTTTCAAGCAGCTCGCTCTCAGTTACCGTTGACAATTCTTTTTTTTTAAATTGCCATACTTATTCAAAAATACTAAGCTAAAGACTAGAATCAAAATATAAGCAAATTCTAGGTAGGAATTTGCAGAAATCGATTGAAAATGTAGGTTAAACGGCACCGCTACATTATATGTTTATATTAAAATTTCAAAAGCGTTTGCAACGCTTTTGAATTTTATAGCGTATATTTTGAAATTTAGAGTTATGTTTGACAGGAATTTATACTGGAACCTTTTTATGTGACCATATTTTCTAAAATACGTTATTTGCATACAGTTTGAAGAATTTTATTTTTCTAACAAAATCTGAGAGCGAGCAGCTTTAAGGACAACCTTTATTCTGAGAGGTTGTTAGACAATAACTCCCTTTCAAGGCTACTCTTTCACAGTTTCTGGTAAAAAGAAAATGATTTCTCTAAAATGATACAGTAAGAATAATTATGACAAGACTCATCAAATAAAAATCTAGACATTGATAGGTCCTTATTTAGAATAAGTATATGTCACGTATTTGTTATTCAAGAGAATCAGGATGAGAGACTCACTTTGAACATGTGATGTAATTTAATTCTGTTTAAAGGGGCACTCCCTACATCTAGCTGATTATCTTCTTGAAACATAGATTATGTGTTCAATGAACGTAAAATGATAAATAAATACAATTTAAAAGAAGAACCAGAAAAGTCTCATTTTACCACAATTAATCAATATAGAGGCTTTCTTTGCACAAACCAACGTTGAAGAGGAGAAGAACGTTATGCCTCTACAATAGCTAAGTTTGTATCCGGTGTCTCACATTAGAAACATTAAGTAGTGAAAAGTGCTTTCTGGCACGTTATTAATCAAGCAATTCGTGACAAACCTCGATAACAGAGGAGTAATAAATGTGGATGTTGTGTGCCATGTCACTAGAAAAATAATCCGGAAGTGTAAATTTGCGTGAATGTCCGCGAAAGAACGGAGATGATAGTCGTATTCCTTTCTTTCAAGATACAAAATTTGGCGTCAGGAAATGTAAGAAAGAATTTTATGATTTCGTTCATTACATTTTCAATAAAGCGCACAATGAATGGTGTTAAATGTATGCAAAATATCGTACTTTAGGCGTTGTGCTTTAAAGCTGCCCCCCCCCCTTTCCCTTAAAAAAAATAAAAAAAAAAAATTTAAAACATAAATATAAAAATCAAGGCTAGAATCAGCAATATAAGAAAACATCTAGGTAGGAAATTAAAAAAACCGATCGAAATTCCTAGTTTTACGCCATCGCTACACTATATGTTTATATTGGAATTTCAAAAGCGTTTGCAACGCTTTGTTATTTGGTAGCGTATAATTTCAAATCTACAAATATACTTTACAGGATTTTTTACGGGAACTTTTTTATATTAGTATATGTTCTAAAATATGTTATTTTCATACAGTTTGAAGAACTTTATTTTTTACCAAAATCTGAGAGTGAGCAGCTTTAAAAAACATTCAAAGGGGTTTTGGCAGCTCTGATTCTTATCATATAGCACTTTCATTGAAGTTATAAAAACTGTCATACTAACTGGAAAAATAAACTGACTCGAATTACTGAAATTGAATGATGTTTGTCTTCAAAATTTCATCTATTCCTTGCATGTCAAGCAATGACGGGTTTCCTTTTTATTAATTTATATGCTTTGTATCGTTCATAAACAATTTACTATTAATGTTTGGCTCGTGTAATACAATGTATTTATTCAGTAATTTGAAGAGAAAACAATGAAACACCGTTTGGGAGAAGCATTTGATAACCTAAATGTACATTTAAGTGTTTGATAACATTCTTGATTTATTACATGTATATTCAGTAAAAAGAAATTGAATGTTATGCATGTGCTTTTTAAACCAATTGTGTCTTGTTATAATGACTTGTTATAATGTTACAATTTCTAAATATAATGTTAAGGGAAAAAAAGCGGACACTCCGTTGAACAAATAGTACTGTCTATATCGATAGAAAATATGCCAATTTCTTAAAGATTACTATAAATCAGTCCCTGCTAATGCGTCATTAGACCTTTAGATAAAACGGTCTGCATATATCTCATTTGTCTTTTACACCAATTTGTTTCAATTATGTTCACAGACAACCAATTTAATTTTATATACCCGTTCGCTTACAAAAACCAGACGATTTAAGAGCCAATTGTATAAAAGATACCAGTAATACATCAATATTAACATTATGTCTTCAATGCCATGACAAGAAAATTTGTTGTCACAGGTCCCAGCGACATGCTGTTTTACATCAATTATGACAGTCAGTTAATCAGCGTTTCATTTTTAGGTTCGAATGGCATTTTTAATTCAAAATATATATAACTTTCAAATATTACTTACTTTAAATAGTAATATTTAAATCTGCCAAATAAATGCTTTTCTTAATACACTGACACTGTTAAACAACATCATACGTAAGTTAAAGTCGAAACTTTCCGTACCATATCTAACTAGAACTGTCACAAGAGTGACGAATTATACCCCCACAAGTATGGCAACCATAAGAAAGGAATGGCCACAAGGACATACATTTCAGTTATTATACAATAAGTTGTGTAAATGTATTGTTTTAATAGCACACAAAATATGTAAGGTTGGAAAGTATGGATTATTATTAAATTTAATAGGTTTATTTCAAACATGTTAATATCACTAACCTCCCTATCAAATTTCATGATCCTAGCCCAAGCGTTCTTAAGTTATCATCCGGAAACCGTTTAACTGTTCCGAGTCATGTGACCTTGACCTACAGACCTCAAAGTCAAACCTGACCTGTATTTCATGATGTTACACCTGTGTACCAAAAATTATTTCAATAGGTCAAGCCTTTTCATGAGTTATCATCCAGAAACGTTTTACTGTTCAGGATCACTGTGACCTTGACCTTTGGCCTACTGACCCCAAAGTCAAACTTGACCTGTATTTCATGATGTTACAGCTGTGTACCAAACATAATATAAATCGGACAAGTCGTTCAGCAGTTATCATCCGAAACCGTTTTACTATTCCGAGTCAGTGTGACCTTGACCTACAGACCTCAAAGTCAAACTTGACCTGTATTTCATGATGTAACACCTGTGTACCAAAAATTATTTAAATCGGTCAAGTCTTTCATGAGTTATCATCCGGAAACCGTTTTACTGTTCAGGGTCACTGTGACCTTGACCTTTGACCTACAGACCTCAAAGTCAAACTTGACCTGTATTTCATGATGATACACCTGTGTATCAAAAATTATTTAAATCGGTCAAGTCGTTCATGAGTTACCATCCGGAAACCGTTTTACTGTTCCGAGTCAGTGTGACCTTGACCTACAGACCTCAAAGTCAAACTTGACCTGTATTTCATGATGATACACCTGTGTATCAAAAATTATTTAAATCGGTCAAGTCGTTCATGAGTTACCATCCGGAAACCGTTTTACTGTTCAAGGTCACTGTGACCTTGACCTTTGGCCTACTGACCCCAAAAAAACAAAAACAATATCAAACAGGGAACGCCACGTACCAAAAACGCAGCCTCCCCAAAACGAGCCCCACAGCACCAAGAAGTGCACACCACCAACACACACGCACGCACGCACGCACGCACGCACGCACGCACGCACGCACGCACGCACACACACACACACACACACACACAATCATGTCAAACTTGACCTGTATTTCATGATGTTACAGCTGTGTACCAAAAATTATTTAAATTGGTCCAGTCGTTCATGAGTTATCATCCGGAAACTGTTTTACTGTTCAGGGTCACTGTGACCTTGACCTTTGACCTACTGACACCAAAGTCGAACTTGACCTGTATTTTTTTATGTTGCACCTGTGTACCAAATATTATTTAAATCGGTCAAGTCGTTCATGAGTTATCATCACTCCTATATACCCCCCCCCCCCCCAAACTTCGTTTTGTGGGGGTATAATAAATCGAATAGACAACTTAATATACAGTCGTTGTTGTCAATAAACAAATTATTATAGAATTGAAGAAATTAAAGGAATAACTTTTTCATTAGTTTTTTGCTTTATTTTTAACTACATATCCTGGACGAGGAAATAAACTCATGATGTCATAAATTGCGACTGTCTTTTCTATCGGCGAACGACAATATGATATTAAGTCTTATATTAGAAGATCATGTTTCTTGTTTAAAGGTTCATAACTTAGACCTAATTGAATTGTCATTAAATCTGGAACTGTAACGAGAGTCTTCTCAGAGAAATAAAATGACATACTGCATCGAATGTGACCATATTGTGTTGAAAATATGAGTTTAACAAAAAAGTAATAAATTATATATTACCTTTTCAAAAAACGAAAGAAGGTTTACCAGGTTTCAAATATCTTTGTAATTTTCCAGACGTATCTCAGAAAGAGACTGTAAAAAGGTTGAACATGAATAAACATGCCTATTTTGAATTATAGTTGAAGAACTTTACTAATGATGTCCAGCGCATATTTTTGACTGTTCTCAACATGCAATAAAGCGAATATATGACAAAAAACCACCCAGGTCAATCTAAGAAAATACAATAAACATTCACACGTTTTTCTGCAGCAGTATTTCAAACAAGGAAATACTCCATGGCTATTGTAAAGTTTTAGAAGCCAGTTTCAAACTGTATTTCCATGTCACAATACCAAGATTTAAAATAAAATTTGATTGGTATTAGTAATGGACCTTTAACGTAGGTTTGTCCTGTCAATCTGCTACAAACAGTTTAACATGAATGCACTGGACTGTGCGATTTAAATCTTATCAGTTTGATCCAAGCTAAATGTTTTAATTCATTCTGTATTCTGTATTATTTCTGTATATCTTGTTCAAAACATGTGGTGACACAGTCGATTTTCTCCTAGTATACATGTACTTGCCCGATAAAGTTAGGGTCTCTAAGAATGAAGTAGATGTGACTAAGACGGTAATCCTTAAATCTGTTACATTTGTAACTCGAATTCAATGCATACCATCAAGCAATTATTATTCAAAATATAATTATGTCGCCCTGGTAGAAATAAAGTTATCAATTGTGAAACGTTTAGTTTCATTGTGCAAGTGTAGCTGATAGCATAAGGTTCCTTCAGGGACATGAAACATTTAAAGAACATCATCAGTTCCGATACGCGTTAGCTATTTGTTCCTCACTGATATTTCAGCCATGTTCGGGATCACTAGCACAGTTTCACAATCCAATTTCACGATATGAACGCAGTCTTAATATCTAATGCAAAAAACAAAGGGCTAAAAGTACTTACAGTAAACTCTGTTTATGACGAACTCATTGGGACCAATTAAATGTGTTCCTCGTATCCGGAGTTTGTTACATTCATATACCATTTCCATGTAAAACAAAGAAAAACAAAAAACTGGGGCAGAGAAATTTTGTTCCTTATATCCGGAATGTCGCTATATCCGGATTCGTTACTGTACATAGTAAATTAGTTCATCTTTCCTGTGATATAAAAATACATGTAATTCCATTTCCCTGTCGTAAATGATTTTATTTGCCCATATTTATGGGCTTATTAATGAGTTGATGATGGCATAAACAAAGAACAATAACATTGCAGCTTTATAGGCTATAACTGTTGGAAAGGAAAATATCTCTTTGATTTGTTTACCTTGTTAGCGCATTGTCTAGGCTTTAATTAATAGGAATCCTGTGGCGTAACGCGGTCTCAAGTCTGTCATGAGATTAAATCAGCATAGGTCAATGATTAACTTCGAGCTTCTGGAACTTTCTAGTTTCAGGGTAAATATCTGGGGTGTCAAATCTTATTATTTTGTTTATGACTACATGTAACCTCTTCCAAAAAAATATAATCTAACAAGGTGAATCTATCTTCCAACATGGTGAACATTTTTTGAATTTAGTTGATAATGATGATATGATTATGCACATTCACTGACTAAAGAGGGAATTATAATGAATACTCCGTTGAACAAATAGTATTGTCCGTATTGATAGAACGATTTGCCCATTTCTTGAAGATAACTATTATTCAGTCACTGCTAATTCGTCACTGGACCTTTAGACAAAATGGTCTACATATACCTCCTTTGTCTTCTACACCAATTTGTTTCAGTTATATTCACAGACAACCAATTCAATTTTTTGATACCCTTTCGCTTACAAAAACCAGTCGATCTAATATCCAATTTCATAAACGATATCAGCAATACATCAGTCAACGGTTACCTCCCTGACAGCATTATCAGTATTATGTCTACAATGCCATGACAAGAACATTGGAAAAAACATATTATTCCATAAAACATTCCGAGGTAGAGACCCTGCTAAAACCAGTACGATACCGAAAACAATATAACTTTTGAGATGCATGAAGCAAAAGGAATCTCGTTGTCTTACATTACAGGAATGCACTACACAAAAGTCGATTATCTGATAGTGGAATAATTTGGATTAGGATCTAAGAATGAAGTAGATGTAACACTACGACGGTAACTCTTAAACATGTAAACTCGAATTCAGTGTTATGTATGCCATCAAACAAATTTTCTTATTCAAGATAATGTTATGTTGTCCCAGTAGTACAATAATAACAACTATTTATGTATAACCTCTTCTGTAAAGATATGTATATGTAATTAGAAACTATAATATAACAGCAGACGTCAGATTGTTACTACTTCTTTAAATATAAGCATCTGAATATTAAACATGTAGTCAACATAGCCTTGAGCCGGAGGTCGCTGCTGAGACCATCAAGAGTGTGAATCCAAAACGTTCCCTTTATCCAACTGCTCTCATCGCCAGAAACATTGTCAATAGGTATAACACTAAAACAATTGTCTGTCCACTTTCGTTAAAGGGATGAGCAACAGTAGAGCTAAATTGTAAAGGCTGTTTGGAGATGCGTTTGTAATACGGGCCGATGTGTCAGTGGAGGCAGATGCTCCAAATGTCTCAACTTGAATTAAAGTTTTGACATGGTACCGTTATAGAATACCAACCAATTTCGATGTCGCCAATCTCAACGTAAGCATAAAGACTTTCAACGTCAATATTTCAAAATTTCTTCTTATCCATGGTTTGAACATAAATTCTGTATTTGAAGATTTTACTACCCAGATATTGTAATTGCTTACACTAAAACTATATACTGTATATCAATTAATTTATAAACAGTTTAATTAACTATTATACAAAATTGAAAAAAAAGGTTTGGATGCTCGGAATACCTTTAATACAACATTATAAACAGTAATTTTGAGAGAAAAAACACTTACTCCGTAATTGACTCTTTCTAAACTATTTTCTAACTTTAAGTACTTATTCTACTCTGACAAGAACTGTCATACAGCCTTCAGACTGACAAATCACAGAGAAAGTAAGAAATTGAGACTTTGAAGTAGCCGACAAAAAATCTTGATGAATTGTTGAGAAAATAATTGGACAAATTGAATTCATTTGCAGTATTGTCAAGCCATAGATAATGCTTAACAAAACGTAGCTGATGCTGAAACTGAATTGTTATCAGAAGATATGTTCTACAGAATAAGGAAATAATTCACAAATTATGTATTCGTTCAAAATAAATATCGGTGTACAAAATAAACCTTGAAAAGGAACAAAAGTGATGCATTTCAAACAGTCTGAATTCATAGTCTTTCATACATAATGTCCTCTGAATTTTCAAAGTCATTAAAACAAAAATAATATCAAACAGGGAATGCCACGTACCAAAAACGCAGCCTCCCCAAAACGAGCCCCACAGCACCCAGAAGCGCACACCACCAACACACACGTACCAAAAACGCAGCCTCCCCAAAACGAGCCCCACAGCACCCAGAAGCGCACACCACCAACACACACTCTCACACACACACACACACACACACACACGCACACACACACAATCATGTACACACACACATATACACCACCAACACACACCAGCATACAAAGCAAACACACGAGGACAAAACGAACAATAAAAGGAACACAGGGGCACCGCTTGGAACGGTCAGTGGCAAAACACCACTGGGGAGCTTAAACCGGTTTATGGTGCGCACCCAACCTCACTCTTAACCCCCACCATGTTCCAAAGTCACAGGACAGTGTAAATAAAAGTAATCCCTGCTAGGTGAATCTCTAACACACGCAATGGAAACAAAAGGCATGGTATGTAAAACACAAAAATGCTCGTGTATAAATATAAAAAAGCAAACCTTGAGAACCAAAAAACGTATGTACTCAATGCCTTTGCAGAAGGCAGAGCACCAAGAGAAACACCCTTAAGGGCCCGACGAAACAGGCCAGAGGACAAAAATCAAAACAGTTTCGTCCCAGTGGGATTTAAAAACTGCCCATCACAGAGTCCTCCCCTCTTCCGTCAGACACAATCAAAGAGGGAAGCATAGCGTCCAACTGTAAACGGGTTGAACACCAAACATGCGGTGTGTCTCAAAACAGTTGGGTCGTAACCTCTTTTAACAAAACGTTTTATAATTTTAGCAAATACAGTTGGAAAATTGCCATGACCCAAAGTTGATTTTGCGTTTTGTCTCTTAATGGCTATTCATTGCTTTTCATTATATGATCTACGGTGATGGTTTGGGACAAGTCCTGTCTAAAAATCTAAGAGATGAAAAGGGGAAAGGAAGAGTATGCTATGTCTGCATTCATCAGGTGATGTTCTTGCTCGACCAATGTTGGAATAGTACGAATAACAGTCCTTATCTATTTTTAGAAATAATTAAACGTATAAACTGTATGTAACAAGTACAAAATGTATAGCATGAGCTAATTACTGATAGTACGATTGTAAAATAGAGCAAATCCAAAACAGTACAAAGTTTTGAAGTAATAGCAGTCGCGATAACCTTTTAGTACACGTACATGTACGAAATGTTAGCTAGAAAACATTATGACGTGTTACTGGTTGTCATTAAAAAGGGTTTGAGTAAACAAAATTAACAGCACACATTCAAAAATAAAATGTATCTACATAAACGTTCTAATCAAACATGGTTTCACTCACTCACAGCTGTAGAGGAACAAAAGTTACTCCTTTCAAATAACTGAGATGTTTCCGCCACATTACATTAGCAACACAAAGTACTTGAGAGTATTTTCCGACATATTATTAATCAAGCGATTCTTGACAAACTGTGATAACAGGCGTAGAAAGAATGCGTTTGTCGTGTGCAATTACACTAGAAACAAATAATCCGGAAGTGTACATTTGCATGTATTTCAGTGACAGAGATAAGAAGACAGTAATTGTGATATTTAATTCCCTTTAAATATAAATTTCGAAGGCATAAAATGTGGCTTACATTTCGCTTAGAGAAAGTATGTCTTGCTCATCTACATACCTGTAACCGTTTTATAACAGAGCAAAATACAAGGTATATGCAAATTATCGTGTAAATGACAAACTGAAAACTTTCAAGATTCTTCGGAAGATAAATTTTTTATTAGATAACACTTAAAACTTATGGTAAAGGAAATCCGACAAGCATAAGTGAAATAGTTGGAAAACGTTACACTAAATCATTGCTTAACAGCGTCATGTGTGTGCTAAAAGAGCGTTATGCAGTCTTCAACCCGACCTTATCTTCCGAAAATGATTTCTAGCGTGTATTCGGCATTATTGTCGATACAACTAGTTACAAAAAAATTAAAACAGACACTCCTTAAAACTGGTAACAATTTAAATTATTTTATACAAACATGATAGAATATCTGTTTTCCTTTATTGTTTATAGTCCCGGCCAACCGTAGGATTTTCCCCTGGTGAATTTGTCAAGACCCCCAATAGAATATCTGCAAGTTTTATTACTGTGTTGATTATTTGTGCTAAAATGAGGAATATTTCGATACATGTTGTTCTTTAAAATTGTTTTTATCATTTTACGTTCATTGAACACATGGTTTATGTTTGGATAATGTAGCCTACTACATTGTAGATGAAGGGAGTGCCCCTTAAGTAAGTTCCAGTAAATGATAAAAGAGACCAAGAAAACTGATAAAGTTAGTTACAAGACTTGTCCGACCTCCATGCGTGTTAAGCAATGGCGCTTCTTCTTCAATTCAATTTCATCTACCTTTCATAAATAATTTCCTTTGAAAGACACGTATTACAACCAAAAGGTCTCACAATTGACTTTGGATCGATGCTTAGAAACTGCTGAGTTGCATCTGATTTTCGAAAAAGTAATTTCAGTCTGCTGTATTTTATCTATAGCTAGGTTTTGTCCTAAAAGTTGACCTGTCCTCCTGTGTACTTTGATCTTTTGCAGAAAAGTTTTGCTGTTAAAGGGGCACTCCCTATATCTAGCAGATTAAATTCTCGAAACATAGATTATGTGTTCAATGAACGTAAAATGATCAATAAATACGATCTCAAAAAAGTACCTATGGCAAAACATGCACCATTTTACCACAATTAATCAATTTAGAGGCTGTCTGTAATAAATCGCGTCCACCCATTAATTGTACAACAACAACTCTACATAGATTTTTTAATGGTTCACGGTACTGCGGTTTATATTAAATCGCTGTTTTTATCGATAATGACTGGGAATGCATAGCTGACACTTTTGGGTTAAGTTGTAACACTTCCAAAGAATCTATTATTTATGTTTTGGGTGTTATTTAGTTTGACATCAGTTATAGGGTATGTCCCTTTAAGGGAACAACTGATATAAACGAATACATGATTTGTAAACGTTTAAAGAAACGAAAAATGTATTACTACAGGTACTATGCAAATGAAGAAATTGCCTATTCTTTGTTTTTAATGACCATGTAAAACCCCTATAAAATAGACGCAATGTATGCCATGCATAAAATTAAATGTAGACAAATTTTGTAATAATACAGATCACCACATAATAGCTTTTTTTCCACACACGAAGCCTATCGTTTTAAAACAAAAACTTGATACGCGTTCCTCTTCTTTTTATATACTTAATAAAATGTCTAGCGATTATCTTTGTTCGGATAGCAACAAATGGTCATGTCTTTGCGATTTAATTTAATCATGCTCAAATACACATTAGTCTACACTTTTCCGTCAATAAGTCTTCAATGAACACCCAAATTGAAAAGCTAATGCCATAGTCCGCATTTTCAAATATTACAGACTTGTACCATTCAGTCAATAAGTTAAGCCATCATTTATTTCTGAACTGGCTAACATATGTACTTTTGAAGCCAGTTTGTTCTACGTATGCTATCATTCAGCAATTTTAGGTTTGTTGTGAGACTTCTCACTTACATTTCACAGATGTTACGTAAATCAGACAACCTTAACATAAATTGCAAATATATCGTTCGAAAACATCAATCAGCTTTGTGACTGCATACAATATGAACAATACGATGTCTACTATACCATACAGGAACCTTTCCTCGTCGCAGCACTAAGTGACAAATTAGTTCTCATTCCTATTAAATCTTCATTATGACAGGAAAATTACTGTGTCCTTGCGCAATATTGTCCATGACATTTGTCAACAGCATGAACCGTTTATGCATTAATGCCAGATAGCGGTTTAAAATTTACTGCAGTTCCGTAAACCAATCAATAATCTATGTCAAGTTGTTGTTGTACAAGTGGATGCGATTTATTACAGAAAGCCTCTGTGTTGAATAATTGTGGTAAAATAAAACATTTTTCGCCATTGGTTCTTTGAAATAGTATTTATTTATCATTTTATGTTTTTATTAAACAAATAATCTTTGTTTCGAGAAATAATCGGCCAGATGTAGGGTATATCCCTTTAAGCATTGCATAATAACGTCGCAACTTGCCGGACTATAATCATTGAAGAGAAAAATATCCCATTGATTTGTTAACCTTGTAAGTGAATTGTCTGGTTTATAATGAATGGCAGACGATCTTATAACAAAGTCGCAAGTCTTTCATGACATTAAATCAGCACGGATCAAATGTTTACTTCGAACTTCTGGAACTTTGTATACTATAATTTTATGGTCTTAACTGGAGAACAAAATGTAATGCGTGTGTGTGTGTGTTGGTGGTGTGCACTTCTGGGTGCTGTGGGGTTCGTTTTGGGGAGGCTGAGTTTTTGGTACGTGGCATTCTCTGTTTGATATTATTTTTGTTTTTTTTTGCTAAACTGATAGTTTCAATGTAAAACTATTTTAAAACAATATCAAATTTGAATTTAACTCGACTTTCAAATCAAGCTGTAAAATTCGTGTTGGGATTTTCCGTAAATGTAAATTGTACTTTGACAATCAAATAACATAATGCAATATAAAAGCAACTCGCTCACAATTTCCAGTGAAACAATAATTTCTTCAAAATGATATACTAAAGCATTAAATGTAAAAGTAATTGCTAGAATTAACAACATAAATAAACAAGAGGGCCAAGATGGCCCTATATCGCTCACCTTGGTACAAGTCCACTTGCCTGGTGGAAGATCACTAGATAATGTTATATACCAAATAAGTTTTCCTATATATGCCTTTGTAAAACAAATGATCCCCCCCCCCGGGCAAGGTCAATTTTGACCCCAGGGGCATAATTTGAACAAACTTTAAAGAGGTCTACTAGGCAATGCTACATGCCAAATATCTAAGCTCTAGGCCTTGTGGTTTCAGAGAAGAAGATTTTTAAAGTTTTTGTTATTCCTATGCAAAACTAAGTGACCCCCGGGGCGGGGTCAATTTTGATCCGGGGGTCATAATTTGAACAATCTTGGTAGAAGTCCACTAGCCAATGCTACATGCCAAATATCTTAGCTCTAGGCCTTGTGGTTTCAGAGAAGAAGATTTTTAAAGTTTACCCTATATATTCCTATGCAAAAACTAAGGGCCCACCCGCGCGGGGTCAATTTTGACCCGGAGGTCATAATTTGAACAATCTTTGTAGAGGTCCACTAGACAATGCTACATGCCGAATATCTAAGCTCTAGGCCTTGTGGTTTCAGAGAAGAAGATTTTTTAAAGTTTTTCCTATTTGTTGCCCTAGCAACCAGAGTTCTGCATGGAATGGAATTCTTTGAACAATTTTGGTAGAGCTTCATGCAAGGAACATTCCTGCATAGTTTTATCAACATTGGCCTAGAGGTTTCAGAGGAGATGTCATTTGAATCAAAATGTTGACGGACGACGGACGGACGACGGACGACGGACAATCATCGATCAGAAAAGCTCACCCTGGCGTAGCCAGGTGAGCTAAAAATCTAGGTAGCAATTTGAGAAAATCTTTTAAATAGTGTGGTTTTATGTCACCGCTACACTATATCTTCTGATTTAAAGACGAATTGATAACATTTAAAGCTGCTCGCTTTCAGTTATCGTTGAATTTTTTTTTTTTTTAATTCACATTCTTATTCATTAGTATAAAACTAAAGGCTAGAATGAAAAAAGCGAAAATTTGCAGAAATCGATTGAAAAGGTCGGTTACACGGCACCGCTATACTATATGTTTATATTGAAATTTCATAGTGTTTTATTTAAAGTTTAGAGATATACGTGAGAGGAATTTACACTGAAGCCTTTTCGTATGACTATATGTTCTAAGATACGTTTTTTACATACAGTTTCAAGAACTACAGTTTGAAGATCTTTATTTTTTACCAAATCTGAGAGCGAGCAGCTTTAAAGTACAATGTAATAAATTCAAATTTAGGATACAGCAGGATTGCAGTGAGCTAGAAGCCACCATATATCTTAATTTGTCGCACTTTTCCTGGATATTTATTTTCCATTCCGAGGACATGTGGATTATTAATATACTCATTTCATAGACTAATTAATGGCCTGACATACTTGCATTGACTTAAGAATACAATATTAACGTCGCAATTTTACGGGCTATAATTATTGAAGAAAAAATATATCATTGATTTGTTAACATTGTAAGTGAAATGTCTGGTTTATAATGAATGGCAGACGATCTCGTAACGAAGTCACAAGTCTTTCATGAAATTAAATCAGCAAGAATCAATAGTTTACTTCGAACTCCTTGAAATTACTGTAATCATGGTCTTACTCATCGTCGGAAACCCCGTTAAATATTCCATTGCCATTCCTGTACCGATAGGGAATAGCGTAAAGAGGGCGACGTGGGTATTCGACGATGGGTCTTACTGGAGTCATGCATGTTTGCTGAGCTGATTTTTACGTTGTAAATATATTTTGACTCGCTTTCTTTAAGGTAAAAATATTGCCAATGTCCCCTGGATGGTGCTTAAATTGCTGTTTAATAGTAAGATAAAATCAAGCCTATGGAATATTTTGGAAACAATTCCATTATGATCATTTGGGTCTCCTTTGATCTCTTTTTTTGTTTCTATTTGCGTTAAAACTTTTAAAATGTCTGATTCAACTTTTCTTAAAGAACTTGTTTAATATACTTTTCAAGCTAAGATGGATGTTCGAGTAATAGACACAGTTTTTAAAGAATCCCAAGGACTTTACGGCAAAAAAAGATGCAGGAAATGCAATCGATTATCGCTTGTTCTTTTGAGATTTCCGGCTGCTTAATAAGATCAGATACAACAACAAAATTGATTTCAAAGTATTTGATGACGGATTGTTTCATTATGTACAATCTTTCTTAAAGCTGCTCGCTCTCAGTTACCGTTATTGTTTTTTCGACGTAGTCGTATACTTTTGATTTGAACTTCCGTTGGTATGGACGCGTTGCTAACCAACTTCGTTATAATGTGACCAATCAGAATCTGCAAATTATTGGCTAGCGTTTCGGTACCGGAATAAGCAGTGTACTGCCCGGGAGCCTTCTGAAACACAAATGTGTATATTTTTTTATATTATAGTTATTTATAATAAATCATGTTGCAAAAAAAGAAAAAACAGAACACGTTATGTCAAGGTTTCTGGACAGTACGAAGATCAACTTTTGTATTCAACGAGGTGTTGTCCGGGGCCGGACATCTAGCGTCATTGATTATTGGCTAGCGTTTCGGTACCGGAATAAGCAGTGTACTGCCCGGGAGCCTTCTGAAACACAAAATGTGTTTATTACGTCACCTACGTCGACCATCATTTTTTTTAAAGATATTACTTGTTTAAATTACCATACTTATTCATAAATATAAAATTAAGGATAGAATCAAACTATAAGCAAAAATTTAGGTAGGAATTTCCACAAATCGATTGAAAATGTCGGTTACACGGCATCGCTACACTATATGTTATATTGGAATTTCAAAAGATGAATTTGGTAGCGTTTTATTTGAAATTTAGAGAAATACGTGACAGGAATTTATACTGGAGCCTTTTTATACGCCCGAAGGGGACGTATTATGTTATCGCCGCGGTGTCCGTCTGTCCGTCCGTCCGTCTGTCCGTTAGCAATTTCCCTTCCGCTCTGTAACTCTTGAACCCCTTGAAGGATTTCGAAGAAACCTGACACAAATGTTAACCAGACTGAGACGACGTGCAGAAGCAATGTTCCGGATGGCTGGATTCAAGGTCAAGGTCATACTTAGGGGTCAAAGGTCATATGATTTTGTTTCCCTTCCGCTCTGTAACTCTTGAACCCCGTGAAGGATTTCGAAGAAACCTGACACAAATGTTAACCAGACTGAGATGACGTGCAGAAGCAATATTCCGGATGGCTGGATTCAAGGTCAAGGTCATACTCAGGGGTCAAAGGTCATATGACTTATTTTCCCTTCCGCTCTGTAACTCTTGAACCCCGTGAATGATTTTGAAGAAACCTGACACAAATGTTACCACATTGAGACGATGTGCAGAAGTCATGTTCCGGATGGCTCGCTTCAAGGTCAAGGTCAAACTTAGGGGTTCAAAGGTCATATGACTTTTTTTCCCTTCCGTTCTGTAACTCTTGAACCCCGTGAAGGATTTCGGACTTTTTTTCCCTTCCGCTCTGTAACTCTTGAACCCCGTGAAGGATTTCGAAGAAACCTGACACAATTGTTTACCACATTGAGATGCAGAAGCCATGTTCCGGATGGCTCACTTCAAGGTCAAGGTCACACTTAGGGTTCAAGCGTCATATAACTGTGTGGATATTGCTCTGCATTTGCTCTTGATTACAGTGCTCTTGTTGCCCTTGAATTATCGAAAATTATGAAATTAGCCTTCTCAGCTCATAGTTCAAACAGGTGAATTAGCCTTGTCTGCTCTATAGTTCTAGCAGGTTTTACAAAACAAATGAACTGCCAGATACTGAGTTATGCCTCCTTGACGGGCGTATTTTGTGACAGTTTGGCACTCTTGTTATGATTATATGTTTTATATTACGTTATTTGCATAGTGTTTGAAGATTTTTTCTGACCAAAATCTGAAAGCGAGCAGCTTTAACTATTGCCTGTATTGTTCCATTTCTCTCAATTACATTGTATTAGTGTTTTTTTTCTGCCATTATTAGTGTTGTCTTTATTTTTCAAAAAATATCATTGTTATGTTATTTCATAATAAATAAGTGGAGATTGTTTTCTTTAGACAAAAACAGTCATAGCGTCAAAACTTTATTTACGATCGACTATTCGAGGTTCCTGTCTGCCATTATTAACGTTGTCTATTTTTTCAAATAATATCATCTTTATGTTACTTTATAATTAATAAGTAGAGATCGTTTTCCTCAGATAAAAACATTCATATTTACGATCGACTTGAATCTCCAAATTTATCGTTAACTTGCTAGAATAAGCACATCAGTCTGCAAGATTTCTTCTGAGACACTGTAAACTTTGTGTAAATAGTTTGTAGCTTGACTTCATCAAATTATGCCTCAAACATCTATATTCTTGCAGACACAATGCGTGTGATATTTGTGTTACAAATGCTCTGTGGAATATGCCAAATGAGCTGCTTTGGGTCTAAGACCATATTAACATTGGTTAAATAGTGACGGTCTTTTGTAATTCAGACTTGTAACACTACTTATTATCTACTGTATATCAACCGTAACTTTCTGTTCACATTTTTCAATAAAGGACGTCTTTTTTCACTTTAGAAGATGATAAAAGAAAAGCTGTGAGCTTCCAAAAGTATCTAGTAGATTTATTGTTTTGCGCATGATTAATTTAGTTGGCTATTTCCAGCTCTTTTAAAAACGTTAGGTCAAGAGAAATGAAAGGATATATGAAATATGATTTTAAAGTTAACATAGATCATCGGTCGAATATCATATATCATTAAATAAATATTTATAAGAAATATGTTCTAATTTCAATGAGACAATTTCGAGCGTATTTTTTATTATTTACTCCTTTTGGCAGTATGAATAAGTACAAGATACATTATGTTAACCTTCTATATTCTGTAAAAGTAGTGCCTTGGTATTTATTTATTATAGTTGTTCTTATCAGATCATCCGTGTGTTGTCAAGAAACTTTTATTCAGATCATTAAGTTACTGAAAAACCAGGTCATATGTAACTTATTCTGTTTATTGAAAGTAGAATAGGATTTTGATTTATTTATATTTGATAACTTGTGTGGATAATATTTCCGCTGTCTGAATTTATGGCCTATTTATGGATTACTTACATTCCCAAAGGTTATCATAAATAAGCGGTATGGCAGACAATGGAAACAATTAAGAGTTTCTGTTTCATGAGTAATATTTTAGAGACGCAAAAGTAGTGAAAGACGTTATAGTTTGTATCATCGCTTTGGGTTGAATCTGCATTAGAGCAAACTTATCTATTTATGATATATTGCATAGTGCATATGGGCGGAGCTTAAAACGGTACTCTATTTGAAATAGAGCATAGTTTCAACAGAGTGGTGTAGGAAATTGGCCATCACAATACACGCTTTGAAAACTGTTTACTCGAACAATTATGTTATTACTCGAACGCTATGCCTCTTCGAAATAACGCAATTAGTTTATACTAATTTATTTAGCTCGATTGTGAAGAAAGCTTGTAGCTTATCAAGTCACTCTCAAGTCCGCTTCCTGGAAAACCAGTGCTGGTGTACGGTCGTGACCTTGGTGGGGCTCGAACCCGCAACCTCCGGGATGAGCGGCAGACACCTAAACCTCTACACCACCGCTCCCCTTTATTCTCTATCTATTACAAAGAACATTCATTATTTCATTTGAAAAACAATAATTCTTCTCAAGATGTACATTGCAGTAGTTTGATCACGAAAGATTGAAAGACGATGAACTCTATGTTAGATACATGAATCTCTCATCCTGCTGATGGAAAAATAGTCAGCTGCGAGCTGTGCAAATAATGATTAACTATTTAAGTTAAATGGCAATATGAATCCCGAAACTAATTGATGATAGTCTGCAAATTCAACGATGTACAAGTGCATTTGAATCTTTTACCGAGGAAAGATGAATCTCCAGCAAACAGAAAACGTTGAAATCAAACTTAATTGTCGAATTTACGATACTGAAATGTTCCCCAGTTTGAAAAAAGAAATAAACATGCCATTACCTCTCTTGCCTTCTGCGGGCAAAATGAAAGTGGATACACTTATCATTGGGGCCTTTAAAACTATCTCTCTGTTGATTTATTTGCCTGAAGACATATTCTTTTCTTTATAAAAATTGCTTCTATTATGTTACCAGAAAATTACAAAATCTTGTAGAAAATTAGTTTCCGTGGCAAGAGACAAAAGATAATCCATTTGACGTTCATTTAAAGCTATAATCAAGAAGCAATCAAAACAATTAGACGTATGTCACGTCTTTACAAAGCCGTTATTCGTGGAGGACAGGGTTCCAAAAACAGTGTCTACATATTGTTTTACATAAATACGTTACTTGTAACTGAAATGAGACATCACGGTGAGATAATTTTAGAAAAGAGTAGCAACAACAGAAGCTGCTATACTAATACATTTGTAAACTAAGCATGTGCAAAATACTCTGATTATTGCACGATTGAAAATTAAAACATTGTAGCAAATAATTTCCCTAGACAATTTTGTTCTACAGAAATATATATATACCAACTCGGTTTTGTTGTTGTACACGTCAAATATTCAGTTTTCCTTTTTAGCTCACCTGAGCTGGCTCAGGGTGAGCTATTAGGATCGATGATTGTCCGTCGTCCGTCGGACGTCGTCCGTCCACATTTAGTTCGTTAACACTCTAGTGGTCACATTTTTGCCTCAATTGTCACGAAACTTGGTCAGGATGTTTGTCCCAGTAATTACTCGGACGAGTTCGAATATGGGTCATCTTGGATGAAAAACTGGGTCACATGACCCAAAAATAGAAAAATCTTGTTAACACTCTAGAGGCTACTGTTTCAGTCCAAATATCCTGGAAATTTGTCAGAAAGGTTGTTTGGTTGATTTCTAGCTCAAGTTTTAATATGGGTCACCTGGGGTCAAAAACTAGGTCACACAGCCCAAATATGGAAAAACCTTGTTAACACTCTAGAGGTAACATTTTCAGCCCAAATATCCTGGAAATTTGTCAGAAAGGTTGTTTCTATGATTTCTAGCTCAAGTTCGAATATAGATCATCTGGGGTCAAAAACTAGGTCACAGAGCCCAAATATGGAAAAACCTTGTTAATACTCTAGATGTTACATTTTCAGCCCAGATATCCTTGATATTTGTCAGAAAGGTTGTTTTGATGATTTCTAGCTCAAGTTCGAATATGGGTCATCTGGGGTCAAAAACTAGGTCACAGAGCCCAAATATGGAAAAACCTTGTTAACACGCTAGAGGTACCATTTTCAGCCCAAATATTCAGGAAATTTGTCAGAAAGGTTTTTTCAATGATTTCTAGCTCAAGTTCGAATATGGGTCATCTGGGGTCAAAAACTAGGTCACAGAGCCCAAATGTGGAAAAACCTTGTTAACACTCTAGAGGTACCATTTTCAGCCCAAATATCCTGGAAATTTGTCAGAAAGGTTGTTTCCATGATTTCTAGCTCAAGTTTTAATATGGGTCATCTGGGGTCAAAAACTAGGTCACAGAGCCCAAATATGGAAAAACCTTGTTAACACTCTAGATGTTACATTTTCAGCCCAGATATCCTTGATATTTGTCAGAAAGGTTGTTTTGATGATTTCTAGCTCAAGTTCGAATATGGGTCATCTGGGGTCAAAAACTAGGTCACAGAACCCAAATGCGGAAAAACCTTGTTAACACTCTAGAGGTAACATTTTCAGCCCAAATATCCTGGAAATTTGTCAGAAAGGTTGTTTCTATGATTTCTACCTCAAGTTCGAATATGGGTCATCTTGGGTCAAAAACTAGGTCACAGAGCCCAAATATGGAAAAACCTTATTAACACTCTAGAGGTAACATTTTCAGCCCAAATATCCTGGAAATTTGTCAGAAAGGTTGTTTCGATGATTTCTAGCAACTTTGTTAAAAGCAGTTGTACTCGGGTGAGCGATAAAGGGCCATCATGGCCCTCTTGTTTATTACAGTAATGTTGATACAATGTATTTGTGGACTTGCAGATGTTGCAGATGCATACTGACGAACAGCCACGTAATTAGCAGTATTGCGGGGGTCAATTTATTGATAATGGAACAGTCTTCAGTACCAGTGGCAACATTTTCTAATTTACACCATGAACCTATGTACATGTCCGTCTGGCTGAAGGTCAATGGTTCTGTTATGATCAGCTTTAATCTTCGTTGAATGATACGAAATAATTATTATCTCAACGTCAACTTTTCTCATTAAATAGAAAAGAATCTGCATTCAAGCTAAAAACTGTTTTGAATGCCAAACACGTGTTTGTTCTCAGGTGATGCTATATGGCTATCTTGTTATGTTTATGCAAACTACCCACGCGGCATAACCCTATGGGTGTATTTTTAAGCAGCAAACTTGTCTATTAACTTATAGTTGACAATAGATATATGTAGATGATATTTGATTATTTAAAGTGGCTATAGAAAAAAGTTCAACGATAATTGTATAGCTTTTCCTTGATATATATTCCATATCTACTCAAAATAAAAATATTCATTTTTATATAATGCTCTCTATTAAAATTGAAAGTTGTGTTGAACACTGAAAAAATTAGCTCCGGCAAACCTACATAGTTTCTGAAAATGAACATATATAAGATCTACGCCATCCCACTTTGACTGGTAAACTTTACGCAAGTCCTTACCTCCCATTGCTAATACATCTTCGAGATCTTCAACAAATTTAACGTGTTATGATCAGGATTCAACCTGATATTTGGGTGCAAAATTCTGCAAAACGTTCCTATTTAAATAAAAAAGAGCTGGTCACAAAGTCAGAATATCCCATTTTTGAAATTGGATATAAATTGATAAACAATAGTACAGAAACGATGCCTCGATTCTAGTTAGACATATTATTGACTAGGAGGAAGATATCACACTGATCTAATTAACATGTTAGATAATTGGCTGGGTATATATTGATAGGCTGTTGATGTCGTACCAAAACCTCAAGTTTCTCATAAAATTAATCTGATTTAAATCTTTGAGCCATATCAGACGCTGATAAGAATGTAACCTTTTAGCATATTGACAGAATGATGATAAAACACATTAACACTAATTAGAACGTTCCGAGTGACACTATCGGTTAAATGCTATGGTGTACATCGAACGACTAAAATAATGTTAAGCTATAATAAAATACAACTAAAAAATACTAATCTTAATTTCAGTTAATGTATGATATTATTAACCAGGTTTTCCGAAGGAAAAATCCTGTTTATTAGATTGAGGTACGTCGGCGGGCGGGCCGGCGGGCGTAAACAATTTCTTCTGTGCGCAACTCCTCCTACATTTCTCAACGGATTTCAACCAAACTTTCACAGAAGTATTGTCATGAAGTGCCCTGGCGCATATTGTCGGGGTTTTGTGATTTGGTCATTTTTGACAGAATTATGGCCCTTTGTTTTTTTCACATATGTAATTCTTCTGTGCGCAACTCCTTCTACACTTCTCAAGGGATTTCAACCAAACTTTCACAGAATTATTGTCACCAAGTGCCCTGGCGCATATTGTTGGGGTTTTGTGATTTGATCATTTTTGACAGAATTATGGGCCTTTGTTTTTTTCCACATAATGTAATATATATAGAGAAATACTCTTCTGTGTGCAACTCCTACATTTCTCAAGGGATTTCAACCAAACTTTCACAGAACTATAATTGTGAACTAAAGAATTTTGAATATATAATGTTCTGCCCCTGGTCGTCCGTCCGTCCGTTAGCAATTTTGTGTCTCCTTATTTAAGTATATATAAAAGGGAGAATACTCTGTTATTATAAAAGGGAGAATACTCTGTTATTACTGTCTATTTTTAGAATTTAGAATAGATTACCAGTCCTGTATACTTTGGAGTATTCTGTTACAGTAAGATGACAAAATTTCTCATGAGACCAGCGGTTCAAACCCCACACAGAGCAAGTTTTTTTTTCTTTTTCCTTTCTTTTTTTTTATATATATATTTTATATATATTTTATTTATTTTTATATATATTTTTTTGCTTTTTTTCCCACATATGTTATTTATAGAAGAATACTGTCACGTGCCCACTTCCTCCTACATTTCTCAAGATATTTAAACATTTGCGCTCGGCCAGCAGACTGGAAAATGAAAACCTGGTTTTGTGACAATTTCCTGTCACTTGTTTAGGTATTTTACTCGTTCATTTTGGTTGTGACTTTGATATAATGCGTGTCACTTGAAACCGTTACATTATTCAATGAATTCACACAGTACTCACTTGTGTCACTGTCATATAATTCTAAATGAGCGGTATCTTTTTCATCCGAATTTTTAAATTTTTTACCGTTATACAACATAAAAACAAAATTAGTTACTTCTGGTAACTGTGCCGAGTAAACATAAATTTGTTTACCCTTTTACTAAATGTGTATGTTCAGCTCTGCGATAACTACATGAAGATGTAAAATTCTCAAATTCTTTTGCAGGATATATGATGTTTTCAAGATTTTCTGTGATGAAGAAGTGAGCATTTTGAGATCAGACGACATGGATGTTCAGGCATGTCTGGATCTAAACTAATCGGAAAGACTTACAAATGTACATGTACATATAATGTAAGATTATTGGAGTAAATCAAGGTATGAAATTAACTGAATTTGTCCCATAAAAATGACTTGCAATTTTAGGTCATTGTTCACAATGTTAGATGTATGTGAACACCTGTCAATATATTCGGGTGATGGGTGTTCTTTGAACAGTTAGTCTGATTTCGTCTTTCATCAATTCCGTAAGATATCCATAGTTGACCTACAATAGCATGACGTTAGAATGAAACATAAATGGATAGTTTTAAAATAGCTGAAAGCCCTTTGATTAGTCATTTAAAAAAAATACCGAATACTAAATCACCCAGTTTAATTCTAGTTATAACGAACAATGTGTCATTTTAATCTGCATCAACTCAGTTCAAACATTTCTTACAGTTTCTTTTCTGTTTTGATAAATAAAAGCTAGTTTACTTTTGGACTTTTGTGTCTTTAATACATTTTTCGTCTGACATGGAAACACTTTACTAATTTATAACTGAACGTTATTTAAAATATGTAATGTGCAATTAATTAAGCGAAAATTTATTAACAATTACTTATAATGTATTCCTTTCATTTGTTTCTATTCTGCAATCGTTGTCAAGCACCAGATCTATTTCACGCTAATATACTGCGACGATTGGCAATCTAAATTTGAGACATAACTGTCAGATCCCCGTAGAGATTGCTATTACATTGACTATATCTTACTACAAATGTATCAATTTGTACAGCTGCCTGTCAAATTAATGATACCTTGACCAAATGTGTGTCTGTTATACGTTTGTACTGTGTATTTGATAAATTGCCGCATGGTAATGGTGAAATAGACAGATATAATCAACCCTCAATGCATTTTTCTTTCATTCACTTGCTCTATTAGATAAACTTTATATATGCCTTAAAAATGCCTTATATACATATGTTGGATATGTTTCAATTGCAGAAAACCCTTTATTGTCTAATTCGTTCCTCCGTAGATCTTTCCCGACAATTAATATTAACTTTTAAACAAACGTTGTTTTATAATCCAAGAATAGTACCGAAAATTATAAATAAGCTGAAAAAGGCACTCCCTACAACTAGCAGATTATATTCTCGAAACATAGATTATGTGTTCAATGAAAATAAAAAGATTAAAGAAAAATGACCAATTTTACCACAATTAATCAATATAGAGGCGTTCTGTAATAAATCACATCCACCCATTAATTGTACAAAAACAACTCCACATAGATTATTGTATGGTTTACGGTACTGCAGTATATTTTAAACCTCTGATTTTATCGATAATGAATGACAGTGCATAGCTTAAACTTTTAGGTTAAATTATAATACTTCTAAAGATTCTATTACTTAAGTTTTGGAGGTTATTTGTGTGGTTCGTTTTGGGGAGGCTGCGTTTTTGGTACGTGGCATTCCCTGTTTGATATTATTTTTGTTTTTCAGTTATAGGGTATGTCCCTTTAACTCATCTGTTCTCATGGAAACGGCAAGTAAGTAAGTAAGTGTTAAGTAAGTTTTATTCGGTTAAAGTGTACATGATATGGCAATGACATAATGATGTATAATGATACAATATATATAACAATAATCAAATTATTAAGCAAACTAGAAATTTGACATGACATAAATAAATGACAAATAAAAATATATGAGCCATGTAGCGCCCACCAATACCAGGGATAATACAAAAAAGATTTCCATTGTGGTCCCTTACATTTGCGGCATGACACAGAAAGTCATGTTAATTAGTATAAAATTCAATTCAATACTTATATTAATCAGGAAGGCATTAATTGCAATAATTCATTAAATTTATTAAGTAAATGAGATCATTTGTATATCTTGCCATCTAGAACTCTCTACGAGGTTGATTTTATTTGGAGTGATTCTCTATCAATTTGTTTCGCAATCGGGATTAAATTAAATAGTATAAAAATAACTCTATAATACATTAATAAAATGATTTACCTTGCATTAATTTTATTATACAAAATTAACGTAATGTACCTTGTTACTGATCTTGCAAATCTTTAGACATGCATGCTTCTAGCTAACATGCAAACATGTCTTTCAACGTAGAAAAACGTACGTTTTTTGGTTTTCAAGGTTTGCTTTTTATATATTTATACACGAGCATTTTTGTGTTTTACATACCATGCCTTTTGTTTCCATTGCGTGTGTTAGAGATTCACCTAGCAGGGATTACTTTTATTTACACTGTCCTGTGACTTTGGAACATGGTGGGGGTAAGAGTGAGGTTGGGTGCGCACCATAAACCGGTTTAAGCTCCCCAGTGGTGTTTTTGCCACTGACCGTTCCAAGGCGGTGCCCCACTGTGTTCCTTTAATTGTTCGTTTTGTCCTCGTGTGTTTGCTTTGTATGCTTGTGTGTGTTGGTAGTGTATGTTTGTGTGTGTACATGATTGTGTGTATGTGTGTGTGTTGTGTGTGTGTGTGTGCGTGTGTGTGTGTGTGTGTGTGTGTGTGTGTGTGTTGGTGGTGTGCACTTCTGGGTGCTGTGGGGCTCGTTTTGGGGAGGCTGCGTTTTTGGTACGTGGCATTCCCTGTTTGATATTATTTTTGTTCTTTTGTTTTCAACGTAGACATAATATTATGTATCCAAATCATGTATCGAAAAACTCCGCAAAACACAAATTACGGATACGTAAAGATAAAACCGAATAAATCCGGAAATGTAAACTTGCAAAAAAGTAACTACAGTCAAATCAAATCAAATCCTACTGGTGGCGTCTGTCAAAAGAGATTACTTATTTTATTTTTCATGAAGTAACGGTTGGAAGGAGAAATAATCATTCTGACAAATACTCATATAAAGGACCGAGAAATTACGATTTATATTCCCCTGACATACTCATTCATGGTCGAGCTCATTCGTATTTTAAAGAATATTTGTCTCTAAAGAACTTAAAATCACTTCGTATCAACTTTGTTTTCTAAAAGTTTCTTCAACATTCTTTTAGAGAGTCATTTATGGTTAAATTACTTCAAGTTGATGAATTTACTATTTAATATCATCTTACAACAAAACAAACAAGGCCAGAAATAGATACCGCTTGTTTGGAGCCGCGTGTTTAGATATACTATAAACAATCAGGTTTATCTTCTTTTTATATGATCATTTCTAGGAGGTTAACTACATGTTATTAATGCATATACTTGCATAAACACCAATATATGTGTTTTGATTTGCAATTACAAAGCCCTGTACAGATCTAGAAAGTGTTAATATTGAAACAAGATTTATAGTGGTTCCTTGGTTATATTTTTGTGTGCATTTGCATATTGTCCATCTAGGTTAAATATATGTTTATGATTTATTGACAAATAAGACAGTATTTCTACCCAGGGATGCACAAAATCACCAAGATGCATGTTTTACTCCAGTTGCAAATTATAAACCCAGACCATCTCGTTCGACTGATTGAAATCCGACATGACACCAATGTCAAGCATACTAGCGTTGTAGATTTCTCTAGAGGATTTTCAAATCGGCGAAAAGCAATCATGGGCGGTCTATAACAAACAGCCATCATTGTGACTTCATTGTTTATGCATTATACCAAATGTATTTGCAGTTGAGTCTTAGAGCTTCCAACACGAGTTATAATTTTACGAAAAGCATATTCCAAAAGTAAGCGTTTAATCAAAGCTATTATTTAAGTCAAATATAAAAATGCGTAAACTAATTGTTTTGTTTCTATTGAATAGTGTGAAAATGTGGTTTTGTTACAGCAGAGGGCACTACTATACTTAATTCGGTACAGCCATGTATAATCACTCTTAAGAAATATTTGCTCATTGTTTATACACCTTTTATAAATCAGAGTGCTCTATGACAATTTCTAGAACAATACAATTCCACTAACATCATAATGATATAATAGAACACGTGACTTAAGGTATATTTTACGCCATTAGTTATAAGGTCTTCCAGACAGTATTTTATTTCATATTTACGCGTATATATATTCTTTAACGATAACAGAGAAAAATATGCATAGGCCTTTGCCAGACAATTTAATTTGTAAAAGGAAAATTTCACAAAGATCTTATAACCTTGAAAGATAATTGTCTAGCTTGTTACTGATTATTAGCAGATGTCGTTACCTCAGGTCTCTAATGAAATATTCAGTTATAACCTAGTTCTATCAGACGTTAAATATCTGATTTTTTGCACTTTAGATAAACATACACTCTGGGTCAGATGATCGGTTCTGGTCGATGATTTGTGAATGATACCTTGCCAAACTTGTTGTATTTTGATTTCTGAATTAATTTTCTTTAAACTGAAAACGATATTTTTCAACAAAAGGTCTACAAGTATCAAGCCAACACTTTTTTGAAAAACCAAGATGTGCTCCATCATTACTATAGTAAAGACTTTAATGGAATTTCTAGAAAGTTCTACTTAAACTCCTGGTAACTTTCCGTCTTGAGTTCTTCATGACAGACAAAGGCCTAAACAGGAAATGTAGACTAACAAATAAGCATTACAGCGTGTTACTTTGAAGCTGCAATTTCATTTGTGAGACGAAAATAAGTCAGTCTTTGAATTAAAGGGCGATTTATGTTACAAATGTACTGTGTATTCGATACCAAATGACGTCAGTATAAATAAAGATCTTTTTAAGGTGACACATCAATACGCTCTATATGTTAAGTTTACGAGCATAGAGTCATTTGATTGGCAAATAGGTTCGCTGTTATAAATGCTAATTGAAATCACCCGAGAGGCATTCAACAAATTATCCGTATTGCGTATTTCCAGATTCCATCAATGGACGTACTAGACAGTATTAAGTACAAATGTAATTTCATTTTTAGGTGATAAATTGACTTCTGTTGAGTCCAACATGTAGTTTGCTGACCTAGAAATTTGTTTTAAACCATGGGTTCTGTAAAACTATACATCGACCAAAATATCAATCAAAAATTATTATGCTTCAAATTAAAGCTGTTCGCTCTCAGATTTTGGTTAAATGATAAAGTTCCTCAACTAAAACTAAAAGAAAATAACATATTTTAAAACATATAGTCATATAAAAAAGGTTCCAGTATAAAGGCAAGCAGCTTTAAAACGGTCAAGAACTTTCTTACTGCTGAATTGAGATAGTGACGTGAATGTGTCCTTAATAAATCGAAACATATACATTTGTAATCCGATAACAGTTATGTTTTGATACTACCATTCAATTCAGTAGATGTAGTGTCGTGGTAAACGTTAATCCATCCTTGTTTTTGCACGAACACTGCAGGTTAGAATCCTTTCTTAAGTACTTTATTTTATTTTTTTAAAAACGTCTTCCTGTTTGTTTTAAGATTTATTTTTTTCTACCAAGGGGTGCACACAATTGCCAAGATATATTTTTCACTTCAGTTGCGAAGTATTAACCCAGACTATCTCTTTGGACTGATTGAAATCCGACATAACACCAATGTCAACCATAATAACCATGTATATATCTGTAGAGGTTTTCAAATCGACGAAAAAAATCATGAGCAGTCTATAACAAGCAGCCACCATTGTGACTTCTTTTTTCATGCATTGTATCAAAAACATTCGCAGTTGATTCTTAGAGCTTCCACCGGTAGTTATATTTTCAAGGAAAGCATATTCCAAAAGTAAGTACATGTACGTGTTTTATCAAAGTTATTAGTCAAATATAAAAACGCATAATAGTTTTGTTTCTATTCAATAGATTACAATGCAAGTGTGAAATGTGGTTTGACTACAGCAATAGATACTTTATTCGTTGCAGCCGTGTATTTATCACTCTTAAAGGTGCTCGCTCTCAGATTTTGGTAAAAAAAATAAGTTCTTCACACCGCATTTAAATAACGTATTTTAGAACATATAGTCATATAAAAAGGCTCCAGTATATATTTATGTTACGTTTATCTCTCAATTTCAAATTATACGCTACCGATTCAAAAGCGTTTTGAAATTCCAATATAAACATATAGTGTAGCGGTGCCGTGCAACCGACATTTTCAATCGATTTCTGCAAATTTCTACCTAGATATTTGCTTATTTTTTTATTCTAGCCTTTAATTTTATATTTATAAATAAGTATGTCAATTTTTAAAAAAATAATTTTTTCAACGGTAACTGAGAGCGAGCAGCTTTAAGACCATTTGTCGAACAATACAATTCCACTGTTATCATAATG
>JAFMSR010000019.1:33043361-33260861 GCA_022818135.1 Saxidomus purpurata | reverse complement strand
GAGCAAGTGCACAACCAAACGGGTTTTTTGTTCATCACAACGAACTTTAACTGATTTAAGAGTGCCTTTATTGATGCTATAGTGGCAATTACCCATTCCATATAGTTTCTTTAATGGTTTTCTGTTTATTTATTACTCAGTTTATTTATCAGAAAATGCATAAGCCAATCAAAGAGTTTACGCTCTAACAGTAAGACCTAGCGTTTTGTCGCGTAACTGTGAAATAGTTTTTAGCAAAGAACTCATGTGACGTCCTTGCTTTTGTTATGCCAATTTTGAAAACGAATAATCCAAAGCATGGCCATTTCAATCTCCGAACGCTTCCCTTTTCGCCTTTAAAGTAGTACATCAAGTTTAGTTGAAACGAGTGAAGGACTGTGTTAATATACGCGTTAACGCTACAAATATTTGTAATACTAATGGAGGCAAAATTCACAATGTTTTAATTACTACGCCATCAGGCAGTTTTGGAATACTTACATGTATGTCAACAATTACATTTAAATCGAGAGGAGTTTGTGGAAAAGACAGTTTAAGGAGGAAATCTTGTACACTGTTCGCTTTGATATATGGTGTAAACTCGGATTTTATAAAAAGAAGTACATATCCATTTGGTATGAAACATAATTTTATTAACACATGTATACCTTTACTGCTAACAAACAGTGCTTGACATCTGTACATGCAGGTTTCTTGCTAGCGAGCTGAAATATATTTCAGCATTAACGAGGTTGTTCAGTAGAAATGAAAGATGTATCGAAAACATAACTCGTAATGATCGGGAAACCGGCAAATTGTACAAGCGTAAGATATTATGGAAACCGAAAAAAATGCACTTTTGGAAGTTAAAATTCGGACGATTTGGTATGTTTGCTTCCGAAACCATAGAAACTTGATGTACAAGCAACGATGTAGCCATGAAATGCACTTTGTAATTCAAGATAGGTTTCTTAAAACTTCTGCAAATCAAAACTCGCCGAGTACGTCAAACGTGCTGAGAAAATTTATTGAAATTACCGAGTCATTGCCAGTCTGAGCATGACTGTGTCATAAGGTCTTAAAAATGTTCCGTGCTTGTAGACTCATAATTCACAAAAACAAACCAGTCTAGTCTGACTAAACATTGATATATTTTCCTAACCTTGTATACTATACGTCAACGAAGTCAGAGAAAAACCCCGTCGATTGGTGCTAGACATTAAATTGGCAAGGAGAAAAATATCTCATTGATTAGATGACGTTGTTACTGAATTTACTAGCTTGTATTTGAAAGGCAACTCATGTCTTCACGAACTCTTCGGTTTCTCGTAAAATCAGATTAGTTTTAACTTATAACAGCAACATCAGACTCTTTCGTCATAGATTCTATGTTACTCTTTAGAAAATAAGAAATGAAAGTGAGGGTGATATATTCGTCGAATAAAGCCGAAACTAAAGCTCATTGAATAGTAAATATATGGCAGTTGTAGACTCGAAAAAGCTGATGGTAGGCTAAAAACACACCGTATATGCCCACAAAAATCAAATTACTTCAATGCACACATGTACAAAACAAATCTGAAAAACACAAACTACGGATATGTACAGATAAAACCGCATAAATTCGGAAAGGTCAGCTTTCAAAAAAAGTAACTACATAAAATCAAATCAAATGTAACGTCTCTCAGAAGAGATTATTCAATTTTTCATGAAGTAAAAGTTGAAAGAAGAAACACCGTGAATATTGTAATCATTCTGACAAATACTAGCTTAAAGGACTGATAAATTACGATTTGTATTCCCCTGACATATTCATTCATGCCCGAGCTCATTCGTACTGTTTCAGAATATTTGTCTTCAAATAATTAATAAGACAAATGATTATCTTTTCTTTCTTGAACTTTGCTCTACTTACACACTATTTATTCCCTCAATTATAATTTAATTACTGGATTAACGTTTACTATACATCTTATGTATATATAACTTTTTGTTATGAAGTGAACTTATTAACGCATATAATTGCATAAACTTTCAAATGAGTGTTTTGATAAGCTGCTACAAAGCCAAACAAAGACATAGAGAGCGTAAAATTGAAAAGAAATGTTTAATGGATCTTTGGTTTTATATTGTTGTAATTTGGTCGTTCAGGTTAAATTAATGTTTATGATTTATTGACAAATAAGGCACTGTAACTCTACCCAGCGGTGCATGAAAATGCCAAGATGCATTTTTCACTTCAGTTGCAAATTATAAACCAAGACTATCTCTTTAGACTGATTGAAATCCGCGATACACCAATGTCAAGCATACTAAACCAGTAAATTTCTCTAGAGGTTTTGCAAATCGGCGACAAGCAATCGTGACCAGTCTATAACAAACAACAATCATAGTGTCTAGATTGTGTATGCATTGTGTCAAATTTAGTAGAAAATGAGTCTACTATCTTCCTCAAGTAAGTATAATGTCGGGAAAAGCATTTTCCAAAAGAAAAAAAGGTATGAGTCAAATATAAAACACAATTAATGCATAGAGCTAGTTTGTTTGTATGTGAATAACTATAGCAGATATTATTTTTTTTAAAAGGACCCCCCCTAAATGGTGTCAAACATAATATATGGAATGATCATTACTTTACCCCAACCCCTAACCTTTCTTTCCAGTATAGCAGCTTTTAAAAAAAGGAGTAAACCGTTCATACCCGTTACATTGTAGTTGTACAATTGGTGATGCATTTATTACATAAGGCCTATATGCTATTGTGCTAAATGGGGCTTTTTCGATATAGTGTATAATATGTATTCTTTCTTATTTTGCGTTATTGAACACTCCTTTACAAAAACAATTCCTTTAACTCGATGCAACCTAGTAATGATTAAGAAGAAAAATTTTTTCTTTGCGAAACAATTCCACTAACATCATAATGATTAAGAAGAAAATATGTTCTGTAAGTATCATTGTAAAACCCTTTTGTTATATGACAGTGTTCACAGATCTTCCAAACTGTACGTTATGTCCTTCCATTAGGCTGACAAAGACGCGTTATCATTTTATCATTGTGTTAAGCCTATATATTCTTTAAAGATGACAGAGAAACGCTGCATTGACCTTTACCAGACAACTGATTGGGAAGGAGAAAAAAAACCTCAAAGATCGTATTAACTTGATAAATAATTGTCTAGCTCAGGGTTCTTCAAACTGTATGTAAAAAACGCATTTTAGAACATAATAGCCATATAAAAAGGCTCCAGTATAAAATCCTGTCACGTTTATCTCTAAATTAACAAAAATATGCTTTTGAAATTTCAATATGAACATATATTGTAGCGGTGCCGTGTAACAGACATTTTCAATCGATTTCTGCAAATTCCTACCTAGATTTTTGCTTATATTTTTATTATTGCTTTTAGTTTTATATTTATGTATAAGTATGTCAATTTTAAAAAAAAAAGTTCAACGATTACTGAGAGCGAGCAGCTTTAAGTCCTTCATAGAATTCTTTTATAACCTTGTTCTATCAGACGTTTAATATCTGATTTTCTACACCTTAGGTGGTTGTTATAAAAAAGTAGACTTGTACCAGTAGGGTGATAGGTAAACATACATTCTGGGTCAATGTTTTTCAGAAAACAAAGTCAAAAATGATCAGTTCAGGGTGCCATGTACCAAAATTGCACCTCCCCAAAACGAAACCTTATCCAACTTAATGTGCCTTGTGTTGATCATTTCTAAACAGAAAACGATACATTTCAATAGAAGGTCTAGCAGTATCAAGTCAGACAGTTTCAACCAACACGTTTTATGTGTTCTGTCATTACTGTTAAGACATAAATGCAATTCCTTGAAGGTTCCACTAAAACTCACTGTAACTTTTCTTCTGGAGTTCTACATGTCAGACAACTAAATTAATCAGGATCTTTTGTCTTGAAAGAAGCATAACAACCTGGAACTTTATTGCTAGAAATTTATTTGTCGGACGAAAATAAGTTTTCGATTTGAAGGACGATACGTGTTACTGTGTCATTGAGTACTCGATTGAAGTATGTCAATACCATATGGCGTCATGATAAAATAAGGATCACATAAATACACGTTATCTGTTTAGTTAACGAGCAAAGAGCCATTTGATTGGAAAATATGTTCGCTGTTACAAATACTAATTGAAATCACCCGAGAGGCATTCAACAAATGATCAGTGATGCGTATATGCCGCTTCCGTCAATGAACACGTTTGGCAGTGTTAAATAATTTCATTTTTATGAGATAATTGGACTTCTATTGTGTCTAATATGTAGTTTGCTGATCTAAAAATTGGTAATGAATCATAGGTTGTTTAAAACTATACATGGACCTAAATCAATATTATATAGCATGCTTCAATGTAAAGGGTATGACGCGGTATGCAAATGAGTATATTGGTCAATTACGTACTACATGAGTCCACATGACTCTTTAGATCAGTTTTAAAAATTAATTCCATAAAGCTATTAAACTAAGCACACAGTAACACCAACACCTACATACAGAAGAATAAAAGAATAAAAGTTCCACCTATGAGTACAGTATAGTTTTGGCTGCGTGCTGCATTTCATAGTATCCTTGAATGAAGGAGTCTATAAAAACAAAAATAAAGGATGCCACGTACCAAAAACGCAGCCTCCCCAAATACATTTGAACTTCTGATTTCCTTTCTTTGAACATAGTTTTAGATATTCATGTTAGGGTTAATTTAAGTTGGAATCTTATATAACATAATTGTTGAATACCATATAAATGACTTTCATTTGTCATTTGCTTAAGGTGTGCATAACATTATTGTTTACTTTACCTGCCATGACAACAAGCTTTCACTTTAATAACCTAGTTTGTTTGACCTCGCATCATATCTCAAGAAGGCTCCAATTATATTTGTACCATCTATAGATATTCGATTACAAGAGACTGGTATAATGTTTATAAACAACTTGTATACGTCTTTTCACGGAAAATCTCTTCATAATATCAACTATGTTCAACAATTTTCTAATTAGTAGCAAATTTTGTTAAGCATCAGGTAAATTTCACATCATTACATCAACACTTTTGTCAGTTTCAATGCAGACATCGAGTCACAGAACAAACTCATCAGATTCTCACATAGATTGCTATAACATTAATCAAATCTTATCAATATTGTACAGCTCTCAGGTTAATGTAACTCTGATTTAATGTATGTCTTGCATGTGTTCGACATATTGCTTGCATCACATGAAGTTATCGACACTGCTATAGAAAATGGTAAGGGAAGCAGATTCATTTGAACCAGTCATCTGTTTCAATTTCATTTATTTGCCTTATATGATTTCTCTAAACAAAAGTAGATCTATGAAATTGTTTTGAAAATAATGAAAGCCGTTTAGCTGTAAATGTAAAATGTAGCCTGTCATTGAATAATTCTAAAACTATACAGGTATCAATCGCGATATTCAGCATGTCTTTCATGATTTTCTAGATTTTTCATAGAGTTACTTTTCTTTAAAGATTATTCTTGTCATGTGATTTCAAACCGTGTGATTTCCATATGTCCTTTTTATTCGCTCAGCAGATAACTCTAAAGTTAAGACGTGCATTTACTTTTCTGCTCGTTCTTCCGTAGACATGAGCACTTTGGAAGGAATTAGTAGACGGATTGGATCCTTAAAACATTCGGTAAGTACATTTGTAACAAAAATCACATAGTACCAACATCGTGAACATGAACCTAATAAAATTTCACAGATAATCAGCACTGTTATGTTTTCTCAGATATGTCATGTTTTCTCAGATATGTCATGTTTTCTCAGATATGTCATGTTGTCTCAGATATGTTATGTTTTTATAGTAATGTTGTCTCAGATGACATGTTTTCTCAGATATGTCATGCTTGTTCGCTCTTAATCAGAACATATATTTTGCTATCCTTTTTAAATATATGTTAACAATGGCAAAAAAAAACCGCGTCGATTGTTGCTAGACAATTAACTGACAAGGAGCAAAATATCTCATTGATTTGATAACGTTGTTAGCGAATTGCCTAGCTAGTATTTGAAAGGCAACTGATGTCTTAATAATCCCTTATTTCTCTCGTTAAATCAAATTAGTTTTGATACTGGAGCAATGTACCATTCTTTTTTACATGAACGAAATGTGTCCTTTAGAGCATAAGAAAGAGTATAAGAAAATATACTAAAAGAGTAATTGGTAATGTTTGCAAAATAAAGCCGAGTGCTGTAAATAACTGAACAAACACCGAATGAAGGAAAAAACAACTGCAATTCTCAATAAATCCATCAAATCAACATTACGGAAACGTTACATCGCTACAATCTTACTGAATGGTACACTGTCATATCCCGTACAAAACTCCGGAAACAACTTAAAACTAGTTACAGATTCATTGGATGATGGGGGAAAAGCACATTTTATTAAATAAAGGCGAACATTTTCTAAACTGAGTTCCAATCTGGCTAAAGGTATTATTCAATTTCATTGACTAATAGTTAGAACCTTATAAACCGTAAACAGTGGAACTCTTTTTACTCATCAAACAATTTTAATTAATGAGCCGACAAATGTCGGTTTAATATTTACATATGTAAGAGACATGGATTTGATGGTCAATATGCTATTTCGGCCTGTTACAGAATATATAGTCTCCAAGGAAATAAAGAGATATGTCATTTTCAATTTATCTATTGATCTTTACTCTTTAATAACATATTGTTATTTTTAATTATTTATTTATTTACGAATGTATAGATCTTGGTTCAGAGTGAGATGTCGCCTTCAATATCAATTGACTGTGTGGACAATTAATTTGTAATTGTACATGTAATAATTTAGTTTCAAGAGAACCAGTATTACAAAAACTTGAACATGTATAAACATCCATGATGATTGTGTATATTCTCAAAATCTTCAACACCAAATATAGATCTAGAGAATCCTAAAGTGATGAGGTGTTTTGTTTTTTGTTTATTTTATGTATGTGTGGTATTTGTCCGTTTAGATTTAAAGCTGCCCGCTCTCAAATTTATTGAAAAAGTTAAGTTCTTCAAACTCTCTGAAAATAGTATATTTTAGAACGAAAAGACAAATAAAAGGTTCCAGATTAAATTCCTTTAAAGTATATCTGTATTTTTGAAATTATACACTTATAATTTACAATGTATAAGCGTTACAAAGATTTTTGAAAATCCGAATATAAACATTTAGCGTGGCAGTGCTATAGCTGCAATAAACCATTCCATATAATTTCTTTACTGGCGTTCGGGTGATTATTGAACAATTTTATTTGTCAGAAAATACATCCTCAAAGCAAGGATTTTTTTATGATCTCAAAGTAAGATAGTGTGTATGACCGTGTTACTGTGACATTGTTTATTTTTTGGTGAAATCACATTGCCATCAAGTATTCTTTGATACAGTAATGCAGTAAAAATCTTGCTTTTATTTGAAAAGTGATTTGCTTTGTATTGATGTACAAAGTTTAAGTTATGTAATTTTAACTTGTCTTTGAAATCTGTAGACATATATGTTTCTAGCGAGTAAAAATGTATTTCAACGTGAACGAAACTGTTCAGTAGAAATGCAAAATGTATGGAAAGCAGAACTCGTAATGATTTAAGACGGGCGAATTGCACATTTGAAAGATATTAAATGCGATTTAGCATTCAAATTTTATCAACTTTTATTTTTTTGGTCAAAAACAATAGTATATTCAATGGAATGCATGCATGGTAACATTAGAATTCTCTTTGTGTCATGAGAGGTTTCTAAGAAAATAACCGTAAAATAAATACTATACCAGGGGCCAGCTTTTGCAGCTCGAATTACTATGCGATCTTACGATAGTTAATAGTGCTATCACATAAACTATCAATAGTTGGCTTCACAATGCGATTCGATCACGAGTTAAAAGTTTTGATAGTTTAAAAAGCCTATCTTTTTACTCACGGGGTGATTAATTTTTTGTATCTATAACAAGTAAGCTAAACAGATAAATTATAAATTGTTTCTTTTTTACTTTCACAATTTGCTCACGTTATCATAAATTACAATGTCCCTAAGCTACAGTGAATGACAAATATTTTGAAGTAAAAGAATGTGCTTAACATTTAACTATATGTTAAGATTTTACAGAACTATGTCAACAAATCTGAAGTGCCAAGTCAGCTTTAAATGCAGATTTAGAAGTCCGGCTAGAGAGTTTAGGGACTTCAGCGTAGACATTTACTGTATTCCAAAACAATAACATATTGCTATCGTGAATGCATGTCGATAGCTGTAACATAGCATAGATCGATACTGTGAAATTGCATGATATTGACTATCGTATGATATAGTCGCATAAGTGATAAAGACTATTACACCCCTAACACCAAGTACGTCAAACGTGGTCAGAAATTTGACTGAACTTACAGAGTTATTGCCAGTCTGAGCGTGACTGTGTCATCAGTTCTCCTAACATGTTCCGTGTTTCTACGCTCTTAACTAGACCAACAACACACTGAGATATTTATCTAACCTTGTATAATATACAAATATACATTACCGAAGTCAGATAAAAACCGCGTCGATTGTTGCTTGACATTTAATTGGCAAGGAGAAAGATATTGCATTGATTGGATAATTTTGTTGGTGAAGTTCCTAGCTTGTATTTGATAGACAACTGATGTGTTCCAGTACCCTTCAGTTTCTCGTAAAATAAGATTAGTTTTGACTTATTCAGCAACGTCAGATGCTTTCTACATAGATTCGAATTTCCTTTTCAGAAAATAAGAAATGTTAGTGAGAATAATACTTAAATATACGCCGAGTAAAGACGAAACAAAAGCCCAATCAAAAGTTCATATACGGCATATACTTATGTATTGGAAAGGTAAACACACACCTTATTAAGCTGCCAAAATCAACTTGCTTGAATGTAAACATGTATCAAACAATTCTGCAAAACATTCAATTACTGATATGAAAAGAGGAAACCGGATAAATTCGGAAAGTCAACTTGCAATAAGAGCTGTCCCTTATAAGTGATGAATGCCTCCACAGAGGTGTCATAAGTCTGTATCCTCCACCGAAGAAATGCGAAACCGGTATTTGCGCTTAAAACTTTATATCACGTACTGAACATTTATTCTAATTCTGTTAAAAGTCTTTAAGTCTTTAAGTCTTCTGGGTGCTGTGGGGTTCGTTTTGGGGAGGCTGCGTTTTTTTTTGCCGCCCTCGGTGCTGTGGGTTTGTTTTGGGGGGCCCCCCCCCGGGGGCGGGTCCCTGTTTGTTTTTTTCAATGTATAACGAGTTACAATCCGAGCATGAAACTTATATACAGGATTCTTAACTGTCTGACCTCTAAGTGTGACCTTGACCTTTAAGGTAAAGAAGCGGGAATTGCACGTGACATGTCATATCAATGTGCTCAACAATTGCGTCATACAATTTTAAAATCCTTCAATGAAGTAACATGTGGCGTCTGTCAAAATAAATCATTTCACTTTTCATGAAGATATGGTTGAATAGTGTAATCATTCTGACCAATACTCATTTAAAGGACCGTGAAATTACAGTTTATGTTCCCCTGACATGTTCATTCATAATTGGGCTCATTCGTACTATTACAGAATATTTGTCTCAAAATAGTTTTTAGACAAATTATTATCAATTTTGTTTTCTTGAACTTTACTCTGTCAACACTCAATTTATTCACTCATGTATAATTAAATGACTTGATTAATTAAGTAACATTTATGTTCATGATTTATTGACAAAATAAGACAAAGTATGCACAAAGTTGCAGAGATGCATTTTTCACTTCAGTTGCGAATTACTAACCCAAACCATCGCTTTCCGCCATTAACACAAATGTCAAGCATACTAAGTCTGTAGATTTCTCTAGACGTTTTGCAAACCGTCCAAAAGCAATCGTGATCGGTGTATAACAAACAGCCATCATTGTGACTTCATTGTTTACGCATTATATCAAATGTATTTGCAGTTTAGTCGCAGTGCTGTAGTTTTAACCCAACGGTAATTTGAAGGGTAATATAACTTTTAGGCATATTTTCATATAGTTAGCGTCTTTATAAATAAGAATACTCTATGACCGCTATCAGCATAATGATATAGAGAAGACGAGGCGTAAGTATCGACTTAACACAATTAGTTATATGACAGTGCTTACAGTCAAGACATTACTTCATTCCTTCCACTTTGTTGACAAAGAATCGTTATCATATTTTAAGTGTATATATTCTTCAACAGAGACAGAGAAAAGCTGCATTGACCTGTGCCAGACAATTAATTGAGAAGGAGGCAAGTGTCACAAAGATCCTATTACCTTGATAGATAATTGTCTACCTCGTAATTGATTGGTAGTTGATGTCGCACCATTACCTTAAGTCTTTTATAACCTTGTTCTATCACACTTTGAATATCTGGTTTTCTATGCTTAAAGCTGCTCGCTCTCAGATTTTCGTAAAAAACTAAAGTTCTTCAAACTGTATGTAAATAACGTCTTTTAAGAAATATAGCCGTATGAAAAGGCTCCAGTTTAAATTCCTGTCACGTGTATCTCTCATTTTCAAATAATACGCTACCAAATTCAAAAGTGTTGCAAACGCTTTTGAATAAACAAACATATAGTGTAGCGGTGCCGTATAACCGATTTCTGCAAATTCCTACCTAGATTTTTGCTTATATTTTGATTCTAGCCTTTAGTTTTATATTTATGAATAATTATGTTAAAACTTTAAAAACTGTAACTGAGAGCGAGCAGCTTTAAGGCCGTTGTTACGAAAAAGTAAAATTGTGTCAGTAGGGCGATAGGTAAACATGCATACTGGGTCAAATGATAGGTTCAGATCGATGAGTATCGCATGATTCGTTATCCAACTTAATGTATTAATCGTCTTTACACTATAATAAAAGGTCTCCAATATCAAGTTTGACAGTTCTATCATTACTATAAAGACATTAATGAAATTTCCGTCAAGTTCTACGTACACTTCTTGTAAATTATCTTCGTGCGTTCTACATGCTTGACAACAAAACTAATCAGGAAATGTAGGCCAACAGAAAAGCATTACAGTGTGTAATGTCATTTGTGAGACGAAAATAAGTAAGTCTTTGAGTTGTAGGACAATTTATGTTACAAATGTACTACGTTTTCGATACCAAATGACGTCAGTATAAATAAATATATTTTTACGGTGATATATCAAACGTTCTATCTGATAAGTTTACAAGCACAGATTCATTGTATTGGAAAATATGTTCGCTGTAACAGATACTAATTGGAATCACTCGAGAGGCATTCAACAAATGTTTTGTATTGCCTTTACCATCAATGGACGTACTGGGCAGAGTTAGATATAAATCTTATTTCATTTTTATGAGATTAATTTACTACTGTAAAGTTCAATATGTAGTTTGCTGACCTTAAAATTGGTTATGAACAACAGGCTCTTAAAAACTATACAGGTACCCAAATAATAATCAAGAATTATTGTGTTTCAAACTAAATAAATTCTACATAATAGTCATTTATTGTAAAGGTGGTCAAGTACTAACTAAATATAACATAAACATGAATGTTTTGCCATTTACATAAGTTGTACGAACTTGTTTCGCAATAGAGAAAAAAAAACAAAAATAATATCAAACAGGGAATGCCACGTACCAAAAACGCAGCCTCCCCAAAACGAGCCCCACAGCACCCAGAAGTGCACACCACCAACACACACACACACACACACAGTCACACACACGCACACGCACACGCACACGCACACACAACACAACACAACACAACACACACACACACACACAGAAGTCAAAACTAGTATACAAAATACATTCAATGGAAAGCCAACAAATAAATGTGCTTCTGGTTTGAGTCAGTCCATATTCGCCTTGAGATCATAAAATTATTTAAACAAGAGTTGTCCATAAGACAGCACGCTCGACTATTGTGGGTGATTGCTAATAAAATTATCAGTATAACAGCAAAAACAAAATTCTTCTAACTGCTAGTATAAACTAGAAATTTAAAGTTGAAGCATAAAAAACAGTCAAAATCTATCACTTTATATTCATTTTTCTTTGTAAATTAATTGTTTGATACAAAATGTACCCCTGAACACTATTGCTAAGTTTGATATAACTATCATACGTGGTTACTGAAGTTTGTGCATGATAGTACTTTGCATGCTAAACTTTAACCAAATTTTCAAAGTCAAACAAGAGCCATAATTCGCACTCAGTTTATACAAGAGTTATCTGACTAGACTGTGTGACACTCCTAAAGACATTAATGAAATTTCAAGTCAATACCATAAGCGGTTACTGAGATATGTGTATGATAGAACCTGGCAGGCAAAACTTTAAACAAAGCTGCAAAGCCGACACCGACGTCGACGCACAAGTGACTGTAATAGCTCTCCATATTATCCGAATAGTTGAGCTAAAAAGCACCAAGTATCACAAATACTATAAACAGAAGTACGAATGTTCCAACTATGAGAACAGTCTAGTTTTGGTTGAGAGCTGCATTTCAAAAAACTAAGGGATAAAGAACTATATACAAAATTATATAAAAAGTTCATTCGAACTTCTGATTTCCTTTCCTTTTAAATAATTTTTGGTATTTCTGTAATTGTTTAGAAGCTCGCAATGTTTCTGAAATAGTAGCTTTCACTTTATCAATCTGGTGTGTTTGACCTGGCATCAATATCTACAAATAACTCTTATTGTTTATTAATAATCGATTTCTCTATCTATTGATAATCAATTACAAGAGACTGATACAACAAGACACGCATTATTAATTTACAAATTCTCTTATCAGTCTTCACGTGAATCCCTTCCATAGTAATATCTACTAGTTTCAACAATTTCATCAGTCGTAGCAATTTTCTTTTCCAGTATCGGGATTATTTCACATCATTACATTAAGACTATTGATGATTTCAATGCAGACCTCGAGTTACCGAACAAACTCATCAGATTCTTACAGAGATTGTTATGACATAGATCATATCATAGTTTCAATATTGTACAGCTGTCAAGTTAATGTAATTCTGATTAAATGTGTGTCTGGAATATGTTCGCAATATTGGTTAATCGGCACTGCTATAGAAAATGATAAGAAAAGCAGATTGATTTGAACCAGCCATTGGTTTTAATTGCATTTATTTGCTTCATATGATTTCTCTAAACAAAAGTAGATCTATGAAAAATGTTAGAAAATAATGAAAGCTGTAAATGTAAAATGTAGCCCATCATCTGGCAACATAAAAGTAATCTAGAAGTACACAGGTCTCAATCACAGTCACTTACCGATTGTGCTGAAAACTTCAAAAGTGTATTTTTCCTGTTTCTTGGAGTGTTCAGCACGGCTTTCATTTGTAACATTTTTCATATATTTACTTTCGTTTAGAGATCATTCGGATCATTTGATTCCCCAGCGTGTGATTTGCACATGTGTTCAGATAAGTCTTAAGTTAAGACGTGCATTTACTTCTCAACTCGTACTTTTGCGGCTTTAGTGTGTATTTTCAACTCCTAGATCTTTTGTTTCGTTTTTTTTTTTTTTTTTCTTTGGCAAATACTTATATTACCTTTCACCCTAATTACTGGCACATGTTCTTGTGCCCTAAAGGACAAAATTCATCCATGTAGAAAGACTTGAAAATGCTCTTGTATCGGAACTAATTTGATTTAACGAGAGAAATATGGGATAATTAAGACACCAGTTGCCTATTAACTACAAACAATTCACTAACAACGTTATCCAACCAATGAGATATTTTTCCTTGCCAGTAAATCGTCTAGCAACAAACGCTGCGGTTTTTTCTCTGCCATTTTTAACAAATATCATATAAGGTTAGCCAAATATCAGTAAAATCAGACTAGTTTGTTTCAGTTATTTAAGAGCGAACAAGCACGAACATTTGAGAGGAAATGATAACACTTATCGTAACCTGAGAAATCAAGTTCATGTGCAAGTTGTTGGCACTGTATGATGTTTGTAAATTACCGAATCTTTTAAGAAACCAATCCGTCTACTAATTCCTTCCAAAGTGCTCCTGTCTACAGCTTACTTAGTGCGTATCCAAATTGTTCAGCAAATGTCTTCTGTTCTCGATGCCAACGCCCCAAATATTCCGAATCCTGTCCTTGATTTAACACCTCGTTCTACCGCACACCCTTGTTCACGTTGATAGACGTTTCAACTAGATTATTAACAAGCAAAGGTTATTTGCCTACTGCTAAATGCATAACATCGTAGCTTCTCCCATCAAAGCGTTGGTTGCCTTTTTCGATTAACATACACTAAGATAAATTCAAATTACCCGGCAAGCCATCAACTTATCATATTTCGCTAACATCTATGTAAGCATACATTTAGTTCAATTATTTCTATTTTTCTGTAATGAATGAATGAAAGTACACTAAATGATATTTAAACCCGCTCATGACAATATCAGACATCATTTACACTGTATAAAGTCGCATAAGTCTAGTATGGAAAGGTCCTTTATCGCTAAATCAATTTACTGAATGATATATATATATTTATTACCCTTCCCTGAAAATTACGGACTTCTGATTGGTCAACGATCCGTAAATATATATTGGTATTTACGGGCAAGCCGGTAATATACATTTGACATTATCCCGTTACTGTACCCCATGCTAAACTCCACTACGTCCAAGTATAAGTCCGTGCTGCTTTGTGATGTAACGAAGTGACATTGAGGTATCATAAGGGGATTTGAAGCTCTACTTACATTCAGCCGTTGAATTAATAAAACAAAAACGGAAACTTCCAATATTCAAGACAGTGAAGGGTAATAAAATTGTTATTTTTTTTTTTTTTTTTTTGGCGTGATATATGGGGCTGTATTACCCGCGTCGACATAATATTTCCCTCGCCTAACGGCTCGGGTTATATAAGTCTAGGTGGGTTATATATCCCCATATACATTTTATGTACCACTTCAAAAACCAAATAACATATAATATCTCGTACAACTTACAGATAGCTAAGAATAGTTCTCCCTTAAACTGGTACATACACTGAAAGTTAAATCTATACATTCCAGTCACCATAGGTAAAAATATATGTTTTACAAAATTATATTCATTTATCAGTTTACGTTCATTTAACGAATTGTTTATGTTTGTAGAAAATAGTCTGCTAGATGCAGGGATTGTCCTTTTAAGATGCATCGGATCAAGGAAGAAAAGAAAATGTACCAAGAACGGAAATAAAGCCTAGATATGTCATACAGCTGTTTCTGAACTGAGTAAGCATCTCGTCACTAGAGATTTTTCAATTTCATGGACTAATGGTTTGAATCCCATAAACCGTAAACAGCGGAATTATTCTAACGTATACTCATCAAAAAATGTAATGGACCGACAAATGACTATTTAATATTAATGCGATCGTCTTTCATCTATTCCGTACTGTTACAGAATGAATATAGAGACGAGTTATTTTCAATATATTTATTGATTTTTTTAAATTTTTGTTGACATTATTCATTCATTCATTGATATGTTGATTTATTGATTGAATTATTTATTTACAAATGTACACGTCACGGTTCATACGTAGATATCGACATAAGTTTCCCTTGTTTAGACAAAATGATACATTCTATTTCATTTCCTCTATATATATATTAACTATGTTCTAGTAAAAACATTTTGAAGTGAGCCAGTAATACAAATTATTTGTATGAGTATCAACCTGGACATATTCTCAAAATCCTCAAAACAAATAAAGATATATAGATGGGCTGTTTAAAGATAGTGTATTTTGTTTGTTTTATGTATGTGTGGTATAGCTTTCCATCCAAAAACATTTTAAAAAAAAGAACACGTTTCTATTTGGTGTTACAGTGAATTGTCATGATACATTTGCCACTACAACTGAAATTTATATGCATTGCTCCGATTCCCAGACCATCACTGTTGACGGATTAGAATCCGCCATGACAGTAATGGTAAACAGACTCATCTTGAAAGATTTCTCTGGAGGCCTTTCAAATCAGTGAGGAGTTATCGTGACCAATCTGTAACAAATAGGAATGATTGTGACTTTATTGTCTATATTGCGTGTTTGTGCAAATAAATCTTAGAGCTTACAGCAGTAGTATGTTCTTGTATTCATCTATTTTTTATTTATTTTATTTATTAATTTATACTAATTTGCTATTTCTCGATTAAGAATCGAGTTCTAGCAACTAATTTAAATAGCGTTCGATACTTATTCAAGATGGAATCAACCCCGAGAAGAAAGAGGCAATGTGGAAGTATATTTGTCTTGCGTAAGGACACTACATGAACCACTATGATACCGGTGGTTTTGAACTCGAACTTGAACCCGTCGAGCCAAAGGAAAACGCGCTACCAATGCGCGACCGTGGCTCCGATCTTTTTCAAAGTGGCCAATATAGTCTATATCAAGAGTTTTGATCACAGATTTACGGTTTTAAAGATTGTTTTCCAACGATGATGTTTTCTACTACAGTTTCGAGTATTCATATCGCTTTTGTGTGTGGCAAGTGATTCCCTTTATTTTTTAATTCTACATTTCGTTGCAACCTTGCCTAGTATTACACAAGGTTTAATAAAAGTGCCGCTGTTACAAAACATGTAGCAAGTAATACTTTCTTTACACTATCCGGAACCGTATGATGATGTCGGTCCGGTGAACAAGTACTTAGATAATAGTTGATGTCATTATTTTAAAGCTGTCCCCTACAGGAATGGACCAATTGCTGAATGAGTTATTTTTACTGTGTTTTTCATGACTACATTTCTTAATGGAAGGGTTCAAAGAGTTATCAACCCCTGCAACCGTGTTTGTTTAAAAAACAAATGTGTACGGCGACGAAGCAAACTTTTAAAGTAATTTGATGAACGTGTTATATTTTTGGTGTAGATTGACTGTAGTTATGATTAAGATGATATACATGTATAAACGGACATCTGATTGCTTGAATGTTGTTGTGAGAGACACCGGAAATGTACGAAAGTGCTTGATTATTATAGTATAAAGCAGGAAAACAATGAACGGATCGACACCTGATATACGTGATTGAAATTTTCCGATAAAATTGAACTTTGATAAAGGAGATCACGCCTAGTGTTTTAACACCTTTACAACAGCTACTTAACGTCAAAAGGCATGAATGTATGAATTTGATATTTTAAAACGTCTTACCTTGATTGCCTAGGAATGAAGTGACATATATCCGTACTTTTTAATCGAATCCGAACATATTTTTCAAATGTACGTTGTATCAATAAACAAAGAGAAGCATTATCCATAAAAAGACAATCAATAGAAAGCTATAATTAATAGCCCAGGAAAAACAGCGAAAGCGTTATATCTATTTACATTCTGGATTTTTCTATCTATTGCTATAAAGGGACCGATATTGGACATCAGGCATTGAAACCATTTCAGCGGCTGATGATCTGTATATATCGACAGTACACGTTACTTGTTAGGACAGTTGGAATTCCGGTCACAACATAGAGGCATACTATTTGAAGATGATTTACAATGTACCTATGGTCTAGAAATGTTATGTTTGTCTAAAGAGAGACTTGTCAAAGGAGTCAGTTTCATGTTTTATTGCAGATTCCAAGGCGAAACCCAACTGGTTATTTTGATGCACAATATATTCCATAGTATATGTGAACTCACTTATTTAATCCAGATCGTGAGCTCAAGAGACATACCTCAAGATGGAATACAATTGGACGATAGGGAGAGGCAATACCATTTAACACGTCTTGCCCAATGACAATACAACTAGGACACCAATAGGGATCGGACGCTGTGCTTCAAAAAACACGATATTTTCAATCGATCGCGAAATACAAAAAACAAGGTCCCTGGACGGAAAGAAAATCATTAAATAAAATACAAACTGACTATACTTAAGCTAATAGAGCTGTTTTTCTAAGACATGAATACACGTTAGTAAAACGTTCTAGACTAGTTTGGTGAGAGAGGCTTGTTAATTCGTCCAACATTAGAGATATTTAGAAGAAAGGAACGTCGGTCGTTTTCATTTCACATATAATTTGCATTTATAGACCATCCGTCAGACCATTAAAATGTTTATCTAATTAATGAAATCACGGTTCCAGTGTTTAGAATGATATGATATATAAAATTCATTCGCTGGATTATCAAATGGCCACACTGGCACATCCCATGTCCAATGATTGGCGTGGTTTACACACAAAATCACGTGGGTTTCTTCGTCATACTCTTCATGAGCAGTTGACCTAGCCATGAAAAAAATAATATCTGAACAACATAGGATAAACTTTTAAGTAAGCTTTAAAATTTCTCCTAAAAACTGGAACGTCAATTGGTCTCATTATCGAAATAAATGAAAATGTAAAACAAATTGACCATTTTGTCTCTAAAATGATTGCTTCAATATATATAAGGACGATCTTCATGTCGGATAGGAAATTTACCATATATATTTGAACGATTGTTAATTAAAGGGGCACTCCCTACTTATAGCAGATTATATTTTACAACATAATGCTTGAGAAGTTTTGGACGATTGTAAATTAAGACATTATATACATTTTCCGTCGTCTAAAATCATCTCGATAAATATAAAAGTACATAAGTCAACGTGTGTTTTATCGATATTGCTGTCCGTTTTGTATCCGGCCAGACGTAAAGTCCATGAATAATGAGATTCTATCTCAAATTATAGCATACAATGATTTCCTGTTCTGAAATCGTTCTGAATTCCTACCACATTCTTTGGTTGCAACAATTGTAATATGTCATCATACTATTACTACTGGGTAACTAAAAGCTTTCCAGATATTATAGCTCTTGGGGTTAAACGTTGCCTTAAGACTTTGCAGTCAGATACTATAATGGAATGGTACTATTCATGAAAACATTTAATTTGCAAAGTCTGTAAATGTTATCCCGTCTGACGGACCCGTGCTGAAAACTATTAAGACAAAACGAATCGCGTTGAAAGGAACAGTTAAATCGTCCGGAATTATATTAATATAAACGTTTCAAAAACAAATGTCATGTTTCAAACACGCATACAAACCATCTCACATAAAAATTCAGGCCAGAAACGGCGCCCGAACCAATCTCAATCATTCGGCAACGGAGAGGGTCATTCATTTAGTAGCGCAGTTTCAAAATCATCTTTATATAGTGTTGAACTAAGAATGACCGAAACATAAAACAACGTATTCAAACTCCTTTCCAACTTTACGTTAAATACAACTTAAAGGGACATACCTTATAACTCATACCAAACTAAATAACCTCCAATACATACTATTTTCATCTAACTATTTGCAGATAATCAGTATTTTCATGTCACTATTTGTAGAAAATCAGCATTTTTAGGTTATTTGTGAAAATCATTATTTTCATCTAACTATTTGTAAAGAATCAGTATTTTCATGTTACTATTTGTAGAGAAACAGTATTTTCATGTTACATTTTGCAGAGAATCGTTTTTCATGTTACTATTTGTCGAAAATCAGTATTTTTATGTTACTATTTTCAAAGAACTTGTATTTTCATGTTACTGTTTGTAGAGAATCTGTATGTTCATGTTACGATCTGCAGCGATCTACATACAGACCGTCTCACTGAAAACAAAGTCTTGAATTACATTGTAATTGTAGCGTTAACATTTTGAATCTGATTGAAATTTTTAAAAGCTGTCTGAATGACAAGGCGTTCAACTATTTTCAGTGCTTGCTAATAAAACAAAACTTTTGTCAATAAAATCCAAAACAAAAGTCCGTTTATTTCTTAAGATTAATACTCCTGCATACTAGAGCAAAGTTTCAAATCAATCCCATAAGTAGTTACTGAGATATGTGCATGACCGTACCTTACAAACAGGACTTTACCTAGGAATGCCTACATGTGTAAGTACAAAAAGGTGGATAATATGCAAGTTCAATCAAGAGTCGTTTGACTTGATGGTATGACCTTGTTCATTGACCCCGAAGAATTATGGAAAACATTCCACATGTAGTTATACGCTCGCAGTACAATATTAACCTCACAAAAATTCAAGCACATTAGCAAGTTGTGACATTGACATTGGAGATACGAGAACCAAACCCATACAAGGAGGTGACCTATTCTTATTTCAACTTTCATTGACATTGAATCTGTTGTTGCAAAAATAAATAAGAAAACGAAGCTTGCATTGACACTTGCAATTGCCTAAGTACAGTACTCACGATGACCTTGACCTCGGAGGTCAAGGATCTCACTTCCCATGGTATATTGCACTGACCTTATGTCAAGTTTCATTAAGATTTCTATAGTTGCAAAGATAAAACAACAAAAACAAAGCTTACTATAAAACGTCAACCATACAATAGTATAGTAAATATAACACCAATGGCAACCTTGACCCCGGGGATCATGGGTCGCATCCCAACATATAGTATATCAAGTTTCATTGACTTGAACTGTAGTTACAACGATGAAATTATAAAAACAACGAAGATTACAATACAATCTTACAATAGCATTCATGATGACCTTGACCTTAGAGGTCATGAATACCAAATCCATATAATTTCCATGTAACTATGCTTTACTGTCCTTATGGCAAGTTTCTTTAAGATTAGATCTGTAATTGCTAATATATAACAAGAAAACGAAGCTTATAATAAAAGACGCCGACGCCAGGGCGAGTATAATAGTCCTTCTTACTATTCGAATAGTTGAACTAAACAGGGTGACTCGGAGAAAGATTACAGAAAAAAATCAAGGTTTTCCTGAACATTTGAAACAGACATTAAATTTAATCTATACCACTTTGGTTGTTTTGGATGTTCACATTGAATTTCCGCCAGAGAACTCTGTCTAGCTTAACGATATGACAATATAAACACGAAAGAAGATGGAATGAGCACAAAGATAGTCTCTGAAACTATTTACCGATCAGTACTAATTCAATTTCATGGTATGCTCGCGAGCACAATGCGATTTCCCCTGTCTGTTAATGAAAGCAGGGTCATCACTAACAACCTTATTAAATCTAAGGAATTCGTGCCTGTTTCCTTGTTATTGACATATTACCCAAACTTACGAGAGTTCTTCTGAGGATATTTAATTAAAGGAGGTCGTTTTCTTGTACAAGTAAACAAAAAGTGCGTATGCGTAGCAGAAGGCGGAACTTTACTATTTGCAAGTTAGAAATAAGTATTTAAGATGTTTCCTGTTTCAAATTGAACATTAAAGAGGCACTCCCTACATCTAGCAGATTATATTCTCGAAACATAGATAATGTGTTCATTGAACATATAATGATAAATAAAATTTTATACAATTTCAAAGAAGAACCTATGACGAAAATGCCCTATTTTGCCACAATGAATCAATAGGTTTTCTGCATATATGTACAGTGAATATTGATTCTGTACTTTTCTGCATTCGTGAAACTGTTCACGTGGATCTAATAATTTTTTACAAAACTTCAATTTTCCATTTTGAGATTTTTTTATGAACATTTATAATCAAGCACGTGGCATGTAACTACTCGTGCATTCAGTAAAAAACGGTATGTGTATATATATATTTCTAGTACAGGTCCCAAGAGAAAATATACAACAAATTAAGTCTGTGAAATGGTCACTGCTGACTAGTTTATTTTATGTTAATCAATATATATATCAAAACACAACAGACAATATTGAACAAAAACTAAAATTTAATACTACAATGCACAATCAACAGTATAAATAATTTTAAATAACTAAAATTCACAAACAACACAATTCTGTTATCAATGAAGCCAAAGGCTAAAACTTCAAACACACAGTACATGATAAATATAGTTTACATAAAACAATTACACGGTGTAGAAAAGGCAAATTAAAGTCTAGGTTTAAGGCACTATAAGGGGAGCGTAAGCAAACCGCAGCAATAAGGGGAGTGGAGGTTAAGGTGTCTGCCGCTCATCCCGGATGTTGCGGGTTCGAGCCCAACTGGGGTCACGACTGCACCGCCTCATATGACACCAATACTGTTTCTTCCAGGAAGCAGACTCGAGAGTGACTCGATAAGCTACAAGCTTTCTTCACAAATCGAGCTCAAATGAACAAGTTTGAGCTAAGATTTAGTTTTTCTTTATTCCTGTAATAATGACCTATGACCGGCTTACAGTTGGCCACGCCCACAGATGCGCTTCAAAGATAAAGAGATTACGGAGGGAGCTTAGCCTTGGGATGTCGCAGACCTACTAATTAGAACAAAATAGTGAAATGATTATTTTTATATTGCAATTACATGTAGTTAGTCAATAATGGAAAAGAGATCTCTTTTTTTTGTAAAAAAGGGGTCATTTGATTGAATTACAGATTACAGAGATGGGCAAACTGTAGCGTTTGGTAGTGAAATCATATAAACATTTAGTTAACCCATGTAATATACATGCCACAAATGTAAGAGCTAGCATTTTGTATGGCACATGTCAAGCATTTAAGGAGATAATCGACATTCAAAATAGATATCTGGACAAATTATTGACGCATTAAATTTTGACGCTAGTAACGCAACATTATACATGTACCACCATTGCACACACTGTTGTTAAGCAGAGACGCAGAACTATAATTACCCCGTATTTACCTAGATTTTTACACTGAGATCTTCTAACTTCCAAATTTGTGCAAGTCTATTTTTCAAATAGGGGTGTTTTGCATACATTTTATAAGTGTGATCCAAAGGGGGCCACTTTTATTCTGATCAGACGACATTGTATTTGTAGCTGCTTGAAATGTTAAAAATACTTTCATACAAAACCCACTCCAGATGTCACGTGACCAGAATTTAGTAGCCCTATACCCTCACAGTTCATTCTATGGTTCCTTTGTATTCAGTATAACTTTTATCTTGTCACCGGCTGCCTGCATACCAATGGCAGGATATAACTTACTGAAGGACGGACTATTTGACTCAATTTCGCGGACCTGAAATTGAAACAAACACAATAAAGTGCTATATATGAAAAACAAATGTTTTAAGTTGTACCAGTCAATTCACGACACTGATGATCAAGATGACTATGATGATGATAATGTCAGTGATTATTATTATTATTACTTTCTTATTATCATTATTGTTAATATTGTTATTGTTATTCTTATTTCTACATTCTGTTTTGCTTGCGATACCCCCATTCATTCCAACAGCTTACCTTTCTTCGATTTCTGGTAAAGAAAATGCAGACTTTTGTCTTGAAAACATTTGACAAATATGACGACACACCAATACCAATTAAGTCACCAACAGTGCATGGCGGTCCTATTTTTTCACCGGAAGTGCTCTGGTCATACATGCTGAAAATACATTTCAATATAATGTTTTATTTGGGTTTATTAAACGTACCCGAACCCTTAAAAAATAATTTATAAACAAATTAATCATCTTTATCTTCTAAAAACTTTGAATAATAATTTAAAAATAAACCAAAATCTTCTGCTGCTACAAACTCAATGATTACGAAGGCTGTTCTATCTTTAGCGAAAAAGTGCAAACACCTATATGCGTATACCTACTTTTCACACAAAACCATTAATATATTTTATCTTTTAAAAATCTTCGATCTTAGAATTCTTGTAGCAAATTAACACTTTTTATTTTATTTCCGAATTGAAATTACTTGTAGCTTTTTTATAAGAAGAAATGTGTTGGGGTTGTAATGTAAACAGCAGTGGAAATATAAAACTAAAGGGCAATGGAATTTACACAACTGTATCATATTCTATCCGGACATTTACTATTCTATATATGAAGGTAAAGGGACACTCCTTACAACTGGCAGGGTATACAAACAGACATAATATGTTCAATGAACGTTAACTGATACATAAATACAATATTAAAGAACAATGTCTCATGTTAGCACACAAAATATCAACAATGAGACCTTCTGTGAAAAATCGCTTAAAACTCTTCTTTATCAAATGATGATTGAAGTTAAGTAATAATACATTATATTATATATGCTTGGGAAGTTATTTCATTTGTCTCCAATTTTAGGAAGTGCCTCTTTAAAGAATACCTCAACAATGTCCAATTAATGGAGGTAGCTGCTGATTACAGATATTCAACTTAAAAAGACCAAAATCGGTTTATATGTATCGGCTGTTTATATGACTAGGTGGTTATGTTGCTAATAATACCCAGCACAGCTTTTACTGTAATATACGATGTAGACCCTGGTGAATTCCCAAACTACATTTGCTTTTACTGTCTACAAGTTAATGCTTATGCCAGTCCTTAAGCAATTAGTTTTAGGAAGTGCCTCTTTAAAATGTTAATGATACTTTAAATCGAGGAAATAGTCCATAGTTTTACATACCAGCCATCCTTTGTATGGTATCCAACAGAATAACGACCATGTCCGGGCTGATGTCTACATGAGTAGTCTTTTGGTACAAAGCCTATACCTTCAAGTAGAGTTGAACACGTGTTAATCTATTTTTACATGCAAGTGGTTATGGTACTGCTGTTGTTGTAGGAGTTTAACGCCCTTTTCAACCGTGTTTTGGTCATTTGCAGGTGGGCAGTTTGCCTAACCATCGTTCCCGGAAAGAACCAGTACTTAACTCTTATTACCAACCTTCTCACATAAAGGGACATTGTCGGTAGCTTGGTACGAACCCATTACTCTCAGTCTTTAAGAGGATATAGTGATTTCAAGTCAGCGACTGTCACCACTCGACCACGGAGGCGCATTATTACGGTATTGTTCATTTACTAGGATTATATGACCGTGACGCTAAAAAACGAAACAATTATAAGTACACAAATGTAGCATATTCATTGGCTAAAGTAAAGATTGAATATTTCTTGCTTATGATCCACCTGTTTATGCTATGGTTACTAACATATATGTGTAAGTATATGAATTTAATATGCCACTGTAATATAATCCTGAATGGACTATACACATGTTGATATGCTGTTATCCTAAAAGTACTTAAAGTTTTTGAAAAAAACAGCATATATTGATATAAGCTGCTAAGCAATATGTGGTCACGAGTTTATGTACGGCTTTTTTTGCGGTCTTTCAGTCAGTCTTGATTATATTGTTGTATAAGTTGTTCGCCCTCAGATTTGGTCGCAAAAACGTTGGAATTTCAAAAACGTTGACGATGCTTTATTTAATTTCCAAATTACAGAAATGCTTTACAGTAATTTATACTAGAACCTTTTTATTTGATAGTTCGCTTTAAAATATGTTAAGTCCAGACATTTCGAACAACCTTGTTTTTTTCCGACCCAAATCTGAGTGCGAGCAGCTTTAATGCAACCACCCCCTGAAAGTGGCCACTTTTGATGATGCATGTCTAAACTGCTAAAGAGAACTGTTAAGCGCTTATAGAGCATGTTTCTGTTGACTTACCAATATTTCCATTACTGCCGCTTGACACTATTTCTATTTCGAAATATGTGCCCTGTTTTATAGGCTTTTTAGCAATGTACAAACCAAGCTCACATTTCTCGTTCTCTTTATAGCTGAAAAGAGAAATAACCAGTATTGATATTAACCTCATTCGGAATGTCACTGTTGCCGACAAACGGATTCAAATGCGCTTTTGTACGGAAATGCAAAGCAACTTGGTGTTAATCGTTTGTTATTTGAAGCGGGTGAGTTTTACACAGATGCTGTTTGAAACCATAACAAAATGAACATTTCAGCAAAGTAAATAAAAACTGACATAAGCGACGTTACGGTCAACGCGGAAACCACTTTATTTCCCGCCTGTCGTAACAAAGTGGTCACCTGTCCTAGAAGCAAATATATTAAGTGAAATTAAACACCTGTCAAACCGTCAGCACGTCAGTGTTTATGTTTTTATATATTCATTGTTGTAAGGTAAAAAAGGTAAAATGTAAAGACACCTTCTTTCTGAGCACATTTACCTTCCGAATCCTATCCTTTTTAATGCCTGGCGCCAGGCAGGTAGGCATACGGTAACCATTATTTAACTAGCTGGTGTCTCATCAACCGGCCATATCAGAACGGACCCGTGCTGGGATTCGAACCTCCGACCGGCCGCTCCCAAGGCTGATGCCTTAACCACAAGACCAAGGGAGATGGTTAGGATTATGAGTACAAGTTATGCCTCGACACTTTACTTTTTATTACGGAACAGATAAATGAATTTTCCCATAATTCATTACGTGTGCTCGATAATGTTTGGAAAATTTCGTCAGTCTTGTTCTCGTATTAAGAAATAATACATGGGTTGGAATATAACAAAGATTGGGAAAACATCGAGTAATAAAAATTTAAAATAACACGGCCGAATATGACTTCTTTTGTGAATTAATGTAATTCAGCATGGACAGCGTTCCTAATTTGGATAATCTCGCTGTTCGCGAGAGTTGCCAAGCCGCGTATACATGTATATAGGTCCGTCCTTATAGAACATATATAGTGACTGTCACCAGTGCAGAGCTTGGAGCATTAAGAAAACATGTGGTGCATTTCTAACACGTTTAACATTGGTACATTGAATTGCCACGAACATTCTTATCAATCAACTCTACAGGTATTGCCGTCACCTATTTTGCGACTTGAAAAATGTACCAAGTAAGAAGAGTTAAAGTTGCATTTGTAGCACTGTTATACTTGACGTTGTTGCAGGCAGCGGCCAGGTTGTCTACGTTGTTACACGTTGAATTACTGCGAGGGCAATGTCGACGTTACAAGTACAGGTTCGAACCTTGCGTCTGGCATGCAACAAATCATGTAAATATATCTAACAATGTTGTAAAGACATTGTAGTACCATGTAGAAATAAACACCGTGCATTTAATATGTAGCTAGTCTATGAGAGAACTGTTAGCAACAAAAGAATGATTCAATTATAACGGAAAGAGCTCTTTACTTTTATCATTTCATTTAAGCTTTCATCTTTGTTACATGTATCAGTGACTTTCTATCAGTTTGAATGATCAAATATTGTAAACAATTGATACTACTCAGGAATAACAACTGACAAGGATTGTCCTTCGAGTATTTCAAGTAGATAAAGGAGAGTATGTTAGTGTTCAATTATTATTTCTACATATAGACTCTATTTTGAAAACCTTCAGTTTAATTAAAAATTTTGCTACGCCCGCCATTTTTCTGTACAGACATGGAGATACAGGACCCATGATCAAACACTCAATTAATAACGGATCAATATTATCAACATTGTTATGCGACCTTTTTAAGACCCGGTCCTCCAAACAATGTTTACACTATTTCGGCGTGCTTGAATTTGAATGAAAAATGTTTCAACTATGTTTTATCATGTGTACTTCGTTTACTTCTCTGCGAGTCGTACATATGTGTAAATATTCATTAATCGCCGCTGCGCCCCGCTTGACATTTTCTAATGGCTGATGCACCGGTATAGCTTGCAGTGAATTATGCTGCTAGCGCATCGACCGATATAATATGTCTCGTCTAATAGAATTCAATAGATTTGTACTGAACAACGTATCATAACCTCATAAAATCGCTAAGCGAGTCAGAAAAGATGTGTTAAACTTTGAGAAAATGAAGTCTGTAGAGTGAAGTCTGTAAGTTCCGTCACTGTGGCAAATTTTCCACGTAGAAAAGAATCTATTAGAAATACTTTCTTCTTTTTAGAACATGCCAACAGTGTTTTCGCAACAGTGACGCCACAAGGGACAGATGAAACTACTACAGTTACGAAAAGAACTTCAAGGATGACTGCGGTGGTAATTCGATATCATCTACTCCTTCGAATTATGTGTCCACTGCACATATTTCGATGACGTCATTGGTCACTACGCACAAAAATGATAGATCAACGTCGTCAACAAAATTTATGACACAAAAGTCTGTAACAGCAATAATAACTGTTACAACTTTGACGACAAGAAAACCTTTAACCATAAAGCATAATAACTCACAGAATCATTCTACTCAAAATATGACTAACTTTTCAAATATGCAAACCATTTCTCCGAAATATGGAACACTTTATGTTGAGCATTCTACACAAGAAATGTCGACGTATAACACATTTACTGACTACGAAGAAAACACTTCTACCGTTGATGCTGCAGAAGATTTACATCCACAGAAATTCATTCACCTGTTGAAAGGTTTGATTTACGTCGTTGTCTTGTTTACGGCGCTTTACGGTATGTTTTGTAAATATAAAATGCACTTATACCATTTAAGATACCGGACGCTATGTCATTTTACGGTAGTGCAGAATGCATTGCATACATATGTTGTTTTCGTTTCTGTTACAGAAACAAAAGGTTGATATTGTAGCTATAGTAATACTACCAACCCTCTGTTTTGGCCCCTACTTTAAATTATGTTCGAATTTCTTAAGCTTGGTCAGCCCCTCTCCACTGTAGAAAAAGAGGATGAATAGCTCACTTTTTTAATGAATATCGAAAATATTTGAAACTTAAATCATTTATACCTAGTACCCTAGTTTCGCTCAACAAGGTTAGTCAATCCTTTTCTTGCATGTTTTGGGTAAAACCCTAACCCTGGCAAGCTGTTTTAGTCTAAAACATATACATGTTTAGCACAAGATTTCATAAAAAAATTACTTAGGTTTAAGTCGAAAATTTATTTTAAAAAAGTCCTACAAAGTTGTCTAAATTTTCTATTTCCCTAGAATTTCTCATTAATAGGTTAATGATACAATGAAATTATAAAAACAATGTCTGTGAGGGGTTTCAGATGTGACATTGAGATGAGTTCCTGCAGTATCATATTACCAGATGTGATGTCGAGTCTAATAAACTGTACATAGAGCATTTTGTGAAACCAGATCTACTTTTGTCTCAGAATCACGTTTGTAATGACTCCCGAAGTAGAAGGTTCTCAAATTGTATGTGATATTCACTGTTATCCATGATATCCTTGCTGATAAGCACTTGCTAAATTCAGCAACTTCTGTGAACAACTTTGTAAAACTAACTATAGATTGTATTTATTAAATAGAATTAAACCTGAGATATTCTCCAGCCATCAGTAGATTTTCACATCTGAGTTGATGATCAAATAATGACTGAAATTACAAAGGAAGAAACTAAATTACAGAAATTACAAAAGTAATGTGAACAGTATGACAAAATGTATTTCATTAAGTTTTGATATATGTCCGATAGAGCTTGCCTGATAGAAAACATAGTAAAAAAGCATTTTAATGGTTCCCACTAAATATGTATACAGTAGTCGGAACGTAACAGTTGTCAAAATCGGCGTGTAACGTGCGTATAACGTGCTTGCGCTCATCGTGTATTTTGTCAATCGTGTATCGTGTATCATATCGTATCATTCATCGGGTAACGTGCACCATATACTATACACAATATACGATACACGATATACGATTGCCGGTGCACGATGCACGATAGGCCTATACGGTATACGATTCGATGCTTTATTCAGTCGTGAATTGTTATACTAAGCGTGTACATCTCCGCAAAATGAAATAAAGTCACATCGTTTTATTTTTCATTCGCCAGTGTAATACGGGCTATAATGACTTCCGGGACAGGCGGAAGACAGTTTACACCTGATATCCGAAATTAAATCATATGTTATCGACGGAAAGGACATAATAATAATTATTTCTTTTCGGAACTGTTGGTGTCACATCATCAATTTAAGTGCACTAGACAAAGTATAAGGAAATTCAGTCGGAATTATAACAGGACAGTTAACATCAACTACTTTAGGTGTAAGCTATCGAATATTTATTTAGTAAATAAAAATAATATAAAGAATCGCCGAATCAACGATTGTTTTAAAAAATCAGTTAACGTCCGAGCAAAGATTAATAAAATAATTGTACAGTACCTTATTAAAATTACATCTTGTGTAAGATAATCCATGTAATGGTTATACAAATAATCGCCACTTGAATAACACAAAAACTATGAATGATTTATTGAAACAAATAATTATGTTGACCTTAAAAAGACAAATGGACAGTGTAACTCTTTCGTGTAAAGCTGCTTTCAAGGAAGGTGTTGACAGCAATTAACTTCCGCCCCATTTCTCCCACCTCAGGATCAATATCAAAATACAAATTTGACATTTACTGTAATTTATTTCGCACCTAGTTAAAATATGGACATATGTAACTTTCCGAAGTAGTTTTGCTATTGTGTAGGTGCGAAGCCTGTAATTAATCGGTCTTATTCTTTTGGTCTCATTAAACGGTATAAGGTCAACAGAATGTAACAGAGAATCAAAACAAACAGATTTGGTGGGGAAAAAAAACAATCAAACTTTAAGTAAACAGTAAAAAGTCAAAAGTAATGGTATAATGTGTACTCCGTCTAACGTCTAGCGTGCAGCGTGCGCCTCGTATATCGTTCTGAATCGTGTATCGTGTATTTACCGTACGTGTAACGTGTGTGTATCGTGCGTGTTACGTTCCGACTACTGTACTATGTGTTTATCCGTAAATAAACGGTATCCTGTCGCTTCCATCCCGTTTTCATTGAACACACTACGGATTAACACTTATATTTATACACAATGTACATGTTCATATAAGTAACGAAAACCGTAGGCAGTTTTGTTAGTATGAAGTAAATTGAGGAAAAACTTCAATGTAACTGAATCATATGGATGAAAAACTGTAATAAATATGATGTCTCCAGCATAATGCCACAGTCGGTATCTTTTTATATTTTATGTATTAGATGATTAAACTAAAATAAGTTTATATAGTATAAATTGTCATGTAGCCAAAACGGTGTAGTCATTCCAAGATGGCGAACACGGAAACATGCCGCAGGTGGTTTAGTTATGTATGATATCTTAACTAGTTGCCCGAATAGGGGAGTGAATTCCAACAGCCACTATTTATGCTATTTCACACAGTACCGCCGAACTGGAAAAAGGTCCGTTGTAGTTACGATTGTTTTCATAAATTCGGCTTATAAGAATCGAAATAATCTATGGCTTGGTGTATGTTGGTAGTGTATATGTGTGTGTGTACATGATTGTGTGTGTGTGTCGTGTGTGTGTGTGTGTGTGTGTGTGTGTGTGTGTGGTGTGCACTTCTGGGTGATGTGGGGCTCGTTTGGGGAGGCTGCGTTTTTGGTACGTGGCATTCCCTGTTTGATATTATTTTTGTTTTTTTGGAAAGCTTTATCGAAATAAAAGCATTTCCCGTCGGTAATGTGCCTGCGTCATAATTCATTCGGGCTTCATCCTCGTAAATTTTTCAGCCAGGCACATCACCTCTGGGGAATGCTTCAGTTTCGATGATAAATATTGTCGAAACGGACATAAAGCCATAAGTAACATAGTAAAACGTGTACACACCCAGTTAGATGTATCTTTCCTCTGTGATGGTCTTCTTGTTGGGAGCTTAATAGGTTCTAGATATTCATCTTTCTGCTGTGATGATCCTCTCGCCGTAAGCTGACCTTGAGCTAGCTTTACTTCGGCAATGTCTGCGTATACATGTTCCACGTTTGTGTTTACTGAATATTTAAGTAAAAACCGATCATAGTTTCAATAAAGAACCGTAAGTTGACCATGACATAAATAAGATAGAGAGCTGTTTGCTAAAACAATTAGATAACGCCTCGTTGAAATAACATAATACGATTTCATGAAGTGTTACTTTCCTGTCTGTTATTTACAATGTATATCTTATACTTTATCAGTCATGATTAACACCCGCCAAACAGTACCCCTGTTTTTTTATGTTTCAATTACCAAACGCTAACAAACTTTATTTATATTCTTTTTTGAAGTACTGTACAAATAGAACGGATGCAAGTATGAATCAAGCGGTTCTTGTTCAAACCTTGTATCTTTTTATTTGTTCACTGAGTTATTTCCGAATACTCCGCTCCTATCAACATTTGCAAAAAGTCGATAAATGCACTTGCAGCTTAAATATAAACCATGCACCAAACATTTAAAACAGTTTCTACACGTAATACAAAACAATACGAAAACAATAGAAACAAAGGAAACGATGTGGTACCTGGCTCTTCATATCCAGACCCACTAGCGTGGTGAGAAGCAGTTGTCATGCAGGTACCTGACTCTTCATATCCAGACACACTAGCGTGGTGAGAAGCAACTGTCAGGCAGGTCCCCAGCTCCACCTGTTGTAATATCTGCTCTAATATACGGTTTCTTTCAAAACGATACTCGGTAATTTTGTTCTTTAACGTTATGCTACACAGTTTTCTATTTATTGTGTTGGTCTTATTTTTGCACTCTTTAGCGGTGACAAACAATTTATTTGGATTGTCACTTTTATTTACAATCTCATCACTCATTTCAGCAAGTTCACTATCTAATTCTGCGCAAGCTGTTTCAAGAGATTCTATTCTGTATTTGTCAGTTTCTTTGACCTGACTCCTCTCTTGTAACACACGTTCTTCAAGTTTGTCCAAATGTGCATTGATTTCGTCACGGAATGTTTTTACGTCGGCAAGGAAACCAAGATGAATGTCTTCAATCTGTATTTTATTGTTCTTGATTGACGAAGAACATTTACTTGCCTCATTCTGACAACAATCGATTTGACTAACAATAACACTAAATTCCTTACTGTCTATGAATTTGTCTGCTATATCACGAATGTATTCAACCTTGCAGGCCTTGTGTTGCATGATCATACAGTCACCGCAGCCAACTTCGTCATGACGTTGACAATAAAATTTTAAAGCTTCACTATTGTGTTTCGGACACACTTCAAAACTTCCGTCTGTCATCTCTGACACTTCACCGGAACAGGAGTAATCAATGCTCGTATTAGAGTCAACTAGAGTATGATCTTTACATATTGTGTACTTCTTATGGTTTCCAAAACATCCTATACACATATACTGCTCACATTCTTGACACATACCGTTCGCATGTACACGCTTGCCGTCATCCTCGCAAGGTTTACACATGACAATATCCGATTGTGTTGTACTTATTTTACCGTGTACCTCCATCACTAAACATAAACTTCAAACTAATTTAAGTCCTCCACATGAAATTGGTACATTCAATTAGCAAACTACGATGATAGAATCATTCAGTTGATTACTTGATAACACTCAAATTTGCATTCCAAATGTATTTCTAAAATACTTATTACAAAATCTTCCGTATTATTCTAAATGTAGCAGTATGACAAATAACTTCACATTACACTTTGAATGAATAGTCGTGTATCGATTGAAGGTTATAGTCCTAACGTCCTTGTAATGTATACGTTGAATATGGTAATTTTACAAAAGGAATTCATGTCGCCAATGTGTACTTTATATTTGAATGCTTTAAACTTGTTTTCAGTTTAAGAAAATTGAAATAGATTGTAGTGTTTAACTCCATCTTTACTTTATACACTCGTCGCATAAGCTACTTGTTATTATTTATAAAATGTAGGTTAATAATACTTGTTATGCAGCATTGCTACAGTGAATCCAATTGTTATCTTTAGATATGTGATATGCGACACAGCTGATTAAATACAGATATGAGAAGTTCATGTCATAATTGGTACAATAGGATTGACAGAGGACGACTGGGTCATCTACATGTACCTTACAATTAAGTTGACTAACGCTATTATGAAGGTTTTTTTACAAGTTGTACATTGACTACTTTGACCAGATAAAGAGATTAGGTATCTAAGTTGTACATGTACATTACCATATTGAATATATCCTGAAGCCTTATATTTATACTTACATATTAAGAATATATTTCAGTTTAAAACTTAAAAGATCTCAATTACAGGTCGCTCTTATTTAACCAAGACAAAAAACTACCTGTTTTTGTAAAAAAAAGAAATATAACACCACATTCTTAACAGTTACTTTGCTTTTTAAAGCTGCTCACTCTCAGTTGCCATTGAAAAAAATATTTTTATTTAAATTGACACACTGACACTTATACATAAATATCAAACTAAATGCTAGTATCAAGATATAAGCAAACATTTAGGTAGGAATTAGCAGAAATCGAAATGTCGGTTACACGGCACCGCTACACTATATGTTTATATTGGAAACTCAAAAGCGTTTGCAACGCTCTTGAATTTGGTAGCGTATTATTTGAAGTTTAGACATAAACGTGACAGGAATTTAAACTGAAGCCTTTTTATATGACTATATGTTCTAAGAAACGCTATTTACATACATTTTCACGAACTTTATTTGTTTACCAAAATCTGAGAGCGAGCAGCTTTAAATCGATGTACACATTAGAAATACAGCGCAGTTGTTTCCCATACAATTTGGCAAAAATAAAGACAGGCTTTCTGGCAACTCTCTTTTGTAAAGAAACGACTTTAATACGAACGAAAAAATATCAATATTGTTTTGAAGTGAACAAAATATGATTCTATTATTATCTTTTCTGTATCATGAACCCGTATTTCTTGTTATTCTGCAACCCTAGGCAACTTGCTGTATAATATTTAGCGCTAATGAATGGAAACAACTATAAAGTAGATATTTTGTAATATGTCAGTCTGTCTGGAGGTTTTGAAATTCACTCAGACTTATTGACATAATAGTTTATGTTTTCTTCAACTTTATTTAATTTTTCCTGATGTTCATTTATACAATTCTGCAAATAAGACATGACAACAAACTCCTGCGAACATTCATTTGTCTGTGATCTGCACTCATTGTTACCATGTTCCTATTCTAGCACGCCTCTTTCGGCGCAAACGTCATTATCTGTGCCAACCCTACACACATGTGGGAATTTATTTCTTACTGAATTGTCTCATATTTCTTTTGATCTTTAATCCATACACGATCATTATTATTGCAGCGTACATGTTGTTTATAAATTGTCCGCGGTTTTCTCCTGCCTGAGTGTATGAGTGCTCTTTTTCATTGATTGGTTTCCTGCTTGGCATCTTCGGTTTTAAGTGTTAGGGTGTGACGGAACAAATGTTTGAAATTGTACGTAATTGCACATTAAGTAAATCATCCGATGAGTAACAATTATGCCACGTTTTCAACCGGTAGGACTGCAATGTCAATGAAGGATCATTGGTTTGCATGAGGCTACGTGCTAACTGTTTCTGGTGAAACAAATATATTACACTTGTAAATATAATATAATGATTAAAACGAAATGTAGAGGTAAATGCTAGAAACAACACCACTGGTGAAAATCATCAAAGCAATTTTCAAAACTCCATTAAAACTGTTGGAAGGATTTGGAGTAACAGCACCGCTACGTTAGGATTTTAAGATGCGTTTGAAACGCTTTATATTTAGGTAGCACATACTGTCAAAGACAGGAATTTATACTGGAACCTTTTAATTTGACTTTACTTTTTTTTAATCTGAAAGCGAGCAGCGTTAAGCATGCCGCTTATTTCTGCAATACCATTGGATCAGCACCTTTTTTGGACTGATAGTTATGTGCCCGAAGTGCATTGTAACAAGTACAATTATTTGACATGACAATCTCATGTATTCCATATCAAAAATACGTAGATTTCATGTGATTAATGACTTTTTTAGCATTTATACATGACATCTGAGCTAGATCTATGTATCGCGAATAATAATCTACTACGAGTGGATATGTTTGACCTTTTCATTCAAACAAGTCAGTCGCGAATGTTATCATGGTCGCTTCGATCATTCTGACCATTAAGTTTTTTTTTTTTCACCAGACTCCATGTTTTCTTCAAGATCTTTGTCTGTCAAGTCTGTCCACTATATTGACTATTCAGTTTGTCCCTTGCATTTCTTGGTGCACTGGTGACCCTCATGAATAGTCGCTGCAAGCCTGGTATTATTAACCAATTTCTTTTCAAAATATTCCACCGTGACATATAATTTCATTTTGTAGCGACCGCTAACCGTTCAATTTTATTTGGGCAAAACTTACTTCTGAGGCCGCCAAGTTTTATGTATCAAATAACGACATACAAAATAACTTAACTTAATCTATTTTGTCCAAACCTGTCAGAACTAGCCGGTATGCCAGAAATCAACTACTGAACAAAGGCGTCAGTGTCCGACTTTAACTCCTTACCATTTTCGATTGGCTGCCACTGTGCACTTGACAAACAGACCATTGTAATTAATTGCTACCCATTTTGTATGCAATGTTGAAATCATATCTCAAACGTTTCATGCGAATCCTTTGTAACATTAGGGTTAATTATGTTAGATCTTTGGTTCTCAGCAGCGGTACAAGACCTTTGCAGTCTGTATAAAATGTAAACGTTGCTCCAAAAGCAAAATTTGCAAATTTTTCACATGCCCACCTTAATTTTAACTGGTAATTTTACAGGTTACCGCATATCGCGATCCCGAAAAATGAACTAACAACCGTTTCGTCATTCGGACCATAATGTTCTAATATTAAAGGGATGTAATCTCAGTTTTCATGTTTTGAATATCTTTTTCAGGATACCCGAGCCATGTATTTTTTCCCTTTAACAGTGTTTTAATGCCGTGGTAACTATACAACTGTTTGTGAGAAATTTTGCAAACTGATTGCATGTGCCTGAAAATTTATGTGCATCCGATACATTTTCTGGTATTGGCATTTCAGTGATTGCCTTGACTTTTTTCGGGTCGGTTTTGAATCGTGCCCTGACTGACAACGTTGCCCAGGAGCATGAGGCGCGTTTTATGCAACTCGTACATTTCTTTGTTAGGTGCGATCCCAGCCCTCTTGATTCTTCTAAGTACCTAAACACTCTATCGTGATGTTCCTGTCTAAAGTGTGTATATTACATGTACTTTGAAATACATCATTGCACTCGGTATTCAGAGAAGCTACATACGCCCATTAGTCCTACATTAAAGCAGTAACTTGCAAATCGGGTGACAAATGTTGTCATATCTCGCGATTCTCGCATCCATGCTTTGCTAATATTTTAGAGAAATATCTGCCTCCCGATAAGTTTGCGAGCGACTCGTCTACTGGAGCTAACTTCCATAATACTCCTTTAAAGTTGTCCGTGTAATAAAACGACAGATGCGATGTTAGAAGAATTATTTAGTAGTACCTAAACCCTTTGGAAAGTTTCCTTAGAAGGACGCACAGTTAATGCGTAGTACTTTTTTCAACATACCCATTTGTTACAGACATATTTGTATTTTAATTCACGAATGAATAAATCAAGCCATGGGCACATAAATCGAGACACGGATAGGTAAATCAAACATGAGCTTATGTGTAGAATCGATCACTGACTTTCATACAAATGTAACATGTTTACAGAATAAACGTTTACCCTTCTAAATTTTTTAAGTAGTATGGTCCATATTTTAATGTGGTTCATGTTATTTATCATTTAAAAGGATTTTACGTGAAATAATACTGCCGGTTTTCGCTAAACCATTCCTGGATATGATCAGATTGTTCATGATCTGCACATGTACATGTATCCAAGACAACAATCACTTACCAGCAGCAACAGTTTAACCTAAAGTAATTCTTACATTTGTTAATGTATGAATGGGTTCATCAGCATGGCCTTTAATTGTAACCGTCACTATTCATGGAGAACTAAATTCTTCTACTTTTGTGGCTAGGTCGATCCACAAAAAGTAACTTACATTACTATTTTGCATTAAGAAAATGAAACCCACAAAGTCAAACTTCTCCAAAATTGTATTTTATTGAAAACCAGTGAAATTTTATGACCATGAATTTACATCCATGTACACTGTACAATCACTACTACTGTTGTATTTCTGTGCGTCCGTGTATGTGTTCATTTGGATATGTAGCAGTTTTGATAAGACATATTTCTAGTGCCAGAATTGTTTAATATATAAATCTAACACTGAATAATGTAACCAATATTACTTATGCCAGTACAACTGTAGGCAAATATTGCGTGTAATGTTTATACAATGCATATATATTCATTTCTATTATCCGCCCAAACAGAAAATACACAACAAACTAAGTATGTGCTATGGTCATTTAAGACTAGTTTATTTTATATTAATAAATATAAATGCAATCAATATGTAGTAATAAATTATAATTTATAAATCTACTTATGGAACCATTACAAACAGTATTAAAATATCAAAAACTAAACTTTAAATTGCACAGTGCACAACCATGGATATAAATAGTATCGAATAACTAAAATTCATCAGCCACACAATGCCGTTTGATTTAAAGTGACATTATGCGCATTCTTTTCAAGTACAAATCCAGCTGAAATAGGTGTGTGTAAGAAAGGGTAGAAGAAATAATAGCTTTTAACCCAATACACCCAACTTTCCGCTATCAGTACGAAATAATAACTTTCCAAATAATACTTTTCTTATTTTGACTTGGAGGGTCTTTTTAGAAAAAAAAACAACTGCATGCAGGAGTTGCTTCCCTTCCAAATCTACCAACAACAACAACAACAGGGAGATCACTGTAAAGAAAGGAACTATTATTTATCAGTATGATTTTTTTTATTTCTAAAGCACCAACTTCAAATACTAATGTGGCATTATCATTAATTTAACACATTTAAATGCACAGCAACCAGAAATGTCTTTTATAAAACTGTCACCAAAATACACTATGAGCAGTAAGATGCAAATAATGTCACTTTAAAGTAGAAGTATTATCAATGAAGCCTCTGAACTCAAACTTTAAACAAACATCACAATAGATAAAGAATTTACACACTGTAGTTTAACATTATATTAGCCTTCTAAATGGCCACATTGAATTATGGTCAAGAATGAAACTTAATACATGCAGGTAAAACAATTAGCTATAATGTATTATTTCTCTTCCTGACGGTCATAAATGAAAATACACGTAACAGAGATGGTGGATTTTAAATGTTGGTCTTAAAAATTTCCTCTAAATTCAGTAGGAACAAGAGCTGTCAGTAGGACAGCGTGCTCGACTTTTTTAGTGCTTGCCAATAAAACAAAACTTTGACAGTTAAGGGCACACAAGATTTTAACCAGGAATTTCTAAGTACAAATCAAGAAAATTTTTCACAGAGTTATCTTCTTTTGCTTACAGATAGGTCTTACGATGGTACATAAGTACTCCAACTTTCAAAGTAATATCTCAAATGGTTAAGTTAACAAGTGGACAAGAATGAAATTTTAACTGAGTTTCTAAGTCAAAAAGGGCCATAATTCAAATAAAATCCTTGACAGAATTACCTTTTCCTCCCCTTGTTTTTTGGGATCATGATGGTGAACAAGTATTCCAAATTTCAAATTAATATCTCAAACAGTTCAGTCAAAAAGGGGCCGGGTCAAAAAGGGGACTGGACGAAAACTTAACCAAGATTCTAAGTCGATAAAAGGCCTTAATCTTTTAAAACAAATCCCTGACAGAGTTACCTTCTCTTGCATACAGATGGGGGTAATGATGTGAAATAGCATTAAAAGTTTCAAAGCAATATCTCAAAGGGTTAAGGCATAAGTGGATTTTACCCATATTCAATGTATTTTCTAAGTCAAAAGGGGCATAATTCTGTCAAAAACCTTGACAGAGTTATGTACTCTTGTCTGTTGATGAAGGTCGTGATGGTTAACAAGTATGGTTAGTTTCAAAGCAATACCTCCAATGGTTTTGAAATAAAGTGAGGTGGTACAAAAAACTTAACCAAGCTCAATACACTTTCTAAGTCCAAAAAGGGCCATATCTCAAAGGGTTAAGGCAATAAGTGGATTTTACCCATATTCAATGTATTTTCTAAGTCAAAAAGGGGCATAATTCTGTCAAAAACCTTGACAGAGTTATGTACTCTTGTCTGTTGATGAAGGTCGTGATGGTAAACAAGTATGGTTAGTTTCAAAGCAATACCTCCAATGGTTTTGAAATAAAGTGAGGTGGTACAAAAAACTTAACCAAGCTCAATACACTTTCTAAGTCCAAAAGGGCCCATATCTCAAAGGGTTAAGGCAATAAGTGGATTTTACCCATATTCAATGTATTTTCTAAGTCAAAAGGGGCATAATTTGTCAAAAACCTTGACAGAGTTATGTACTCTTGTCTGTTGATGAAGGTCGTGATGGTAAACAAGTATGGTTAGTTTCAAAGCAATACCTCCAATGGTTTTGAAATAAAGTGAGGTGGTACAAAAACTTAACCAAGCTCAATACACTTTCTAAGTAAAAAAGGGCCACAATTTGTCAAAAACCTTGACAAAGTTATGTACTCTTGTCTGTAGATGGAGGTTATGATGGTAAACAAGTATGGTAAGTTTCAAAGCCATACCTCTAATACTTTTGAAATAAAGTGGGGTGGTACGTGGACGAAAACTTAACCAAGCTCAAAACACTTTCTAAGTAAAAAGGGCCATAATTCTGTCAAAAACCTTGACAGACTTATGTACTCTTGTCTGTAGATGGAGGTTATGATGGTAAACAAGTATGGTAAGTTTCAAAGCCATACCTCTAATACTTTTGAAATAAAGTGGGGTGGTACGAAAAACTTAACCAAGGTGTGACGCCAACGCCGACGCCGACGCCGACGCAGACGCCGACGCCGACGCCGGGGCGAGTAGGATAGCTCCCCTTTTCATAGAAAAGTCGAGCTAATAAAAACTGTTATACGATATTCATATATATGTCATTGTGGTACGCGTAACTACGGCAACATTTATTATTTAGGGAGTATAAACTGTCGTAAAATCATGACTGTTATTTTGGACGGTAATATTACTTTAAACACGAAAAGCAGAGAAGTATAATTCACTAAGGTCAATTTTCCATGGACATATTGCAGGAATAAGCAAACTTCAGTAAATCACAGCAATAACTTCTTTTTATTCCTGTATATGGACCTATAACAGGCTTAAAGTTTGCCCCCACCTACATAAAATATCGCATTTGGGTTGGATCTTACCTCTGTGATGCAAGTCTTACTTATTTAAAATATTAAGTGAAATAAATATTTTCATATTGCAGATATTGATTCAATATGGAAAATAAAGTTTGCCTTTTTGAATTGAAATTGGAGTATTTGATTTAGTTACAACGTTGGACCACGTAACAGAAATATAATTCTTGATTTAGACTCACGTTATATACATGTCATAGATGTAAGAGCTAACGCTTTTATGGCACATGTCAAGCATTTAAAGAGATAATCGATGTTCAAAATTAATACATCATAGTAGATTAATAAAATATTGGCACATTAAAACCTGATCCGAGCACTTTGAAGCTATAACATGTTCCGCGGCATTATAAACTACCATTGCACATGTCATACTGTACTGAAACACAGACGCAGAACTGTTATTAGCCCATATATAAGGTGTTGTAACATACACGGTGATTCGGAAAACCACATCTTTGTTTGTTTCTTCAAAAGATGCTATTATTCACTGTCTAAAACCGGTATTACGTATTACCGTCTATGTACTCAGAAATTATTAGTAACATCCCTAATGCATAACACAAAATTGCAGTAATTCATATCGACTAGATGGTATGAACAGTTTGCTAGGAACAGTTTGAAACCTATAAGGGTTTACACACATGAGTGCTCAATGTTCTTTCTTCTATATAATATGCTACATGTACAAATTTAAAAGTCTTTAGTTGTGATGAATTCCAAGAAGACCTGCACTCATGTAAATAGTAATGTTTTTTCGTGATCACAATACTAAGTACTGAATTACTAAGTTAATTAAAAAGGTTGTTATCTATTCCGCGTCTGTAACAATTGTTTAACATCACCTCTAGCACACCTGTCCGCCTTTAGAATAATATAACTAACTCCACATGTTTGCTGGCGGCAGAATTTGGTAGCCCTATACCCTCATTGTTCATTCTACGGTTTTGCATTCAGTACAACTTGTACTCTGTCACCGGGTGACTGCATACAGATGGCAGGATACAATTTACTGAAGGATGGGCTATTTGTCTCAATTTCGCGGATCTGAAATTTGAAACAAAGACAGTATAGCACCATGAATCTATGTCAAAAGTAAAGCTGTTGTAAAATAAGTTGCTTACCAGTACGTTAATGATGATGATGATGATGATGATGATGATGATGATGATTGTAAATTGTAAGTATTGTTACCTTTATAATGATGATGATGATTATTTTTATTATAAATTATTATTATTATTATTATTATTACTAGATTCTATTTTGCTTCTGTTACGTTTTTCATTTCAAAGGCTTACCTTTTTGCGATTTCTGGTAAAGAAAATGTTAATTTTTGTCTTGAAAACATTTGATAGATATGACGACACTCCAATACCAATGACGTCACCAACAGTACATGGTGGTCCTATTCTTTCACCGGAAGTGTCCTGGTCATAGATGCTGGAATTACATTTATACGCGTATCATTTGAATATCGGAACTTAGTTGTGTCATTTTGTTTAGCTGGAGCAAACTTAATACGAATTCCCTACCCGAACCCTTTAACGAAATTTTACCCTTAACAGATTTGACAAGAGGGGAAGAGACACTCGTAAACCATGTTTTGTAATAGCTTAAAAAATTAAAAGAAAAAAAAACAACTTTTTCCATTAGAACGTTAGAAACGGAATGATAACGAAACGACGTCGTGTGTTTCTCCTTTAAGCGACGAAAAGTTACATGTTTGAAGACACATGTATTATCAGTTGTTTCTTTTTTCAGGACAAAAATAATCCCCCCCACCTCCCCTTAAATCATATTTATTTACTTTTTCATAATATATATTTTCATTTTATGGGCTTAGAACAAAATGTAAAACTTAACTATTAAACTTATCAGTTTCTGTCGGTATCATATTTTCATATATTTTGAAGACACACATTTTTCGCTTGATATAATATATAACATTAACACAATAATCATTAATATGAGAAGAGAAATTTAAATCTAGGAAATAATTCATACGTACCAGCCATCCTTAGAGTGGTATCCGATCGAATATGGACCATGTCCTGGCTGTTGTTTAGTTGCATATTCCTTTGGTACAAAGCCAATACCTATACAATGAGTTGAACACATGTTAATGTCGTACTGAAAAATTTCTGTATAATAACTATCCTTCGGTCTTATTACTGAGTAAGTCTTATAACCGAAACCTTTTTAGAATAAAATTGATTAATTTATTCCGAATATTTTGTTTTAAAGTCCAAGGAGCACAATTACAAGTAGCTCTAATTTTATCAATAAAGATGTCTTACCAGTGACAATGACCTTTATTTCTAGCAAAACATAGAACTGTGATTTTTAAATCGATAAGTACATAGTAGACATGAAGTGCTTTGTTTTCTCAATGATATTGCAAAAAATAAGGAAGGCTTTCTTGCAACTCTTTTGTCATGAAGAAACGACTTGAACACGAAAGAAAGGCATATGTCAACATTGTTTTAGAATGAATAGAATACGGTACAATCATTATCCTATCAGTAAATTAATTTGTCTCTATCAGTAAGTTCGAAGTGATCCTGAGACTTTAAATATCGAGGGAGTGTCTCCTTAATTGGTAGATAGCGATTTATTACAGAAGTCAAAATGAGGCATTCATTTCCTTTATATGTTATTCTTTTTTAGCATTTTACTTCCATTGAACACATTGTTTATGTTTAGAGAATATAATCTGCTGGATTAAAGGTTGCCACTTTTAATACACCTCTTGACTGACATCTAAAGAGACAGGTTAAACATAATATAGGTTGTAGTCCTGTTGACTTACCAATATTTCCATTATTGTCGCTTGAGACTATTTCTACTTCGAAATAGGTGCCCTGTTTTATAGTTTTTTTACCAATGTACACACCAGGCTCACATTTCTCGTTCTCTTGGAAGCTGAAAAGGGAGATAAGCAGTCTATGAATATTGCTCATCATACTGGAAGAGTTGCATTCACGATAATTCTTCAAAGATGCTCGTTCACTGTTTCCGGTTAAGATATATACACGTATTTCGCCAGCCCCTCTCCACTGCGAAGAAAAGATAATTAGTTAATCTTTTCAATGAATATCGAAAAATGTTTTTGAAAACTAAGTTATTTTTTACCTAGTACACTATTTTCCCCAACAAGTTACCGTACCCAGAAACAAACTTAGCAAATGATATCTTCCGGACTAGTTTTACCAAAGGTGTATAAATAAAAAATATATATAGCACAATATTTGATGAAAAATGATTAAGTTCTCTTGAACAATTAATAAAAGAGATTGTATAAATAGAATCAAACCTGAGATAATCGCCAGCCATCAGTAGATTTTCACATCTGAGTTGTTGTTCAAGTAAAGACTGAAAGAAAACAATTGAAGTTACATAAAATAACAACATGACTATATATATGAATTCCTCAAAGAATTTATTATTATTAATTTTAAAAAAGAAAATGCTAATAGTACCTAATACATATTAATACATGTTAACCCCGGACGAATTACTGAAAACATTGTAAATCCTACAGAGAGAACAAAACCATTGTATGAAAAGATAGATCATGCATGCAATGAAATATTTTATCCTTAAGATATTCAATGAATGTACACAATAGTAGACTCGACTGCTGCGTCACTGTCAATATATAAACTTGCACATATAAACCTTAGGCTTGGTTGGTATGAAGTACATGTAAATAAAGGCAAAACAAGTTCAATGTAACTGTATTATATGGATGAAAACGGTAGTAAAACTATATTTTAGTAGATCCACTCTACTTGTTCACTTGATACAATGTACCACATTAATGTGTATTTTAGCTAGATGTTTACAACAGGATCTTCTGACTTCCAGTTTGTGCAAGTGTATTTTTTTTAAATAGTGGTGTTTTGCAGAATTATGATCCAAACGGCTAAAAACTTTAATCCTGATCAGCGACACTGTATAAAAAAGGTAAAGAGTTTGTTTATTATAGTATCACCCCTACTTAAAGGGCCAGTCATTTGTGACTTATTATACACCTTCTTTCTGAGCACATTTACCCCCCGATTCCTATCCTTTAATGCCAGGCACCAGCTTCGGAGCGTAGATGTTTGAAAAGGTACACAGGAGTGGGAACAAACTGTAGACAAATAAGGCAAATCTTGTTTCGTTATTAACCATGTTTGATCGCGTTATTAACCATTTTTGATCGCGTTATTAACCATGTTTGATCGCGTTATTAACCATGTTTGATAGCGTTTTTACTGTTGAACCTGTGTTAGGGATATTATAAGTACAGCAACCACCTGCACTAAGCCGTCAATACAGATAGATACAAATTAAGTTAAATATTTGTAGTTAGTAGCTACCTCATTTAAGATACCTTTTGTGGGATTCTTTAACAGGTTGGTTACATGTAAGACAGGTTTGGCTATCCGCCTGACATAACTGAAATATTGATGAAACGAGTATTATGCTCCAAGGAAAATAATTAACAAATATGTACACACCCAGTTTGAAGAATCTCTCTTCTGTGAGGATCTTCTCGCTTGGACTTGCACATAAGCTGGAGATGCACCTTTCTGTGATGATTTTCTCGTTGGGAGCTGGACTGGATCTGGAGATGCACCTTTCTGTGACGATCCTCTCGTTGGGAGCTGGACTAGAGCTGGAGATGCATCTTTCTTCTGTGACGATCCCCTCGTTGGGACCTGAGCTGGAGCTGTCTTTAAGTCGGCAGGGATTGAGTAAACGTGTTCCTCGTAGTTGTTTACTGAATTTGTATAAAAATACAACATATCATTTCGTGCATTATAACAGTAGTTGTAGCATAGCTTTGAGATGAATCTACATACGAGCATGATACATGATACCATGTTTTGTGCAAAGGGCGGATCTTAAATCTGTACTCTTTCCGAAATGGAGCATAGTTTCAATAGAGAAGCATAGGAAATTAGCCATGATACAAATCAGATAGAGAATAATTACATTATTATTCGGAGATACGCCTCCACGAAATAACGGTATTATTCTCGCAAACATTACAGTACTTTATCTATTACATGAAGCGCTACGTTGGCACTAATACCGTATACATTATCAGTATAAAGTTATATCAAATTTTAAACGTGCACCTGCCAAACAGTACTCCCTTGTGTTGTGATGTTTTTCTTACCATCCGCTAACAAACTTGATATTCTTTTTTTCATCATTTCATTCTGCTATTTTTCAACCAAAAAATCGAAACCGTTTACAACGTATGGCATTGTGAAATAATGTATGCAAGTAGATGTAAAGTGATGAAATATGCGTTTTTTATTCAAACCTCGTATCTATTTATCAGTTTATTTGGACATCTATTTATTCACTTACTTATTCGGTTATTACTGAAAACTTCGATACTATTGACGTTTACAAAGAGTTGTCTAAGATGTATATGTAGTTTAAACTTCATGTAAAGTGTTTAAAATGGTTCCCTACATGAATATTGCCCTTCAAATTTCTATACCTCATTGACAAAACAGCCATATATTTGATGCACCAAAATGTTCAGAGTAAGCAGTAGACGCTTTCTGTTTGTATGGTTATTAATATTGTTTATACTTTGAATATCAAGTGTCATTTATATAGAAAACACCAATCTTCTTTATTTAAAATGAAATTTTTCAAAATGTGTCATTATCATATGTCATGAATAAAACAATGATAGTTCAATGCAATGTGCCAGCGATTCATTTGCTTTTATCAGTTCTGCTTTCATTTTCTTTTGAGTTTTCCCACATAGTTATAAACATTCATCTCCTGGACTACCTAGATAAGCATATTGTACGCATAACAATGATAAAATTAATAATTATTTTGAATAAAAGAGTATGATGCTTTTTACATATCAGGTCAGAAAATGATGTACTGGAAGCACAGAAAACATTTATAAATCAAATATTCACTATAGAAAACTTCAATTGCCTTTTCTTAACAATTTGGTATATGACAGAAAAGGTTATTTTGGTTGTAAATTTTGAAAATTTGAATGCCAAAATTCGTGTTATGGACCATTTCAGACACTTTACATGAACTTAAGTATAAACTATGAGCCAAACAATTAAAAATAGTTTCTACATATATTATAAAACTAAAGAAAGGAAACGATGCGGTACCTGGCTGTTCGTATTCAGACATACTAGCGTGGTCCATGGCCATTGTCAAACTGGTACCCAGCTCCACCTGTTGGAGTATCTGCTCTAATATACGGTTTCTTTGAAAATGACATTCGCTTATTTTGTTTTCCAACATTATACTACACAATTTTCGATTTATTTCGTTGGTCTTATGTTTGTACTGTATAGCGGTAACAAACAATTTGTTTGGATTGTCACTTTTATGAACTATAGTGTCACTCATTCCGGCAAGTTCATTGTCGAGTTTCTCACAAGAAGTCTCAATAGATTCTATTCTTTGTTTTTCAGTTTCTTTGACTTGACTCCTCTCTTGTAACAAACGTTCTTCAAGTTTGTCCAAATGGGCATTAATCTTGTCACGGAATGTTTTTACGTCGGCAAGGAAACCAAGATAAATGTCTTCAATCTGTATTTTATTGTTCTTGATTGACAAAGAACATTTACTTGCCTCATTCTGAATACAATCGATTTGACTAACAATATCACTAAATTCCTTACTGCCTATGAATTTGTCTGCTATATCGCGAATGTATTCAACCTTGCAGGCCTTGTGTTGCATGATCATACAGTCACCGCAGCCAACTTCGTCATGGCCTTGACAATAGAATTTTAATGCTTCATTGCTGTGTTGCGGACACACTTCAAAACTTTCTTCTTTCGCCTCTGAAGTGTCACTGGCATAGGAACTGTCCGTGTAGTTCGTAGCTGTGTTAGCGTCAACCAGATTATGATCTTTACATATTGTGTACTTCTTATGGTTTCCAAAACATGCTATACACATATGCTCCTCACACTCCTGACATATGCCGTTCGTTGGTACACGTTTACCGTCATCCTTGCAAGGTTTACACATAACAATACCCGATTTTTTTATACTTATTTGTACATGTACCGCCATAACTAAACGTGTATCATTCACTTTTCGCCCTATTATCAATGTTATATTCAGCTAACAAACTACGATGCAAAAATTATTCAGTTAAATACTTAAAATACTCAATTTTGCAATCCAAATTTATTTATAACATACGTATTACAAAATCTTCCTTGTTAATATTCTAAATTTAGCATTATCGTAAACATATCCATAATCTACATTGAATGTATAAATGTGGTTTATCGATTTTAGGTAATTTTCCGCGCCGTCATTGTAAGGTGTATTTTTACAAAGCTACTGTAATATAGGTCGCAAATGTTTACACTTCATGTTTAAATGATTTAAACTTGTTAATATTTAGTGGTGTATAAGCTCGATCTTTACTTCATACAATCTTTACAAATATATCGATGGATAAAGCAATATTAAACTTAACCCTTTTGTGCCTAGTGTCTTATAAAATAAATATCTTTAGAAACAGCTTCGCTCCAAAGCTGACGATAAATACAGTGTCGTCTGATCAAGATTTAAGTTGCTTGCCTTTTGGATCACAGTTATGCAAAACACCCCTACTTAAAGGAATTAGACTTGCCCAAAATGGATGTCAGAATATCCCATTGTAAGAATCTAGGTAAAAGGGTTAGCTGATTTTGTGCACTATTGTTACAATAACTGCTATTGTTTGATTTTCGATATTTATAGAAAATTATGCCATATACGATTCCGTTGATTCAATACTGTCACAGGAATTTGTTTCAAGTTTATTTATGATACAATGGGCGTATATCGACTTGCCAGTTTCCGTTGACTATGTAGTATACATTGATATCCGGCGTAACACTTCCCAGTCGAATGACAATCGTTACTTAATAATGTTATTTACGTTGAATAGTTCTCAACGCTGATTCAAATTCAATATTGCATTCGCTGAGTACAGTTAGACAAACAGAATCCATAAACTGAATTATGAAAATTTAGCAAGTGATCTTTCCCAGCCGAATACACGCAATGTAGTGATATTTCGAAACATGTTATCTTCCGAATGAAAGAAGAAATGTTAACCGAGTCATCTGCCTTTACAATAAAACTGATGAAGAGATCAGGTATAATGTGAATTTGATCCTTGAGCTACGACCTTTACGTTTTACTCGGTTTTTACCGTCGATTTACAATTAGCTAAAAGTACATTCACGGCTCAGTGCTCAAATCGGACTATACATTATGTTTAAGCTGCACATGACTGCACATCAAATGATGCATTGAATAACACAATGCTTTCTCTCTAGACTTACATGTTAAAAGAAACATTTCAGTGTAAAATATTTGAGGTTCATGTGAAGTGTTTGAAATGGTCCCCAACATAAATTGTGTCCTTCAAATTGTATACCTCAGTACACGGCGCATCAGCGCCGTGTATATTAATATTGGGAATGAGATATACTCTGGAGAAGCACGTGACCGATCAATGGTTTCCGACTTCGCTCAAAACTTACTTGATAAGAGTGGAACCTGGCGCTGGTTCTCTGCTGCAAGCTGAGCGTGGAACATTTGTTTTTTGCCCAATGTTGTTTCGTACCATTAAGCGTATAGCTCCACTTGCATTTTGCCACAATCTTTAAATAAACAGGACTAACAATTTTCAAATCAACAGGACTAATAACATTGATATCGTTAGTAAATAACTTGCAGCAAAGAGTGTGTAATTTAAGATAGCACGGAAATAGTAAGGGAGTTGTCCATCTTGTCAATCTAATTGGGACAAGATCATTCGGAACGGTATACTTTGCATACGAACTTTTGAAGACAATATAAACAAAGAAGGCTTTTGCAGACAATATACACAAAGAAGGGTATTGGATTTTGCAGACAATATAGATTGTATAAAAGGGTGTTAGATCTGCATTTGAATTGGAAACTCAATAGGCTGCTTATAGTAACAACACAGGTCCCATTGAGCCAAGTATATGTATATAGATTTATACATTTATGACATGTATGCAACACTTGGACTGAAATAGTAACACTTTTAAAAATTAGTGAATGTAAACTCGGGTCAAGGGTGTTTATGCATGTGTTCAGAAATGTTATGTAGAGCGCCTTTAGTGAATTGACAAAATGACCACCTAGGTCTTTTTAACTTTCTTCATAATGCATAGAAAAATAATTGCACATGCACTGTGATTTATTTAGAATTTCAACATACCAACTTTCATTTTTTATTAAAAATAACTTGTTTATGTGCTTTTTAGATATAGTTGAATTTTCGCTTGCCTTAGCATTGGACCTTTAAGTCTATTTTATTTTTTCATTTTTAGAGTTGAATGTATTTAATGTATACACATATTATGTTAGCAACATTAAATTCAGTTTACCAAATAAAGCTTATAGATCGGTTTATTACCCATTTGATTCAAAAGTGTTTAAATTCCATCTAATGGAAACAGGTGCTGTACTTCAACCGTTTATTCTCGGATATGGCATAAACTCAGGATAGTTTTAACCAATCGCTGTTACCGTTTGTTTTGTTGTTTTACTTGAAACCCGCAGAATGCATGAGCAGAGAATATAACTTTCCTTTTCTGGTTTTATTAGAAGTTTTGCAGAATTTGAAAATAATGAAAGAACAAATCGGATATTAAAGGCATATTAATTTTTCAACTTAACTTAATTTTAAACGGACCTATTACATTGTAGCATGTACATGTTTAGAATTTTTAGTAAGCTCTAACGAAGACATAAAGTCGAAACATGTAAATTGAAAACTTCGTGTTGTCTTGATTTTATTTATACTAGTAAGTTCTAACAAATACGCTAAAAGTTATTCTGAGTTAAAATTGTATATTTGGCTGATAGTAAACACGTGATATTTTTAGTTTCTGAAATGGCTTAGGGTCATTTTAGCGTGGTGACTCTTATCTCTTGAAACCCGACAAAATAATAACAGGTGTTCGGTATTTGCTACAACCTAGATATAACACTCCTACACACACTACGTAAAAGCAGACAATACCTTTCCTTTTTATGTCTTTTACGTTTTCTGCTTCAGCAGCAATATTTTACTTGTTAGCAAAATAGTAAAGAAAACATTTTATAAACCATATATTTCATGAAGAAAACTTCAACTGCTTTCCTGAACAATTCTGTGAATGAAGTAAGAGGATAAGATATAAAAAGGATATTGAAGGACAAAATTCATGTTGGGGACCATTTCAAACACTTTATATAAAGTTTAACCTTAAGCTTGTAAACTGTATATATACTGAAATGATAAAGAAAAGCAGGGTAACAATATATGCAACAATTTTTTTAATGCTTGGCCTAGAATTATGAACACTGGTCAGAAGACTATCTTGGTCACTTGTCACTCAAACCGGTGCCTAAAGTCACTCAACCGTGCATTGCACCATGCCACATAGAGAAAGTGATAAAAAGCAAAAAACACGTGCAGAATAATGATGACAAGTTTGTCAAAACATCTGGTCATACCACCTGATACTCTTGAGGTATACACATCGCTTTCCGCTATTTACATTGAATTTGAAGCTCTTGCAATCATGGTACGGCTGACAGAAGTTCAGAGGGGTCAGGCTATTGCATTGCTTATGCAAGGTCAGAGGCAACAACAACGGTTGCTATGCAGCTCAGTGTGAATGTTTCTACCATAGAACGTCTTGTCCGTCGTTTGAGAGAAACTGGAAGGGTTTCCGACCGACCTCGATCGGGACGAGTCAGTCGATTTCACTTTGCGATATTGGGGGGTACCGTTAAATGTGCTTCAATTACTAATGAATTATTGGTCAAAATCTAATGACATTTTGGTAATTTGTTGATTAAAGATGGGTTTTTTATATTCATATAAAATTATGTAAATATTATCAAACACATCACTTTAAATCACCTCAAATGTTTACCCTGCGTTTTTCGGCGCAGCCGTATTAAGCTCGCTTTTGACCGGAAGCTTGGACCTTTTCAACCACCAATGAAATGACAAGAAGAATGTAAATCATTTACGCTGTTAGGCGCATCTTAATTGCATAATACCGAATGAGAAAATCCAATAAAATACTCGTGAGTTTTCAGTCTTTAGTCAATGGATTTATAATTTTAATAAGTAAAAAAATCATATATATCAACATAATATGTTGCTACTGCCAAACGAATGTTAATTATAAGTGTAGAGTAATTATACTTTATCGGCCAGTGAATAACGGTCAATAAGTTGAGTCTCATATTTCATAAGGAAAACAAGGATTAAGTTTGTTTTCCTGATGCACATGTCAGGGTACATATTTAATGACAATTGGAGAGAATATAGGCAAGTGGCCGCTTACCTCAGTCGGGAGAGCTCTCGGTCTAATATTTCTGTCAGCGGAGGGCCAAGGGTTGGAGTCCCAGTCATGGTGTACTTTTTTTCTCACCCTGTGACATTTGGCGCCTTCTGACTGTTTAAAATATGTTTTTACTATAAAATCTAGCTACCAGTCGCTTTCATATAATTAAAAATTACGCTGACCATCGTATTTAAAGATAGTTATTATTAAAGTATAGAACAATTAAAAGCAAACGAAAGTGTTTCAGTTTGAAAAGAAATTCAGCTAAAGCCTTAGTTATATTATTACTACTTTGTAAATACACTTTACACCAATGTAACAGTTCATGTATGTAGAAAGTTATTTTTTTCTAATTGTATTTATTCTCGATTCCGTCGTTACTGACGCAAATACTTCGCATTTGATCATTGGAAAACCCGCTCAAAATTGTTATAGAAATAATATTTCGGTCTATTTCAATAACCTGATCAAAAACCTTTGGCGTTTCTGTGCATATGGTTCGACTTTCTATGAACTATATTTGCCTCAGTCACCATTGAATTTTGGAAAACTTTTCTTCTTTAATCGCAATAATAATCATTGAATCAACATCATACTTAACTTAATGTTTTAGGGACTATCATCTCGGTCACGTTATAAAAACAGCCATATGGCCAAAACCATCTTTGAATTGTCGGACATTCGTGAAAATTGAACAGTTTGCTTTAACTGGATAAAGGCGTCATCGTCGCGGATGGGAATATGACGCAATCTTGACCTTGTTATGAATAGGTTCTCTTTTTACAATATCAGTAAACATTAACATGAATCTGAAGGTCATTGTTATATTTCTTTGCATTTTAAAGCATAGGCCAGTCACTATCAGTTTAATTATGTGAAAAGTAGTTACATGTAATTTACGAAAACACAGCAAACTGTCTTCAGAAAAGTGTCAACAAAAACACAACCAAATAACATTATGAATAAGATCAATTTTGTTGTTATTGGATTAACACCAAGCCTAGTGAAAGTGTGCATAAGCATCATATTCCGGTTTGTTCAATAATAAGCAAAATTGCCTGGCGCGGTGGCTGAGTGGATAATGCTCTTGAATACCAATCCGGGGGTCCCCGGTTTGAATCCCGGCCGGGGCACTGTAAATTTAACAAACACTTTTCAGTGTTTCCTACCCATCTAGAGATGAACTAGAAACCTAGAGTGCGAATCGGCGCTTTACACCGGACACGTAAAGGAACCAACGGGTCTAAAAGAGATATGGTCTTGTACCCGGACTTTCAATGTATCGCCATCTATCTCTTCAAACTGCACATGTCAGAAAGTCTTGGCAAATTCACCGGCGAGAAATCCCAGGGTCGGACGGGACAATAAACAATGAAGAAGATAACGAGTACCACAAGAACAGTATTGTACTGCAGAGCGTTCTCTTACTAGCTCAACTTTGAGGACGGATTATTGAAAACAAACACAATAGGTTTAGTTTGTTGTGTCTTAAAACTGATATGGAAACAATAAAAAACTACTAGTAAGTAAATAGAAAACACGAGAGAGACAATATGCAAGCAATAAAACAATACAAGAAAAGAAAATTTCAAAGCTACAGTGTATGTTTATCAGCTGAATGATATTAATATTGAAAATAAAGCATACGAACAGATACTTTAGCTCAGCAGAAAATGAAACAAAGTTTATGTGCATGGAATTAGCAATTGTACACTATACAATTATAGACTAATGTTGAGGTCTATATATAGTTTTGAGGACCTGTTAAAAGTGATATTGACCGAGGACGAAGTCCGAGGTCAATATCATTTTTCACAGGTCCGAAAAACTATATATTGACCTCAACATTAGTCTACAATTATTATATCGTATACCTCATTAAAAGTAGTGAAAATTATGCGAAAATATAACAGAAATGACGTCTTGAAATCCGTGCAGGTCTACACATCTTTTTCCAGGTCTACACATACTTTTGCGGACCCGGCACGTGAGCGCTATCGGCCAATCAGGATTAAGTATTTATGACTGGTATACGATATTGACAGTCATAGGAAATAGATGCGAAAGAATACTCAATCTAGTAATCTAAGCGTACAAGAGATTCAGCATAGTCCTGACCCCAAGCCCCACCCTTTGTACACTGGCCGTACTATGACGGCGTTTATCATATTAATATTATAAATGAATTAAGTATACATGTGCAGGTATCAAGTTACGATATACCCGGTGCATCTTTTGTGACGGGTGCATATTCCTGATTTATTGGCTAAATAAATGGCTACTGTTATATTCTTGCTTTTCGCGAGTTTATATCACTGCGTACAAGGATGGCGGGAGACCAATGTTGAGGTCAATATGTAGTTTTGCGGACATTAGTCTGAAATTATTATATAGTATACCTAGTAAAAGGTAGTGAAAATACGAGGAAATATTATAATAGAAATGACGTCTTGAAGACTGCGCAGGTCTACACATCATTTAAGGAGGTCTACATATAATTTTGCGGACCCGGAACGTGGTCGCTATCGGCCAATCAGGATAAAGTTTTTATGATAGGTATACGATATATAACAGTTGCGACATGCGACAAACTTCAAAAAGGCACTAATGTGCAGAGATGTAATATTATCTTTTCATTCCATTCTATTCCACTCAGGATCAGGGATAGATCGAGTACTGAACACAAGGACTCGAGTATTACTCAAGTATTTCATGATTTGGTACTTACTATGTGGGTACTGAGTACTGTGTCTGCTCCAGTACTCAAGTACAAGTCAAGTACTCCAGTCAGTACTCCTAAGTACCTTCTGAGTACAGCAATATGAACATTTAGCATAAACATTTTGTTAGAATTCAATAGTATATTACAATTTAGTAAATAACACAGAATACACACTGCACAAGTTATGTTCAAATAGGAACAACAATGTTTAATCACTACATCAAGAATTATACACTGTGTATAGTCAAGTGGATTGAAGTTCTCACTGAATTTTAGAACAAGCTAAATACCTGTGTTTCCGAGAGTTCGGTGATGATTTCGTGCAGCCAGTTATGGACTGGTTACACTGCCGACACTTTCCCATTACATCTCCTACAGCATCACTTGGGATGTCAAAATACTGACACACAACTGACTTAGACATGTTTAATGTCAGAAGTTACAAACTACAAATGCACCTGACACGCACAAAAAAATACAAATTTGGACAGGTAACTAAACTGCTATTGTCACGGATTAAAGTGTGAATGGTATTCTCACTATGAAAGGACTGTATTATAAGTAAGTAAGTAAGTAAATTATTTATTATAGTGACATGTGTAAACATTGTTACAAAACAAGATAACACAAATACATACAAAATACACCCGGCCCAATGGACCAATAAGTCACTTTGAATTAGCATATACTACATAAATATGTACATAAAGTCACAAGTTATACATATAAATTATACAGTGTGTATTAAGCTCTATCTCTCTCTGCTAAGATTTCAATATATAGAGATATAATGCAGACAGAATCATTAATTTAGTAATACATCAATGAATTCAAATGTTTTCAAATACATTGTAAATTATTTATACTTTTTTCTCTTCTGTGTAAGTAAGCCTTAACAATGTATTTGGCGAGTGTCCGAGGTTTATTTTTAGTCGATATATCAGTTTCTCAGTATCAGATTTACTGTCAAATTCATCAGTACCATAAACATCTGCGAAACAATCAAATCGAATATGCCTGTAAAATGAACGCCTATCACAAAATGAGTCTCACTTTCAATTAACTGACTACTACAAAATCGACATAATCTGTTTTCTAATATTTCACCAATATATCGACCCGTTTCAACCGTAGTGGTAATATGCCGCATCTTAACTGTGCAGAAGCGAACGTTCATTCCTTAACAAATTCAATTTAATATAGTCTTCAGTGTCAAACGACGTCTTGAATAAGAGTAAGTTCTCAGTTTGGACACTTTTCAATACCATTTTTCCAAACAATACTATAATAATCATTGATTTTTGTCGTTGCAAGGTCTAAATTGATTGAAGTTTTATTATTGAAAAACTCGACCAAACCAATTGTGGACAATATCTCCCTTATATCACTGCACCAGTTATTTGAGCATAAATTATAATCCAATTCAAAAGCCTTTCTTGTTAAGCGATTCTCACGGAAAGATAGTAGTCTGTTCCAGTAACGGATGATGTTAATCCACCGTCTGTAATGCGACATCACCCGTAATGGCGAGTACTGGTGCGAAACGGTGAACACCAAGATAGTACCTAATTGCCCGGTGCTGTATATTTTCCAGACACTGAAATTTTCGATATCCCCAAACGCCAGAACAGTAATCCAATATTGGTACTACGCATGAATAAAACAGTTTTTCAAAAGTTTTAATACCGAGAGACTTAAAGTGGTGAACTTTTGATATAATTTTCCCGAGTGCTCTCCCTGCACTTTTACCAAGAGTGTTAGCGTTGTGCGAGTGATAATACTATAATTGCATTGCTTTATTTAATAATACACATACATTGGTAAAGAGTAATCTGATAATTTGTTAATATCAAATTTGTCATTATGTGTGCATTTTTCGTGGCAACAATTGAACATACAAAAATGATAATTGAATAACAACATGCTATATTTTTTGTATAATTATTTTCAATGACATGTATTCTTTGTTGGGTTTAAAGTCCCAGGATCACAATTACATGTAGCTCTTATTTTACCAAGAAAGATGTCTTACCGACGGAAATGATCTTATTTGTTCCAAAATCATTCCTAACTTTGCTTTTTAAATCGATATACATGTTAGATATATAGTGCAGTATTTTTTCAATCGTATTACAAAGAGTAAGAAAGGCTTTGAGTTGAATATCGAAACGATGAATAGAGAATTAAAGTTCACCCTTCTAAATTTCTAAAGTGGACTGGTCTGTCTTTTAATTTGGGTGATACTCTTTGCCATTCAAAGGGATGATAAGTGAAGTAATAAGTAAAACTTCCTCAAAATTGCATTTTATTGAACATCCATGAAATGTTATGCTCGCGAATGTGCATACATTGTATGTGTACAATAAAAGTTGATTTTGTACTTTTCTGCATTCGTGAATCTGTTCATGTGGATCTATGAATTTTTAACAAAACTTCAATTTTCTGGTTCGAGAATTTTTTATATACATTTATAATGTAGCACGTCACATGTACTTTCAGTAAAAAAACAGCATGTGTATATATATTTCTAGTACAGGTCCAAATAGAAAATATACAACAAATAAAGTCTGTGAAATGGTCACTGCTGACTAGTTTATTTTATATTAATCAACATATAAATCAAAACACTACACACCGTCTATGTACTCAGGATTTGTAAGTAAGATTCCTGATGTACTACACAAAAGGGCAATCATTCATATAAACCTAACGGCGCAAGAAACACGTTTGAGTTTAGACACATGCGTGCTTATTGTTCTTTCTTCTCCGTTATTTCTTACTTTCATAAGAAATCTTTAGCTAAAACGTCACTTTTAAAAGACGCCTGTAATGTATCACAAAAAGCAGAAATGTGTCCATTTCTATCGACTTTGGTAATAATTACATCCTATCATTACTGAATTACTTATACAAAAGTCAATATCTATTTCGCTACTGTAAAAGTATTACATTTAACATCTTCCATCACACCCGAAGTCCGAGCACTTTGAAGCTACTACTGCAGCATAATAAAATACCATTGCACATATCATGCTGTACTGAAACACAGACGCAGAACTGCATTAAAACCATATATAAGGTGTTGTAACATACACGGTGATTCGGATGTTTGTTTCTTCACAATATGCTATTATTCACTGTGTAAAACCTGTTTAAACCAACTCGTAATACCGTCTATGTACTCAGAAATTATAGGTAATATGATTATTATCCCTAATGCATGACACAAAATTGCAGTTATTCATCTCGACTAGATGGTATGAACAGTTTGCTAGGAACAGTTTGAAACCTATATGGGTTTAAACACACGAGTGCTCAATTTTCTTTCTTCTATATTATTTGCTCGAATTTAAAAGTCGTCAGTTGTGATGTATCATAAGACCAGTATACCCGTAATATATCACTAGAAATAGTAATGTTTTTTCGTTATGACAATTACTTATTAAAATTTACTGAATAACTAAATTAAATACAACAGTAGTTATCTATTCCGCTTCTATAACAATCTTTTAAGAAAAATATCCAGCACACCTGCCCGCCTGTAGAAGAGTATACCCAACTCCACATTTTAGGTGAAGGCAGAATTTGATAGCCTTATACCCTCATAGTTTATTCTACGGTTTTGCATTCAGTACAACTTGTACCCTGTCACCGGGTGACTGCATACAAATGGCAGGATACCATTTAGTGAAGGACGGACTATTTGTCTCAATTTCACGGATCTGAAATTTGAAGCAAAGACAATATAGCACCATGAATATATGTCAAAAGAAACGTCGTATTACTACGGTGTTTACCAGTCAGTTTCAAAAAATGGTGATAAAGATGATGATGAAGGTGATGATAATATTAAAGATGAATATAATTATTACTTTTATTTTTATCTATATTTTTATTCATTTATTTATTTTATTATTATTATTATTACTAGATTCTATTTTGCTTTTGTTACGTCTTTAATTTCAAAACATTACCTTTTTGCGATTTCTAGTAAAGAAAATGGAAGCTTTTGTCTTGAAAAGATTTGACAAATATGACGACACTCCAATACCAATTACGTCACCAACAGTGCATGGTGGTCCTATTCTTTCACCGGAAGGGCCCTGGTCGTAGATGCTGCAAAAACATTTATACGCATATCATTTAAATTTCTGAATTTAACCGTTTGTCATTTTGTTTATGTTGAGCAAACTTGATAATAAATCCCAACCAAATCCCTTAAATGAATTTTACTAAGAACAGATTTGACAATAGGGGAAAGACGTGTTTTGTGATATCTAAAATAATTTAAAGAAAAAGAGAATTTCTTCTGTTAGAAACTGATTACGACGTTTGAAGACACACGTATTATGCGAAGTTCATTTTTCACGGCAAAAATAATGTCCCCCCCTCCCCCATTCACCTTAAATCATATTTATGTACATTTTGAAATTATATGTTTTTGGCCGTGGGGACTGAAAGTCCCCAAAGTTAGTGTACATTTCAAACCCTGCAAGCATTTAGCCGTGTATGTGCGAATAAAACTGTAAACATGCGCTTTGGAAAGTAGTGCAAAGACAGATAAATCTTTGTTTGAATGCCGCATATGATAAGAACATGTTACAAATAAAATAGTACATAAATCTTCAAACGACTGCGGAAGGTATATAGCTTACGGGCTGCTTACACATTTTTTTCTGTTTTGAAATTAATGCGCTGTTAGCTGATTACGGAAGATAATCATATGCATATCACGGAAAAGTACGGATATTTACGGAAATTTACGAAAACGTACGAGCTCGATATAGGTTTGTAGTTTGATTTTCAATTTCCGATGTTATTTCTATTGACAACTTTGTTATTTACGAACGATTAATATATATTAACCTAAAAATAAATGCTCTAAAAACAGATAAATTACGTACATTCCCGAGAAGAACTAACGTGATCAAATTCCCCCGCCATTTATCGAGGACGCTGCCTGTCGAGGCCCAGTGAACGGTTTCACGATTACAACTACAAGGTAACCCAGATCTTTTTGGTTTTCCTTTTATTCACATTTACAGTATTGTATTTATATTTCATTGCTGGTATTGCATTGTTTATTTCTGTTTCAGGTCTTGTCATTGGTACACAATAATTTTCGATCCACATCATGAGATCATATCGCTCGAAGTTGTACAACGCGATCGAATTATTTGTACTGGCTTAAACATTTTATAATGTTGACTATGTGATTATTTTTCATTTAACGTACATTTCATAATAAAACAAACTCCCTGTCACCCATATATTTGTGAATCATTCATTCTGTGTCATATATTGAATTTCGTCCTCTGCACATTTCGACCCGCGCTTTAGGTAAGATTCAACGCAGAACACGTAGGTGAAAAGTTGTTTTTCGGGGAGTTAACCTATAGCCCCCAGGCCTTCAGCGCTCACAGCGCTTTGATTATTTTATGGGCTTAGAACAAAATGTTATACTATAAAACTTATCAGTACTTGTCGGTATCATTTGCTTATATTCTTTGAAGACACACGTTTTTCGCTTGATACATAGAATTTAACATAATAGTCCTTGAAAATAAGCATGACTGTAGTAAATATTTCATACGTACCAACCATCCTTAGAGTGGAATCCGATCGAATATGGACCGTATCCGGGCTGTTGTTTACATGAATATTCTTTTGGTACAAAGCCTATACCTATAAATAGAGTTGAACACGTGTTAATACCGTACTGTAAACATTATGTATTACTGTACCAATGTATGACTATCCTTCGGTCTTATTACTGAGTAAGTCTTATTATCGAAACCTTTATAGTATGAAATCGATTGATTTGTTCCAAAATATTGTGTCTTAATATTGAAAGAGTTCTTAAAACTGCTCGCTCTCAGATTTTGGTGAAAAAATAAGGTTCTTCGAACTGTCTAAAATTAACATATTTTGGAATTACTCATCAAATAAAAAGGTTGCAATACTCCCGTAAAGTATATGTTTATTTTTATGCCCCCGAAGGGTGGCATAATAAAATCGCACCGTTTGTCCATCCGTCTGTCCGTCCGTCCGTCCGTCAGTCTTTCCGTCCGTCTGTGCATCCGCCCTTACATTTCTTCGTGTCCGGACTGTAACTTTGTCATGCATTGAAGGATTTTAAAATAACTTGGCACAAATGTCTAGCACATCAAGACAACGTGTCGCGTGCAAGACCCACGTCCCTACCTCAAAGGCCAAGGTCACACTTAGAGTTTGAAGGTAATGGAATCCTCTATACATGCACACATTTGTGTCCGGACTGTAACTTTGTCATGCATTGAAGGATTTTAAAATAACTTGGCACAAATGTCTAGCACATCAAGACGACGTGTCGCGTGCAAGACCCACGTCCCTACCTCAAAGGCCAAGGTCACACTTAGAGTTTGACGGTAATGGAATCCTCTATATATGCGCGAATTCGTATCCGGAATGTAAATTTGTCATGCACTGATTGATTTTAAAATAACATGGCACAAATGTTCAGCACATCAGGACAATGCGACGGTGCAAGAACCATGTCCCTACCTCAAAGGTCAAGGTCACACTTAGTGTTTAAAAGTAATGGAATACTGTATGCATGGTAACTCTGTCATGCATGGAAGGATTTTAAAATTACATAGCACAATTATTGAGCACATGGAGAGGACACAGACTGTGAGACACCTCTTTCGGGGGGGCATTCGTCACTTGTGAGGGACAGCTCTTGTTTAAGTTATACGCCAATTCATAAAGAGTTGCTTGCATGTATTATTACTTAACATACACGTTAAAGCTATACAATCTAGTCAACATCTGAAATATAGCTAAACGCTTAAGGTTAAGTATTTATACATGCAAATATTCTATTATTTATGATTTCGAAGTTATCTAATTTGACACCAGTTTTTACAGTGTCTCGTTTGGATGGATAGCGATTTATCACAGAATGTCTCTATGATTATTTGTGCTAAAATGGAGCATTATTCTATATATGTTATTCTTTAAAATTATACTTATTTATCATTTGAGAACCATTTTACACAATATTTACGTTTAGAGAATCTAATCTGCTAGATATAGGGAGTGCCCCATTAAAAGTTGTGACTTTTGATACACCTCTTGACTGACAGCTAAAGAGACAGGTTAAACTTATAAAGGTTGCGTTCCTGCTGACTTACCAATATTTCCATTACTGTCGCTTGAGACTATTTCTACTTCGAAATATGTGCCCTGCTTTATAGGTTTCTTACCAATGTACACACCAGGCTCACATTTCTCATTCTCTTGGTAGCTAAAAAGTGAATAAGCAATTGATGAATATTGCTCATCATACTGGAAGATTTGCATTCACGTAAAATCTTCAAAGATGCTCGTTCACTGTTTCCGGTTAAGATATATACACGTATTTCTCCAGCCCCTCTCCATTGCGAAGAAAGCATTATTACATATGTAGTTCATCTTTTGAATATCGAATTTTTTTTTTGAAAACTAAGTTATTTTTTACTTAGTACATGTACCCTATTTTCCTGCAACAATTTACCGTAACCAGAAACAAACTTAGCCAATCTTTTTCGGACTAGTTTTGCCAAAGTTGTATTAATAAAAAAAACATATATAGCACAATAGTTGATGAAAAATTATTAATTTCTCTTGAATAATTAATAAAAGAGATTGTATAAATAGAATTAAACCTGAGATAATCGCCAGCCATCAGTAGATTTTCACATCTGTGTTGTTGTTCAAGTAAAGACTGAAATTACAAAGAAAAAAATACATAAAGTTTCATAAATTAATAACAGGACTATACATATGAATTCCTCAAAGAATTTTTTATTATTAATTTTAAAAAAGAAAATATTAATAGTACTTATACATGTTAATACATGTTAAAGCTGCTCGCTCTCAGATTTTGGTAAAAAATAAGTTCTTCAAACTGTATGCAAATGACATATTTTATAACATATAGTCATATAAAAAGGTTACAGTATAAATTCCTATTACTTATATCTGTAGATTTGAATAATACACTACCAAATAATAAAGCGTTGCAAACACTTTTGAAATTCCAATATAAACGTATAGTATAGCGGTGCCGTAAACCAGCATTTTCAATCGATTTTTGCAAATTCCTACCTAGATTTTTACTTCAATTGTTGATTCTAACCTTTAGTTTTATATTTTATGTATTAGAATGTCATTTTTGAAAAAAATATTTTTTTCATGGCAACTGAGAGCGAGCAGCTTTAATACATGTTAACCCTGAACGAGTTACTGAACACATTGTAAATCCTACAGAGAGAACAAAACCATTGTATGAAAAGATAGATCATGCATGCAATGAAAGATTTAATCCTTACAATATTCAATGAATGTACACAATAGTAGACTCGACTGCTGCGTCACTGTCAATACACTCAGTTCCAAAAGAAAGTGTGCACTTTGTTTTCTGTGATTTTTCATCGACTACTTTTCTGAAAGCCTATATATTTGGTACCAAAATTGAGATCTGTTTACGTACAATATGGCGAACATTTTAGATTTTGAGTTGCGCTCGTTTTAAGTGGTTGTTTTTAAACGAGAAAGGACGGGGTGTTAAAATATTTAAAATTAAGAAGTGCACACTTTCTTTTGGAACTGAGTGCATATAAACTTGCACATATAAACCTTAGGCCTGGTTGGTACGAAGTACATGTAAACAAAGGCAAAACATCAAAGTTCAATGTAACTGTATTATATGGATGAAAACGTTAGTAAAACTATATTTTAGTACATCCAGTCTACTTGTTCACTTGTCTGTTACAGGCGCGTAGCCAGGCATACTCCCATACTCACGGGAGTACTTCGAATTTCAAAAATGAAAAATTTAAATGGCCTAAAAATGATGTTAAACTTGTGCCTAAGGGGGGTACATGTCCACTCGGGTACACTAACAGTATCGGTTCATTTTTAATCACAAATGGTAAATTTGTGTTTCATAAATGCAATAAAATAAGTTTTAAACGTCCTAGTTATTTACATTATATTACAGAAAACTGGGAGTACTTTGATCGTGTCCCTAGCTACGCCCCTATACCACAGTAATTTGTATTTTAGCTATATTTTTACAACAGGGTCTTCTTACTTCAAGTTTGTGCAAGTGTATGTTTTTCAAATAGTGGTGTTTTACACAATTATGATCCAAACGGCTAACAACTTTAATCCTGATCAGACAACACTGTATAAAAAAGGTAATTTAAAAGTGTTTGTTTATTATAGTGTCATCCCTACTTAAAGGGCCAGTCATTTCTGACTTATGAGACACCTTCTTTCTGAGCACATTTACCTCCCGATTCCTATCCTTTAATGCCAGGCACCAGCTTCGGAGCGTAGATGTTTGAAAAGGTACACCGGAGTGGGAACAAACTGTAGACAATTAAGGCAAATCTTATTTCGTTATTACCATGTTTGATCGCGTTATTAACTATGTTTGATAGCGTTATTACTATTGAACCTGTTTTAGGGATATCATTAGTACAGCAACCACCTGCATTAAGCCGCCAATACAGATAGATACAAATTAAGTTAAATATCTGTAGTTAGTAGCTACCTCATTTAGGCTGAGACTTTTTGTGGGATTCTTTAGCAGGTTGGTTAAGACAGGTTTGGCTAGTATCCTCCTGGCATAACTGAAATATTGATGAAACGAATATAAAGCTACAAGGAAAATAATTAACAAATATGTACACACCCAGTTTGAAGAATCTCTCCTCTGTGAGGATCTTCTCGCTGGGACCTGCACATAAGCTGGAGATGCACCCTTCTGTGATGACTTTCTAGTTGGGAGCTGGACTGGAGCAGGAGATACATCTTTCTTCTGTGACGATCCTCTCGTTGGGACCTGAACTGGAGCTGGCTTTACCTCGGCAGGAAATACGTGTTCCTCGTAGTTTTTCACTGAATATTTATAAAAATACAACATATCATTTCGTGCATTATAGTTCTACAACAGTAGTTGTAGCATAGCTTTGGGATGAATCTACATACGAGCATGATACATGTACCATGCTTTGTGCAAAGGGCGGATCTTAAATCTGTACTCTTTCCGAAATAGAGCATAGTTTCAATAGAGAAGTATAGGAAATTAGCCATGATGCAAATAAGATAGAGAATAACGTAGAATACGCCTCCACGAAATAACGGTATTATTCTCGCAAACATTGCAGTACTTTATCTATTACATGAAGCGCTACGTTCGCTCCGGCACTTCTACTTTATACTTTATAAAGTTATATCAAATTTTAAACACCTGACAAACAGTACTCCTGTGTTTTGTGATGTTTTAATACCCATCCGCTAACAAACTTTATATTCTTTTTTCATCATTTCATTCAGTTATTTTTCAACCAAAAAATCGAAACCGTTTAGAAGGTATGGAATTGCGAAATAATGTATGCAAGTAGATGTAAAGTGATGAAATATGCGTTTCTTATTCAAACCTCGTATCTATTTATCAGTTTATTTGGACATCTATTTATTCACTTACTTATTCGGTTATTACTGAAAACTTCGATACTATTGAAATTTACAAAAGTTGTCTAAGATGTACATGTATATGTAGTTTAGTGCTTCATGTAAAGTGTTTAAAATGGTTCACAGCATGAATATTACCCTTCTAATTTGTATACCTCATTGACAAAACAGCCATACATTTGATGCACCAAAATGTTCAAAAAAAGGCAGAAGAAGCTTTCTGTATGTGTGGTTATTTGATATTGTTTGTGCTTCATACATCACATATTTTGAGTACCTAGGGTCATTTATATAGAAAACACCAAACGTGTTTTTTTTAAATAAAATTTTTCAAAAAGTATCATTATCAGGCGTGCATTATCTGGGTACTCCGAGTCATGAAATATCAAAAATAGTTCGATGCAAAATGCCAGAAATTCGTTTGCTTTTAACAGTTCTACTTTCACTTTCATTTTGAGTTTTCCCACATAGCTATAAACATTTATATTTTCAATCTCACTGCTCGGACTACCTAGATAAGAATATTGTACACATACATTGTTGCAATGATAAAATTGATAATCAATACTTTGAATAAAGGAGTGTGATGCTTTTTACATATCAGGTCAGAAAGTGATGTTCTGGAAGCACAGAAAACATTTATAAACCGAATAATCACTATAGAAAACTTCAACTGTCTTTTCTGAACAATTTGGTGTATGACATAAACGGCTATTTTGGTTGTAAATTTTGAAAATTTGAAGGCCAAAATTCATGTTATGGACCATTTCAGACACTTTACAAGAACTTAAGTATAAACAATGAGCCAAACAATTAAAAATAGTTTCTACATATATCATAAAACTAAAGAAAGGAAACGATGCGGTACCTGGCTCTTCATATTCAGACACACTAGCGTGATCTTTGGCCATTGACAAACTGGTACCCAGCTCCACCTGCTGGAGTATCTGCTCTAATATACGGTTTCTTTGAAAATGACATTCGCTTATTTTGTTTTCCAACATTATACGACACAATTTTCGATTTATTTCGTTGGTCTTATGTTTGTACTGTATAGCGGTAACAAATAATTTGTTTGGATTGTCACTTTTATGAACTTTAATGTCACTCATTTCGGCAAGTTCATTGTCGAGTTCGTCACAGGCAGTCTCAATAGATTCTATTCTTTGTTTTTCAGTTTCTTTGACTTGCCTCCTTTCTTGTAACAAACGTTCTTCTAATTTGTCCAAATGGGCATTAATCTTGTCACGAAATGTTTTTACGTCGGCAAGGAAACCAAGATGAATGTCTTCAATCTGTATTTTATTGTTCTTGATTGACAAAGAACATTTACTTGCCTCATTCTGACAACAATCGATTTGACTAACAATATCACTAAATTCCTTACTGTCGTTGAATTTGTCTGCTATATCGCGAATGTATTCAACCTTGCAGGCCTTGTGTTGCATGATCATACAGTCACCGCAGCCAACTTCGTCATGGCCTTGACAATAGAATTTTAATGCTTCATTGCTGTGTTGCGGGCAAACTTCAAAACTTTCTTCTTTCGCCTCTGAAACGTCACTGGCATAGGAGCAGTCCGTGTAGTTTTTAGCTGTGTTTGCATCAACCAGATTATGATCTTTACATATTGTGTACTTCTTATGGTTTCCAAAACATGCTATACACATATGCTCCTCACACTCCTGACATATGCCGTTCGTGGGTACAAGTTTACCGTCATCCTTGCAAGGTTTACACATAACAATACGCGATTTCTTAATACTTATTTGTCCATGTACCGCCATAACATAACGTGTATCATTCACTTTTCGCCCTATTACCAATGTTATATTCAGCTAACAAACTACGATGCGAAAATTATTCAGTTAAATACTTAAAACACTCAATTTTGCAATCCAAATTTATTTATAACATACGTATTACAAAATCTTCCTTACATTTTCTTTCTAATATTCTAAATTCAGCATTGTGGTATTGAATGTATAGAATCTGATGTGGTTTATAGATTTCATGTAATATTCCGCTGTGTACTGTAATATAGGTCGCAAATGTTTACACTTCATGCTTGAATGATTTAAACTTGTAAATATTGCTCGATCTTTACTCTGTTCATACAATCTTTACAAATATATCGGATTGCCTAGTGTCTTATAAACTATGTATCTTTAGAAACAGGTACACTCCTAAGCAGACGATAAATACAGTGTCGTCTGATCAAGTTGCTTAATAATTTTATTTATGTTGAATAGTTCTCAACGCTGATTCAAGTTCAATATTGCGTTCGTTGAGTACAGAATAATGAAAATTTAGCAAGTGATTTTTCCCAGTCGAATATGTAGTCATTATCTTCCGAATGAAAGAAGAAATGTTAACCGAGTCATCTGCCTTTACAATAAAACTGATGAAGAGATCAGGTATAATGCGAATTTGATCCTTGAGCTACGACCTTTACGTTTTCCTCGGTTTTTACCGTTGATTTACAATTAGCTAAAAGTACATTCACCGCTCAGTGCTCAAATCGGACTATACATTATGTTTAAGCTGCACAAAACTGCACATATAACGATGCATTGAATAACACAATGCTTTCTCTCTAGACATGTTGACATAAACATTTCAGTGCAACTTATTTAAGGTTCATGTGAAGTGTTTGAAATGGTCCCCTACATGAATTTTGTCCTTATTTGGTACTATGACGACAATTTTAAAGCTGCAAATTATTTCCGTGTGAAATCATTTTGTGTAAACAATAGGAGCGTTTTAAATTGAAATCTTTAATGATTAATATATACTTTTGCCCGTAAATGTAAGGGAATAAATTTATAAAAACTGCCCGTACACACGTTTATATAATTTCATTTGTAGAAATATGTTAGCATTTTCTCTCTTTTCATTTACTCTTTCAGTATTATGGCAAAACTTTTCAATATTTTTATTAAAACTTGTTTTTTCATCATCTTTTTTCTAACTGATTACGAAGTTAAGTAATGTAAGCCCTAATTAAGTAGATTATTAGTTGATTATTTTAAAATTATTATCTAAAGTCATGATTGATGTGTTATTAAGCCGTAGTAAGTATAGATCCGTGCCCGTAGAAGTTGACGAGTTACGGGATTAACCGTCACGCTGTACTTGTCATTTCTATTTATCATTAATTGCTTCCGTTTTCAAACTCACTTTGACATTTTTCAAAATGTTTAATTGAAATTTACTTAATAAATTCTTTATCATTTTGTTTAAATAACAAAGTAATTTACAGTTAACAAAACGCGCTGTAGAAGTGTTTCTGTATGAAAAACTCCCACACCACGCATTTTCTTTGCTTTATTTTTTTATTTAGGTGTTGGGGCTTTGTGCGGGGGGGGGGGGCGAAAAGGGTGTTTTGTGGGGGGGGGGGGGAGTGGGGGGGGGGGGGGGGGAGGCCCCGGGGGCCCGGGGGGTGGGGGGGTGGGGGGGGCGGCCCCCCCCCCCCCCCCCCCCCCCCCCCCCCGGGGGGGGGGGGGGGGGAGGGGGAGGGGGGGGGGGGGGGGGGGCGGGGGGGGGGGAGGGGGGGAGAGGGGGGGCCCCCCCCCCCCCCCCCCCCCCCCGAGCGAGGGGGGGGGGGGGGGGGGGGGGGGCGCGCCGGGGGCGCCCCCGCGAGCCAAGACGCGCGAGCGCCCCCCCCCCCCCCCCCCCCCCCCCCCCCCCCCCCCCCCCCCCCCCCCGGGGGGGGGGGGGGGGGGGGGGGGGGCCCCCCCCGCGCGCCCCCCCCGGGGGGGGGGGGGGGGGGGGGGGGAAAAAAAGGACCGCGGCGCGCCCGGGGGGGGGGGGGCGGGGGGGGGGGGGGGGGGGGGAGGGGGGCGCGCGCGGGGGGGGGGGCCGCCCGCCCCCCCGCGCGGGCGGGGGGGGGGGGGGGGGGGGGGGGGGGGGGGGGGGGGGGGGGGGGGCGGGGGCGCGGGGGCCCGGCGGGGGGGGGGGGGAGGGGGGGAGAGAGGGAGAGGGGGAGAAAAACGAGGGCGAGGGCGGGCGGCGGGGGGGGGGGGGGGGGGGGGGGGGGGGGGGGGGGGGGGGGGGGGGGGGGGGGGGGGGGGGGGGGGGGGGGGGGGGGGGGGGGGGGGGGGGGGGGGGGGGGGGGGAAGGGGGGAAAAGGGGGGGGGGGGAGGGGGGGGGGGGGGGGGGGGGGGGGGGGGGGAGGGGGGGGGGGGGGGGCGGGGGGGGGGGGGGGGGGGGGGGGGGGGGGGGGGGGGGGGGGGGGGGGGGGGGGGGGGGGGGGGGGGGGGGGGGGGGGGGGGGGGGGGGGGGGGGGGGGGGGGGGGGGGGGGGGGGGAGGGGGAGGGGAGGGGGAGAGGGGGGGGGGGGGGGGGGGGGGGGGGGGGGGGGGGGGGGGGGGGGGGGGGGGGGGGGGGGGGGGGGGAGGGAGAGAGGGGGGGGGGGGGGGGGGGGGGGGGGGGGGGGGGGGGGGGGGGGGGGGGGGGGGGGGGGGGGGGGGGGGGGGGGGGGGGGGGGGGGGGGGGGGGGGGGGGAGAAGGGGAGGGGGGGGGGGGGGGGGGGGGGGGGGGAGGGGGGGGGGGCGGCCCCGCGGGGGGCCCGGCGCCCCCGCCGGGGGGGCCCGGGGGGGGGGGCGGGGGGGGGCGCGCTTAATTACAAGTAGGCTTACGAATTAACTAAACCTAACAAGAAATACATTTTTGATATTTTGTTGAAATGACGAAAGTACTATATATTTAATTTCTGTACATATTTATGCACATTCATGAAATTGTAGTCTGACGACGCCTATATAGTTATGCCTTCGCCGGCGATTCTTTTCGTTCCTCCATATCATAATTTAATCATTTTCTACAATTAAAGTTACAAAAATATACTTAAGTAAGGATATAATTTGTAGTAGAAATAAGTTAATAATTTAGCAAAATACACGATAATCATAGGATTATTTATTCATGATACGTAAAAAGTATTATACGCTTCCGTTATCGGACCACAACTGCCCCCTCATTCGCCGATCGGTAACCGTTTGTGCTCTTTAACGCTGAAGAGTACGCAAGAACGATAAGTCTGTGAAAAACCCGTATTGTATTTATTCTCGATTCTGTCGTTACTGACGCAAATACTTCGTATTTGATCATTGGAAAACCTGCTCAAAATTGTTATAGAAATACTATTTCGGTCTATTTCAATAACCTGATCAAAAACCTTTGGCGTTTCTGTGCATATGGTTCGACTGTGTACTTTCTATAAACTATATTTGCCTCAGTCACCATTGAATTTTGGAAAACTTTTCTTCTTTAATCGCAATAATAATCATGGAATCATCATCATACTTAACTTAATGTTTTAGGGGCTATCATCTCGGTCACGTTATAAAAACAGCCATATTGCCACAACCATCTTTGAATTGTCGAACATTCGTGAACATTGAACGGATTGTAATATGACGCAATCTTGACCTAGTTATGAATAGGTTCTCTTTTTACAATATCAGTAAACATTAACATGAATCTGAAGGTCACTGTTATATTTCTTTGCATTTTAAAACATAGGCCAGTCACTATCAGTTTAATTATGTGAAAAGAAGTTAAATTTACGAAAACACTGCAAGCGTACAGTCTTCAGAAAAGTGACAACAAAAACACAACCAAATAACATTATGAATAAGATCAATTTTGTTGTTATTGCATTAACACCAAGCCTAGTGAAAGTGTGCATAAGCATCATATTCCTGTTTGTTCAATAATAAGCAAAATTGCCTGGCGCGGTGGCTGAGTGGATAATGCTCTTGAATACCAATCCGGGGGTCCCCGGTTTGAATCCCGGCCGGGGCACTGTAAATTGCACAAACACTTTTCAGATTTTCCCAACCAACTAGAAATGACTTGGTACGAAACCCAAAGGTTGTTCACGTGTACCGTTGCTGTACACCGGGCACGTAAAAGAACCAAGGTGTCTAAAAGAGCTAGGGTCTGGTACCCGGATTCCCATGTATCATTATCTATCTCTACAAACATGCGCCTGTCAGAAAGTCTTGGCAAATTCACCCGGCGAGAAATCACAGGGTCGGGCAGGACTATAAACAATGAAGAAGATAATGAGTACCACAACAACAGTATTGTACTGCAGAGCGTTCTCTTACTAGCTCAACTTTGAGGATTGAATATAGAAAACAAACAAAATAGGTTTAGCTTGTTGTGTATTAAAACTGATATGCAAACAATAAAAAACTACTAGTAAGTAAATAGAAAACACGAGAGAGATAATATGCAAACAATAAGACAATACAAGAAAAGAAAATATCAAAGCTACATTGTATGTTTATCAACTGTATGACATCAAGAGGGCTAAGATGGCCCTATATCGCTCACCTGGTTACCATTGGCTATGATACAAGGTCATCAATAGCAGAAAGGGTCAATTTTGACCTTGGGGACACGATTTGAACATTCTTGGAATATGTCAACTAGGCACATGCCAAATATCTAAGTTATATGCCTTGTGGTTTCAGAAATAAAGTTTTTCCTATATAAGCCTAGAGAGGCAAGAGCCCCTGGGTCGGGGTCATTTTTGTGCCAGGGATCATAATTTAAACAATCTTAGTAGAGGTGCACTAGGCAATGTCGCATGCTAAAAATCTAAGCTCTAGGCCATGTGGTTTCAGAGAAGATCTACATAAGCATATATAAAACAAGTGACCCCCGGGCAGGGTCAATTTTGACCCTGGGTTCATACTTCTAACACTCTTGGTAGAGGTCCACTAGGTCATCCCACATGCTAAATATCTAAGCGCTAGGCTTTATGGTTTCAGAGAAGAAGATTTTTTTTAAAATTCCTACATAAGACTATATCGTATACCTGTCATAAATACTTAATCCTGATTGGCCGATAGCGCTCACGCGCCGGGTCAGCAAAAGTATGTGTAGACCTAGAAAATGATGTGTAGACCTGCACGGATTTCAATACATCATTTCTGTTATATTTTCGCATAATTTTCACTACTTTTTATGGGGTATACGATATAATAAGTTTAGACTAATGTTTCGGTCAATATATAGTTTTGCGGACATGTGAAAATTGAAACATCTATTGACTGAGGACTTCGTCCTCGGTCAATATCACTTTTAACAGGTCCGCCAAACTATATATATACCTCAACATTAGTCTATAGTTGTATAATGTAAAAAAAACCGTGCGGGGTCAATTTTGACCCGGGGGTCATAATTTGAACAATCTTGGTAGATGTCTACTAGGTAATGCTACATGCTAGATGTTTAAAATGTTTCCTATATAAGCCTTTGTAAAAACAAGTGACCCCCGTGCGGGGTCAATTTTAAATCGGGGGTCCTAATTTGATCAATCTTTGTAGAGGTCAACTAGGTAATGTCACATGGCAAATATGTAAGCTCTATGCCTTCCTGTTTTTGAGAAGAAGATTTTTATTTTTTTTCCTTTCCGTTAACATGGCAACCAGAGTTCTGCATGGAATGGAATTATTTGAACAACTATGATAGGGCTTCATGCAAGAAACATCCCTGCCAAGTTATATCATGATTGGCCTAGTGGTTTCAGAGGAGATGTCGTTTGAATGAAAATGTTAACGGACGTACGGCGGACGGAATGCGATCCTAATAGCTTACTCTGGAACTTTGTGCCAGGTGAGCTAAAAAGCATACGAACAGATAAGTTAGCACAGCAGAAAATGAAACAAAGTTTATGTGCATGGAATTAGCAATTGTACACTGACATTCATAGGAAATAGATGCGAAAGACTATTCAGTGTAGTAATCTAAGCGTACAAGAGATTCAGCATAGTCCAGACCCCAAGCCCCACCATTTGTACACTGGCCGTACTATGACGGCGTTTATCATATCAATTTTATACATGTTTTAAGTATACATGTGCATGTATCAAGTTACGATATACCCCGTTCATCTTTCTGACGGGTACATATTTCTGATGTATTGGCTAAATAAATGGCTACTGTTATATTCTTGCTTTTCGCGAGTTTATATCACTGCATACAAGGAGTGGCAGGAGACCAATGTTGAGGTCGATATGTAGTTTTGCTGACATTAGTCTGAAATTATTATATAGTATACCTCATAAAAGGTAGTGAAAATACGAGGAAATATTATAATAGAAATGATGTCTTGAAAACTGCGCAGGTCTACACATCATTTTAGAGGTATACATATGATTTTGCGGACCCGGAACGTGATCGCTATTGGCCAATCAGGATTCAGTTTTTATGATAGGTATCCTATATATAACAGTTGCGACATGCGACATACTTAGAAAAATTGTGTTAGATAAATTAAAATGCAAAAGATAATGTAACATAACCCCTGTACAAAGCAAGGACATATTTTAATACAACCAAAAGCAAAAATGATTGTGCAAAACAAAACAAAAACGGTTAGACCAGCTGTATGTATAATTCAATCATAACTTCAATTTTGGTACACAGAAAGTTAAAATCGAATGCATGGATTAGTTAGTTAGATATGGTATTGCCTGTAATTTGCATGATGGAAAACATCAACAAGTGTGATGGTTAAGTAGACAGGCGTCACATATACTTTAGCACATAATACACAATCACAATCCAATTTAAGAGATTCGAAGACAGTTATACATTGTTTATATTCGCTAGCCAAACAGTAACATTTTGTGATAACTCAAACTCACAGTATTAATAATAAAAGTAAACACATCACACATCATTTCACTACCTTCGCAGCTATTGTCTGTCGAAAAGAGTCGTGTCAGGGCACACCCAGTTAAACTACATGTATTTATTATTCTTTAATATAGAACTGTCCATGTTGAACAATGTATACGTCGAAAACCCTGGGACCGAAACCAGACCATGTGCTTATACCATTCTCATGCTCAGCACGAAATCATGCTCAAGTAATTTGAATTCAAGTCAAGTTATATTTATTTAAGTCGGGTGTAATATAAAGATACATAAGCTCAAGAACAGACCTTCTGATTATTGTTACATGTGCCACTACTATCCAAGACAAAAAACATACGCCATTACACTAAGGCAAATAATCACCGGTTTTCTACATAATAATTATTCAAATGAGTCTAAACTTTTTATAAAAGTAACTTTAAAAACATAAGATTTCAGTTCAATTTTGATATTTTAATTTTTAGAACATTTTAAGAAAGAACGAATGTAATGTATTGAGATAAACGTTTCTTCTCGAAGTACATCCTTCAGAACAGATCTCTTCGAACATATTTATAATGTGTATACCTCAAAAAAGGTCAAAGGAATGTATCATTTTTTAACGTTCTAAAGGCGGATATAAGTTTAATTTCTATCTACTTGATTTAATTTTTCTGGTACATATGTACTATAATGTGTAATTTTCTTAAACGTTATCAAATCCTTGCTATATTTTTGATTTTATGAAAAACAGACATTGGTGATTTTAGTAGGCCTGATTGAAAATCTTATAATAAATCGTGTTATAAGTATATATCGAAAGCAGTAAATCTGTTTAAAGCAAAGTATTTTCAAAGTAATGGTTTATAAAATAGTTCAGATCTTGATCTATATATAGTATACGCAAGTAGTATGTACAATCAAACCTGTGTCAAAGACCACCTAAGAATGAAGACTACCCTAGAAAAAGGTCGGTAGGTAGAAAACTTTGCACTTTCATTTTTTAAAGAAACACCTTAGAAGAAAAAAAAACCTGTCAAGCAAGATCATGATTTTAAGCTTCTTCCATTTAGTGCCTTGTATTCACAGGTGTGACTGTACATCATAAATATACTGAAGGAAAACAGGTAACGCATGGTTAACCTTCGTGGTTATTTGACGGAATGTATTAGGTGTTATCTGAAATAGTATAAAGATCTATCTTTCATGAGCAAATTCCCAAAAATTCAGGAACTTCTGTTAGCCGTACCATGATTGAAATAAGTAGTAACACTTCAATATAAACAGTGGAATGTGTAGACGTGAGGAGTATCAGAATATTGCATTTTTTGTTAACCTGTGTTTCTTTTTTTCTTTAAATATACTTCAGTGTAATCAAAGTAATCGAGAAAGGTCCATGGTGTTATTATGCTGTTTTAAATAAACGTCCAATTCTGAATGATGATTGGTTCAACGCTAACAAGAAAATCTTCGAATTTAACGACATCATAATGGGAAGAAAATTCGGCTCGGCACTTTGTTTTCGTTCTGAAATAAATTGCAGATGGTAAATAAAATATAAATATAACTAAAATGATAAACATGTTAACTATTGACGTCAGCACTGATATTATGATCCCATATAGTTTAGATTCAACTACACTGACCGTCGCAAGCTAAGACATTATGCCAAAATTGCCATTTGTGTGGCGTATTTGGTACAATTTGTTTATCTGTAAAATTACATGTATACTATTCACCAATGATATTGTTACAAATGTACATAGCACAATATGTGGATTTTGTTGATTTTTTGTACAATACAGAGATGACAACATGCAATACGTGTGTGTTCGTAACTGCATGTCATCATTAGAAATTTTATTTGAAATGCATCAGTTTGACATAAAATACTAAAAGCTGCTCGTTCTCAGATTTTGGTAAAAAAATAAAGTTCTTTAAACTGCATGAAAAACATATTTTAGAACATATAGTCATATAAAAAGGTTCCATGAAAAAATTAATGTAAAGTTTATCTGCAGATTTGAAATTATACGCTACCAAATAATAAAGCGTTACAAGCGCTTTTGAAATTCCAATATAAACATATGGTGTAGCGGTGAAGTAAAACCAGCATTTTCAATAGATTTTTGCAAATTTCTACCTAGATTTTTACTTCTATTGTTGATTCTAGCCTTTATTTTTATATTTATATATAAGTATGTCATTTTTGAAAAAAAAATTCAACGGCAACTCTGAGAGCGAGCAGCTTTAAAGTAATGTTGAAACTTATCGTACAGCGTGAGCAATCCCGTATTTACCGTCTCCCATTTGGAGCCTCATCGTTTTTGTCTACATCAATTAGCCAAAGTAATATATTTAAAAGAAAGCTCTATGTTTATCCAGTTCATAAGTTACAAAAATGGCTGCCAAAACATTACTGTCTCGGTGGCGTGGACTTGAACTGATGACGTAATAAATTCGAAATAGGACCGATTTACCGGGAATTATTTATTATGTGACTGCATACAATTTCATAATGTACTTTGCTTTCGGGTCGAAAACATCGTAAGCCACAGGATAATTTTTTTTCAATTAATATAATATAATGAGAATCGTTTTTTAGATAGGCTGATTACGAGAGCATTAGGCAAAAGTTTTGGAGGCTCCCATGGGTATCGTATTTTTGTCATTTATAAATTATAACAGAAATATTTCGACAACAAATCAAGTATTTTACTTGTTTTCCAAATTAATCTACGGCATACTAAAGTCGTTATACAGACATTTGACTTGGTATACGACCTCGTGTAGCCTGTTTAGATTGATATAAAACATCGTCTGACGGCTCGGTTTATATCAATTCAAACAGGCTATACGATGCCGTATAACCCGTGAAGAATCTATGAAACTGATAGTATATTAATATACTCACCCATTTGGCTTTTTCACAAATCTTTGGTACGTCGAATATGCTAGGGTCCTTGATTCCCGGTGTAACATTTTTATATGTGTATGTTCCCATCACATTTCCTGAAATATAAAGTAAGCATATTGTAAGAATATTACAAAAATGAATATTGCTCATACGCTTAAACATTCACAATAAGTTTATATGGTGTGATTGAAATCAAATTTCCTCTGAATATGTGTTTCTGGCTCTTTTCAATGAAAAGATGCGATGCGATATATCAATGATAACAACCCGGTAGAACTCTTAATATGACATTAATCAATGATAACAACTTGGTAGACCTATATGACATTAATCAATGATAACAACTTGGTAGATCTATATGACATTAATCAATGATAACACCTTCAGTTGGTAGATCGATATAAAATAAACCAAATGAAACAACATCAAGATCTATATGATATTAATAAATGACTGCATCTTGGTAGATCTATATATCATTAATCAATGATAACAACTTGGCAGATATATATGACATTAACCACTGGAAGCAACTTGATAGATCTCAAGTATATGACATTAATTAATGATAACAAATTGGTTAATCTATATGACATTAATTACTGATAACAACTTCAAGATGTGTAATGCTTAGTTACGCTTAGGATAACGGTAAAAACTGTATTCTTGCATATTAGATCGGGAAATAAGCAGTTTTTACCAGTGCAGGAAAATCTCACACCCCTGGTGTAAGTCGACTTAATGGCGTCAGAAAGAATTACTTTTATGAATGAATGTGTAAATTCGTACATTACTACAAGAAAATAGCTCGTAAATAAAATTCATTAGTTTTATTTTATTTCTGCTAGATAAAAAGAATATGGTATGCAAGAAAAAGAATCTATCACTGGCTGCACGTGCAGATGAGAATATCCGGCTCTCGGATTACTGTTTTTATGGTAACTAGGCTTAGGATAACGGTAGAAACTGTATTTCTGTCTAAAGTAAGACGGACAGACACTGTAAAATATCGGACGATGCGGTAATGCATAGAACAACTAGATAAGAGTTCAGCAGAACACTTGTGTCGTTGTCAAAATAACCAATAATTTTATGAGAAAATCTAAGTACTGAAAGGACATAACTCTGTCAAATATGACATTGACCTGCAAACGTTAGCGACATTTCAATCCTTTTGTCATAAGCAATGCAATTTGAAAATTTGATGAAAAAATCTTAGGAAATGGCAAAGTTATAACCAACGTTAAGTAAATTTCAAGAACAATTATAATAAGGCCAAAAATCTGGACAGATTCAGACAAGAGATATCTATATCTAACATAGCTGAAGTTTAAACCAATCCAATAATGGTTTCTGTGATGTAAACTTGATAAATAGTTGCCACGCAAATATTTTACCAAAATTGTTATCAAACGACAATGGCCACTAACGGAATAATGACTGCAATAGCCATCCTGCAATTGTTCTTTAGTAAGTCGAACTTACGTTTGTTTCTGTATAAACTTATTCACTTATTTACATTTTCTGTTTGTTTCGTTAAATTTTACTTGCAGCGATTTGACAATGTATATGCACAGTAACACTGGAACACATATCGATTTTATAATTTATGTAATTATGCATAGTACCTGTTAAAACACTAACTATGAGTTTTTCATGCATCGGAACACAAACAATATATGTAATCAAACATGGAACCTATTTGAAACAAAAATAATATCAAACAGGGAACGCCACGTAAAAAACTCCAAAAAAAACCCCACAAAACCAAAAAAACAAAAACAAAAAAAAAAAAAAAAAAAAAAAAAAAAAAAATTGAACACTCACGACGAGTTGCTCATACACATGAACATACAACAAATTTAAAATGTACATGTATGTAATTATACATAGTCCCTGTTTGAACATTCACTGTGAGTTGTTCATGCAGCAAATTTACAATGTATGTATCTATACACAGTACCTTATGGAACGACTTGTTCATACACTAGAACATATAACAAATTTACAATGTACATGTATGTAATTAGTTGTTCATCCATCGGAACACAGACAATATAATATGTAATTATACACAGCACCTGTTGAAACACTTCCGATGAGTTGTTCAAACATCGGAACACATGTCTCACTTGTCACCGTTATCCTGATTCCCAATTCTCCTACCGCCCATTCATAGTCCATCACATAAATGCTAGGGTTCATACTTAGTCTATATTGACTCCCATGTGTTGCATTATCTACATAGAAAGTCAATGTGAAAGTAGACATACAACGTCATACATGTATATTCTATTTAAAATGCAATCAGACATACTGTTAATGAACACTTTGGGATCTACCAGGTATGTACATGCATATCACTTGGCAAAGTGCCAGAACAAAAGAACTAAATTTTTTTTTGCTTGAAACAATTATTTAAGAACTCAAAAAATGATTAAAACATCTATTTTTAGTAACAGTGACGCTGACACGGAAAAACAAAAACAAAAACAAAAAAAACAGTCAACCCCCAAACCCCCTACCCCCCCCCCCCCCATCAAAAATATCCAAAAAAATTACCTAGAACAACTATTAAAGAATTTTAAAAAAGTAGTTTTAGTAACAGTGAACTTGACCTTGACCCTAGTAACCCCAAATGCAACCCCAAACGTAAATTTCAAATTTCTACCTTGAATGGTTACTGGGAAAAAGTGGATTTTTTGTCTGGGATAGTAGCGGCACATGTAACTATAATCAAAAGGTCTGTTCTTGAGTGTATGTATTTAAAAGCTGCTCGCTCTCAGATTTTGGTAAACAAATAAAGTTCTTCAAACTGTATCAAAATAACATATTTTAGAACAGTATAGTCATATAAACAGGTTCCAGTATAAATTCCTGTAAAGAATATCTGTAGATTTGAAGTTATACGCTACCAAACGTGAAATTCCAATATAAACATATAGTGTAGCGGTGCCGTAAAACCAGCATTTCAATCGATGTTTGCAAAGTCCTACCTAGATTTTTACTTCTATTGTTGATTGTAGCCTTTAGTTTTTTATTTATGTATTAGTATGTCATTTTTGAAATTTTATTTTTTCAACGGCAACTGAGAGCGAGCAGCTTTAAGAAGGGGCATAACTTTGACAAAATGCAACCAAGAGTTATGGAACTTGCCCCTCTTAACCGAAATTCGGACTTAAACAAGAGCTGTCAGTAGGACAGCGCGCTCGACTTTTTAGTGCTTGCCAATAAACAAAACTTTGACAGTTAAGGGCACACAAGACTTTAACTAGGAATTTCTAAGTACAAACAAGAAACATTTTCACAGAATTATCTTCTCTTGCTTACAGATAGGTCTCATGACGGTACATAAGTACTTTAACTTTCAAAGTAATATCTCAAATAGTTAAGTCAACAAGTGGACAAGAATGAAAATTTTAACTGAGTTTCTTAGTCAAAAAGGGCCATAATTCAAATAAAAACCTTGACAGAATTACCTTCTCCTGCCCATGTTTGGGGACAATGATGGTAAACAAGTATTCCAGCTTTCAAATTAATATCTCCAACAGTTTAGTCAAAAAGTGGACTGGTACGAAAAACTTAACCAAGATTCTAAGTCGATAAAGGGCCTTAATTTTTAAAACAAATCCCTGACAGAGTTACCTTCTCTTGCCTACAGATGGGGGTAATGATTTAAGCAAGCATTCAAAGTTTCAAAGCAATATCTCAAAGGGTTAAGACAGAGTGGATTTTACCCATATTCAATGTATTTTCTAAGTAAAAAAGGGGCATAATTCTGTCAAAAACCTTGACAGAGTTATGTACTCTTGTCTGTAGATGGAGGTTATGATGTTTAACAAGTATGGTAAGTTTCAAAGCCATACCTCTAATAGTTTTGAAATAAAGTGGGGTGGTATGAAAAACTTAACCAAGGTGTGACACCAACGCCGACGCCGGGGCGAGTAGGATAGTTCCCATTTTCTTCGAAAAGTCGAGCTAAAAAGGGCAAAACTTTAACAAAAAACTTAACCAAATATACGACGCAGGACGACGACGACGGACGCCGACGAAGCTATGGTATTAGCTCATCTGTCTGAAACAGACGAGTTAAATACAGCGAAAAAAAACAATTCGCGAATATAAAGACCTTTTACAATATTTACTTCCCTTTCTCATTCTACTGGGTACTTCGTAGTTATAATATTAAAGCTCAAACCTGAGGTAATACCTGGTAAGATCATGTTGTTTCAATTAACTTCTATTCGACCGACCTATACGACACCATACTACTTCAGTACATGTAAAGTACATCCGTCAAATACGAATTTTGCAATGAATACTCGAAAACCTGAACCCACGCACAGAGGAAATATTTCTCAAAATATGACAACTTAAAAAAAGGTAGGTATATCGATATATTTACGATAAGAAGGCAACGTGTCTTAGAATGACGCTGGTAGGTATCGAACCCATGACCTCAACTTTATGGAATAACAAGACTTACCAGGAATACAGAGCCCGGGCCACTCTGTGAGCTTTGATTTTACACAAGTGGCATTATTTTGCACCGAATATTGAACTCCCTGGAAATGAAACGTGTAAGCATTAATACAGAACAAAATAAAGGGACAGTAACTATCTCACACACTTTATGACACTTTATTTATGCCGTAAAACCAAATCACACAAACATGTAAATGCATTTTTGCAAATTGCTACTTAGATGTTTACTTTCGTTGTTGATTCTAGCATTTAATTTCACATTTTATGAATGAATATATCATTTTGGAGATTTTTGTTTCACCAGAAACTGTGAGCGAGCAGCTTTAAAGTGTTACTCAAAGACAGACTACAATACTCAGTGAAAACATTTACCTCATTATACAGCTGTAGGATGACATTTCTTATTTTACCATTGTCGACCTGAATAGTTTCATCTATATAGATTCTCTTCCCTGGTGCATCAGCTGACATGGCAAGGTTCCCCTGTATTTGAAAAGACGACAAAGTTGGCTTCAAAATACTCTAAATTGGCTATTTTTTCTGGATTAAAATTTCGCGCTTTATGAGCAGATAGTCTTATTCGCGAATTTCAAATTCGCGATAGAGAATTCTATAATTTTAAATTTATTTGAAATGAATCTTTCGCAATATTTTTAAATTAGTGAAGTGGGAAATCCGCGAAAATTAATCATCGCGAACATTATTCAATTTTCAGTACCTAGTAAAATGTAGAAATTGTACTGTATATTCTCTTTGATGTTGAATACATGTAATTTTGTAGAAGCATATTTCAGCTTTGACTTTGTTGTGCGAAAATAGTTATTGTCATTCTTGAAATAATGTTACTTTTTTTCGGCGTAGCTGAACAAGTTGGATTTGACCTATTTTTGGACCAATCAAATGTTATAAATTGAAGCGCTGTGAATTTTATTTGTAACTACCCTCTTGATCACATGATCGCTTCATTGATGAATGATGTGGCTGTCGATCGAAAGATAGACTGCATATTCAACCGCCGCCCAGGAACGATGTTTATGTATATACTAAAATGTACCTCGACTCAATGCCGTTTATCTTTTCTTGTAACTTGTAAGTTACCCTTTCACCAAGGAACCAGAATGCTGTATCATAACATATTCTAGAAATGTTTCGTGTAATGACTTAAATACGTTAGTTTATATTTAGTTTATACTCATTTATTTTAACTCGATTGTGAAGAAAGATTGTAGCTTATCGAGTCACTCTCGACTAGCCTTCCTGGAAAAACCAGTACTGGTGTTACATTGTATATGATGAGGTACGGTCGTGACCCCAGTGGGGCTCGAACCCGCAACCTCCGGGATGAGCGGCAGACACCTTAACCTCTACACCACCGCTCACCTAAATAAGTTGTTCACTCACCGTAACGTAACCTGCCTTGCCTTTTGCATCTGCGGTGCCCATGAGCAGTTCAATCGTGTATTCCAATTGATCTGGGAAGCAACAGTTCTTTGAGTGGCAAACCATAAATGTGAGCAAGAAACACACTGTCCAAAGCAGCTTCAACATCTTGTTTGCGGTTTAAGTTGTTATTTCAGTCTCAGATTTTATTACTCCTAGAAAATAAAGTTGAAAATGTATCAGTCCAAACGACTTCTTACTTTCATACATTTGAACACGTATATTTAAACTCACTAAAAAGTCAAGATAATATTTTAAGTTTAAGTACTACTCATCTCTTATTGTATTAATAATACATCGGCATATTGTGCGTGCATCAAGCTGTTCTAAAATATACTGAGAATTAAAGAGGCACTCCCCAAAACTGGTGTCAAATTAAATAACTTAAACAGCATAAATAATATATTTGCAAATACTTAACCTATATATTCCACACTAACAAAGTTCTATGCTCCTGCGTTTATGAATAAATTATGCAAATGAACCACAGGTGGAAGGAACATACCTTTGACTTTTTCTTAACTAATGCTTTTTCTATGCTTTTATTGTTCAGAATAAATATTAATTGAAAAAATTTTTTTTCTCTCTAACACCAGGTTCCCAACACATTCTGTATGAAAACAAGCATGTCGCTCTGAGAAACTCTTCGATTTCTTTCAAATATGAGTTACGTTAAACAAATTTGAACGAATTCTAGAGAGAAATGATAGAGCTTTAAGAAATAGTTTACTTCAATGGAAAATTCCACGCCGTTTTCGTTCTACAAGCGAAAATGCCAAAGCTGTAGAGCGATTTTCGCTCAAACCAGAAAAATGTCACACATTTTCCAGACGGTGATTTTCACTAAATTCTCCAATAATATTGCGGTACTGCGACAGGGAACTATCAAAACATGCAATATATATGTTTAGGCTTCAAATCATGTTGTAGATCGTACTTTTACTCAAAATGGGTTCGATGCTTCGGCGGATTTTTCATTTTTTGTTGACTAAATGCTTTTACTTTCACTTTCAATCGCCTTCGGATATGTTTTGATAATGTCCTTGAATAGCTGTTACAAATCACTGCGCAACCTCTCGGACCTTCATGGCCGCTAATACATTTTGACAATTACAAAAACTGAAAAATCCGCTGTAGTATCGAACACATTGGTGTAAAGGTACGATCTACGCCATGATTTGTAGTCTAATAATATATATTTCTTGTTTTAATGGTTGTCTTTCGCAGTACCGCAATATTAGTGGAGAATTTAGCGAAAATCACTGTCGGAATATGTGTGACATTTTTCTGGTTTTAGCGAAAATCGCTATATCAGCGTTGGTATTTTCCTTGTAGAATGAAAACGGCTTGGAATTTTCCATTGAAGTAAACTCTTTCTTAAAGCTCTATCATTTCTCTCTAGAATTCGTTCAAATTTGTTTAACGTAACTCAAATTTGAAAGAAATCGAAGAGTTTTTCAGAGCGACATGCTTGTTTTCATACAGAGTGTGTTGGGAACCTTGTCTATAGTAAAGAGCTATGAAGAAAAAAAAATTTTGTTTTCAATTTTTTTTTAATATTTATTCTAATATCAATTTTAAAATGCATAGAAAAAAGCATTAGCTTAAGAAAAAAAAGTCAAAGGTATGTTCCTTCCACCTGTGAAATGAACCACCATATTAAAATTACGGTAAGCGCGCTGATGCACGGTGGAAATCGACACATGTTCGTTTGCAAAGCTCGCCACGTTTAACAGTTTTCTTCCATGTAAGAAAACTTGATGGTTTTTTATTGAATGATAAATAAAATAAAAGAAATATGATAAAAATTGAGCCATGAATAATTGTTTACGAGCGTTATAAAGTTCAGAAATTCATCGGAGCAACTGAGATTCTGTCGCAGTGTAGCGGCTGAAGATATCCTTTTTAGCCGACTTAGAAATTTATTTGAACATGCAGGCAATTTTTTTCTAACAGATATTTGAATATACTTTACGACACTACCAAGCTTATGAAGTGTCCACTTATCATTTGAAGTGTCTGGGAAGTTAAATGCGTTTGTTTACATATAAAATGTACTGCCGATCCGGAACTAATAACTGTTTAGGTCAACTACGAGTTTGATACGGTTGCGTTCAGAAATCCTTGATAGCGTATCGGTATGTATCCAGCTTGACACGCGGGAGATCGGAGTTCGATTCCGCGTCGGAGCGCAAAGTTTTTGTTGTTCCAAATTCATAATCAGACATAGGCCTACAGCCAATGAATACATTTAGCAATGAAACAATGTTTAAGTCGTTACCCGCTACAAATGATTAAACTTTTTTTGTATGCATGTTTTAATGTATCTAAATCAATTACTTTTAGATATTGCTCCTTATGCGTGACTTTATCTGTTGATTCAGCGTTTGCTACATTGTCAAATTACCTGTTAAAGCCAACATAAACGAGAACTGATAAAATACGACACTTGCACCTGCTTAAAGTCCGACCGTTATGGTTGAATTCCGCAATGACTAACTATCACGAGATAATCACAAGACAGCAGAAATCAGATATCCGGTTAGCATGTGATCACATGAGACAAACGTAATGACTATAGATAAGCGTACACAAGCATTATAATGTAGTTTAATGAATAAGCAGGTCAGGGCTACGCACATGTATTATTAATAGATACAAACTTATAAATTTTAGATTAATTATTAGAGCTGTCGCGGTAAAGTGACGGTTATTGCACACCTCTATTGGTCGCACAATGTAATTTTAATACACATATACAAACGATACGTTAAATCTAAACCATTTACGAATCCATTGTAAATTAAGTTACCTTGTTTATTATCTGTAGTGGTGTACTAGTCTTACAGGGGAGGCTACTGTGAGAAAATCTACTGAAACTATCCGTTACTAATTGCACTTTTTTTGGTAAAAATTGTTTAGGAGTGAAACGTAAAACTTTTTACTCTCGTTTCTCAAAAAATCTTTCTAAGGCACATGTACATGAAAACATCAAATTATTTTTCATGTCCGTCTACATGTATCCATTCTTATAGAATTGGTGACGTTTTTCGATTTAGGTTCTCAACGAGGGATTTGATAATATGTAAAGAGATACAAACATAATTTATTTTTTTCGATTGTTTATTGAAATATAGCGGTGGATTATATCCTGATAATCTCACTGTTTATCAAAATCTTCAACCCGGATTAACGTCAAGAAGTAAACCGAGCGTAATTAAAGCTGGAAACCATACAACGATGACGTCGTTAGAATGACATCATTTATGCAATGTTTTCTATATATAGATACAAACTAATTTAATATAAATTTAACGCGATTTTCGATGTTTTATTGAAACAAACTCATAAAAAGTAGAGTTTTAACTATGAAATGAACAGACAAAATTATTGATATCGATGTAATAACACGTTAATTTCACTCGAGAAATATCATTTTTGGTGCCCACTCAGTGAAATTATGACGTGATACTACATAAAAACAAACAATTACCCTCGAGGTATTTAGCTACGTCAGGTAATTATGTATTGTAAGAGCTTGCAGAGTGTTTGCCGTGAAAAAAAAATTATTCTCTGATTTGTGAAGAGACAATAAAAACGCGCCTTACAAAAAGATCGATTATCAGGTCTTTATTTGGCAAGTCAAACCTTATTTCCGTTAGTCTATTTTCAAGAGAAATAAAACTGCTACGCGAGTTCAATGTTTTTTCTTAATTTTTAAATATTTGTCAAATTCAGTTTCAAAGGGACATAACAATGCCGATATTTATGTTTCGAGAAAATAATCTGCTAGATGTAGGGAGTGCCCCTTTAACTTTGTGTTGATTTTATAATGTAAAATACTATTTTAAAATCAAATTAAATCTGCATAATCGACCTAACACAGATGATTGGTGATAACAATCACTTACTGTGAATGATGCAATTTATCCAAGTCAGAAGAGGAAGTTTTGAACACCAAACAGTGTATAATTACCCAGATATAATGTAGTCAGCTTTCCGGTTTCAATAACCTATTCATTTGTGTACACTCAGGTGTTTTGTATTACATTCTTTACAAAATTTTTTAAGGATTTTGAAATGTAAGGGGAATTTAAGTCATGTCATTTATCAACCGACTTAACTGCATATTTGCATTACTTTACACAATGGAACCACTTATCACGTGTGCGCATGCGCATTATTATTCGCAATAAGTCAAATTAATTTAGCTATCATTGAAAAGTTCAATATTTCTTAACCCTTACCGTGTATCTGTCAAAAACATGTTTCCTTTGCGACAAGTGCAGATCATGATCAGTCTGTGCATCCGTGCATTTTAATCACGATCTCCACTTTTTGTTACCATATTCAGCCCGTAAATTATCAGTGAGCACCCCTTTGAACAAAAAAGGAACTGTCCAAAGTGAAGGATTAAAAAGTCCATTTTTTTAAATTTAGCGATATGACGAGTACGACATGTGTAAACATTGGAGCCCTCAAAAACCTCACTGAATGTAATTAAAAATCATGTTGTGCACAAATCTTACTCTTGTAGAGGATTATTATATTCACGTAGGGGAACCTGTTTACAATAAACGCTGTCATGCGCATTTATAAATTTGAGGTAGACATATTGCTTTTGCCCTGTCCGTCTGTCTGTAACACTTCGTTTTAGCTCATTAATTTGAGATCTAAATGTCCGACTGTCTTCAGACTGCATAGGAGGAGTGGTCTTATTGAGTACATGATCTCTATTTCTTTGGGGGTCAATAGGGCAAGGTCACAGTGATCCGAACTTTCAAAATCGTTTCCGCTCAATAACTCGAGATCTGTATGAACCACAGTCTACGGTCTTCACGGCGACTGGTCTTATAAGTCGATGATCCATAACGTTTTTGGGTCAGTAGGTAGGTCAAAGGTCAAGGTCATAATGATTTATACGTAAGCCTTTCCCCGTGGCTATGCAGTGGGGGAGACATACGTTTTTTTTATAAAATCACCTAGTTACAAATTGTTATAGGTCTTTTTCTGCGTCCTGTTGAATCCATTGTGTACTCAGATACTATTGTAAAGAGTAAAGATGAAGTATGGAGGGCACAAGAATACTGTGATTTACTGTAGGACTATTGTTTGAAACTTCAATGTGGGCAAACATTTGTAAAAACAAAAATAATATCAAACAGGGAATGCCACATACCAAAAACGCATGGTTCAAAACCACCCCCAAACCCCCCAAAAACCCCCCCCCCCAAACCCCCCCCCCCCCCCCCCCCCCCCCCCCCCCCCCCCCCCCCCCCCCCCCCCCCCCCCCCCCCCCCCCCCCCCCCCCCCCCCCTCCCCAAACCCCCCCCCCCCCCCCCCCCAACCCCCCCCCCCCCCCCCCCCCCCCCCCCCCCCCCCCCCCCCCCCCCCCCCCCCCCCCCCCCCGCACTTCAACACAACTACACAAACACACGAGGACAAAACGACAATTATTCATTCCTTGAGAATGGGCGAACGTATCATAATACGGTCAATTCAGTAACAATGGAAATCCAGTCCAATCTTAATACCTGAGTGATAATACATAGAAACAAAACAACATAAGTTTTATTTTTAATCATCCATTGATAAAATATAAAACAACAATACATACAAATTAAAATAAACTAACAATTCAAAAATAATTGATGTCAGGTTGTCCACAGACCTTAGAGTTTTTCGACAGATTGTCAATGCTACTGATAGTTGCAATGTATACGTGGCAGCAAAGTTGTATTGACCTTGAATCGTCTTGTAAAATTATGTCAAATTTTATGTTAGTATTTGCTAACTGTGATAAATAACACTATCTTTCTTTGACTAGATATGTGTCAATAGGACATGTATGTCTTAAGTCAGTTTTGCAAAACAAAGTTTAATTGAAAATACAATCGTTCACTGTGGCCTTGCTCTTTCAGATTTGGTCATTTTCGTGTATAAAAATACACCGGGCCATAATGCATGTTAGAATTTGTTAAATGTAATCAAACATAACCTTTACCTATTTTTTCATGATCACAAAACAACATGTAAAATCTGCATCAAATACATGTTAGCCTTTAAATAGTTATTGATCGGAAACCACAATTTTACAGAAAAGGTCGAAAGGGGACCATAACTTCATTACAATAAGTTGATTGCAATCAAAATCGACCTGTATATTATGATCATAAACCTACATGAAAATGTTGAATAAAATCGATGCACTCTTTCAAATCTTATTGATCGGAAACATTTTTGCTGAATTTGAGGTAGAAAATGAGCCATAACTCCTGTGAAAGTTCGTGGATTGTAACCGAAATCGAACCTTTTCCTATATAATTTGATCATAAACCTAGTAAATGAAATCACTTATTAATACAAATCAAAGCAACCTTTCAAATGTACCTTATCTGACATGTATATCAAAATAGGGCCGTAACTCCAGTCAAATACAGTACGTAGCTGACATCGAACTTGGCATGTTTGTCATGTACGTAAACCTACATATAAATCTGACTAAAACCCATGTAACCTTTCAAAAGTAAAAAATCAGAAAGCAATATTTTGTACGGACGAACAGGCAAAATTTTATATTGTATGCACTTCATCCATTTTTCGATAGCAAGCTGTAGTTAATGTAAAAGTAAATCAGCACTCATAGTACTAAGCGTTGTTGTTCTGTCCACCATTTGCAACAGTAATCAGTATAAAAAATAGGCATTACTTCCTCAGAATAGTCGGCATCTTTTAACCCGTGACTGGATTATGGACTGTATCACATCATCATATACCCGCTTCATACTTGATGTATCTGTAAAATAAATACGATAGAAAGTGTAGCCGCAGCCTGTCGTTTTTGATATATCTTATTTACTTTTAACTGTAAATCGGGAATGTTTTTCCGTGGTAAACATTTCCCGATTTGTAAGCTGACAGACATATTCACAAGTTTAAAACTGCAATAGAGGATAATAATCTTAAGTAATGGGACTTAAATGATTTTTTTTTAATTTGCAAGGGTCAGAATTAGCAAAAAACACCGAAATAAGATTACTGCAACTATTTCCAAAAAAGATCTCATATTATTGTACATAGTCACACAAGTTTCAATTTGTTCAAGGGGTGAGAACTAGGAATCTGCCACCTTAATACGCTAACAGAAGTTATTGCAGAAGATCTTTCATCAGCAAACGTTTAAACAGAATATCATTTTAATAAGTCTGGCAAATTTTTCAAGTAAACGCTATACCTGTTGCACAGGTGAAATGGCTGAACATCACTCTATTCTGGTCGGAATTAACTTCTAAAAACATTTGCTTTATGAAATCTTTAGCTGCTTCTGTATCATGTTTTGGGCCTGGAATATAAAAACAACAGCGACAGTAATAAATATAAAAATAAAAGCAATAATAAAATGATAATAATCACACGATAGGGTAATCTACTGGTCATGAACTGTTGTTATGACCAATGTTTCTACAAAGTTTGAGTACACTACTAGGCCAATGTTTTTTCTAGATATTCATTTGGACACTTTTTTGTGTTGAATTTCGTTGTGGCCTTGACCTGTTGGCCTCAAAATCAACAGGTGTCATCTTCTTTCCAAAACCAACCAACTGATAAAGTTTGAAGAACCTTTGTAAAATCATTGTCTAGTTAAAGATCGGAGAGCTTTTTCCTGTTGAAGGTCACTGTGAACTTTGATGCGTTGACCTCAAAAAGTAAGCAGGGGTCATCTATTTGCCATAACCAAATGTGAGGAACCTAGGTTAAAGCTTTCACTAGTTGAGTCGATAAGGTTGTGTCTATTGACAGACCGACATGTACAACCCAAAATTCCTCTTAATCTTCTATATGGGGCATGATAATATCAATATGAACTAGACCAAAGGGGAAAATTGAATGCGCAAGTCACTGGGAACTTGCCCTATGATCTAATGACCCCTTAAACAAAGATCATCTATTTTATAAGATATATATTTGTATTATCGCATGAAGCTTAAAGTGGGTCATATGGATCACAAGTTATTGAGCGGAAACCATTACAAGTTCGGGTACTGAAGTTTGACCTTGGACCTACGGACCCCAGAACAACATAGATCATCTTCTCATTAAGACCATTACCATGGGTCATATGGCTTTCATTTATTGAGTGTGACAGACGGACGGACAGACAGGGCAAAACCAACATGTTCCTCAAGTCGGGGAAGACAAATCTGAATATCTCTGTGTGAAATATGATTGAATTACAAACATGTAGCGAAAAGTGGACTTTGTGAAAAACAGGAACATTTAAATCATCATGAAAACGCACAGTTATGTACCTGTAAACCTAGGAAAGTGCTCACTCAGAGGGTATCGCATAATAAGTATATTAAACAAGTCCGTTTTATTGAAGAATATGACTGTACAAGTGCCACTTAACCAGGGATTCGAATGAATAATGTGAAACAATTCCTTTGACTCATCGAGTTCATTCTGAAAATAAAACGAACAATGTTGTGTTTAATCTATGATTGTATACTGAATACAGACTGGAAGATATATTCACTATAATTATAGGATGTTACATTCTACTAAATGGTGTAAAATTAATAAAGCGTATGTCCCCCGTCTTTCAACTTTTAATCAGTGAAATTGAATGGTGACATGTAAGAGTAGGATGGGGGATTTTGGCTTCATAAGTGCAGAAAACCCTGTCTTTATCCTAAATAAGTGCAGAAATTACAGCCTACATCCTACATAAATGCAGAAAACCCTGTTTGTACCATCAACAAGTGCAGGAAAACCCCGCCATTATCCTAAATAAAGTGTAAAAACCGAGTCTATATCATAAATATGTGCATAAACCCCGCTTTCCCAAATATGTTATTTTCGGAGAGTTTGAAGAACTTTATTTTTTCACCAAAATTAGTGAGCGATCACCTTTAAGAGCAGAGACCATTTTTAGACGGGAAGAAATCCTACCAGATCGTCAAATCCTTCAACCGATTTGTGATATACACTGATATCTACTACATAGAAAGCTACATGTGTTTTCTCGAAGAATTGTACCCATATTCGCCTGTCTGTTCTATATTTTGGTACTATGTAGTCTGTCAGTCTGTGGAAAGAATAAATAATCAAACTATTCATTGCTATTTGATAAAAGATATGTGTTAGTAAAATGTATATAATAGAATCTGATATGAATTTCAAATATATTGTCAATATGATGATTCGTTTGTCAAATGAATGCTAAAAATAGCATTTCAAAACATTAACTCGAATTTTATTAACTACTTCCGTAGAAATGTAACCGTTTCGCTTATCTTTAACTATATAAAGGAACAAATTATATCATAGAAATAACATTGAACATTCTAGCTATATGCAAACGCATGACATTGTACATTGTTTATAAACTACGAAGGTATAAATTTCTTTTTCTTTTAATTGTTTATAAGTCCCGGCTGGGACTTTTCCCTGGATAAACTTGCCAAGACTCCTGACAGGAGATATACGCAGATCTATACAAGGGAATCCGGGTAACAGACCCTAGCTCGAATAGACCCCTTGGTTCTTTACATGCCCGGTGTATAGCACCGATACACGTTCCTATATGGATAAGAAACACTGAAAAGCGTTTCTGAAATTTCAAGTGCCCCGGCCTGGATTCGAAACGGGGACCTTCGGTTTAGTAGTCCAGAGCGTTAACCACTTGACCACTGCACCACACAGGTATAATTATATAAACTATAATTTACCTGAAGCTATGCCCTGACTGCTCGAATGTATATTCATGTAACCCTATTGTTGGAATGTATACTCTCAGAATATCTTCCTGGCTTGGGGAATACTGTGGATGACTAATTCGTTCAATATCATCCAGGAAACTAAAAGTATAGCAATGAAACAAAATTTTCTATGAATTATCAATCGTGTCGGTATGATTGTCATATAACGCAATTATTTCACAAACTGTACTGCATTTATTAATGAAACTGTTAAAACATGCTTGTAATATGTCGACACTTAGACCACCAATTTAGAAAAGGCTGTTTTCGCGCTTAGAAATAGCGAAGTCAATACCGAAAATAACTAAATATAGTAATGCTAGGGTTCTAGTATACATACACTATGAGGACTTTGTCTCAGAAATTTATATCAAGTAAAGAAGACAGTTAGTACAGCTAAAATTAGAACGTGTAAAGTCAATACTTTCAGTCACTGTGGATAGATAGATAAATTTATGTCAGTATATCAGAGATGTACAAACACGGTTAAAACAAACATAATGCATAGATAAACAGATATTAATTAGATAAACGTTATATAGAGTTTATAAACCATGATATGCACATCAATACCAAGGATAACACAAAAAAGGGAAAAGTGATTCTCCCTTTTTCCATTGTGGTCCTTGACATTGATAGCACACCATGGAAAAGCATGATTATTTACTTCAAATGAATCAATGTTATCACATTTGTAAAATATCACATACTTAGGTTATTACAACATTGTATACATCAGATCAAAGTATGTGGTTATGCCCCACCAAAAGCACGGTTTAGTTTACATATCCTATACATTATTTTAACTAAACAACACATACATGTTCAAACTCTGTACAGTGAACAAGGTATATATAACGACTCAGATATAGCGAAATTCCAGATAGTAGGAGCACATTTATTACTTAATTAAGTATGAAAATTATATTTGGATATAACATATTTCGGATTTTAGGAACAAATTTAAATGATTCCAAAGAGTTCGTTATTAACGAAGCTAACTGTATTCAGTTTAAAGATGCTCGTTCTCAAATTTTGTTCGAAAACAAGTGTTCTAAAGCTGTCTGAAATTAACATATTTAAGAACGGTTATCAAACAAGAGGGCCATGATGGCCCTGTATCGCTCACCTGTCTACCATTGGCAAAAATAAAAAGGTTATTAATAGCAGAAAGGATCAATTTTTACCTTTGGCTGATGATATCCTCTTAATAAGCCTATGTAAAATCAAAAGACCCCCGAGGCAGGGTTAATTTTGACCCTGCGGTCAGGATTTGAACAATCTTGGTAGAGAGTCAATTATTGCCACAGCTGAATATCAAGCTCTAGGCCTCATATTTTGCTGTCTGATCATGATCTGCACTGTTGGCTATTCATTTTTTTGCTGTCTGATCAGACCACTGAGCACCATTGTATGTTGGCTGGTCATGATCTGCACTGTCAGCTTTTTATTTTTTGCTGTCTGATCATGATCTGCACTGTTTGCTATGCATTTTTGCTGTCTGATCTGATCTGCCTTTCATAATTTGCTGTCGATCATGATCTGCCTTTCATTATTTTGCTGTCTGATCATGATCTGCCTTTCTGACAAATTTCAAGGATATCTGGGCTGAAAATGTAACACTAGAGTGTTAACAAGGTGTTTCCATATTTGGGCTGTGACCTAGTTTTTGACCCCAGATGACCCATATCGAACTTGGGCTAGAAATCAACTTAACAACCTTTCTGACAAATTTCCAGGATATTTGGGCTGAAAATGTTACCTCTAGAGTGTTAACAAGGTTTTTCCATATTTGGGCTGTGTGACCTAGTTTTTGAACCCAGGTGACCCATATTAAAACTTGAGCTAGAAATCATAGAAACACCTTTCTGACAATTGCCAGGATATTTGGACTGAAACAGAGCCTCTAGAGCCTAACAAGATTTTTCTATTTTGGGCTCTTTTGACCCCAGATGACCCATATTTGAACTCGTCCGAGTAATTACTGGGACAAACACCTGACCAAGTTTCGTGACAACTGAGGAAAAAATGTGACCACTAGAGTGTTAACGAACTAAATGTGGACGGACGACGGACGACGGACGACTCCGACGGACGACGGACATTCATCGATCCTAATAGCTCACCCTGAGCCAGCTCAGGGGCTAATAAAAAGGTTCCAGTATAAATTCAGGGACTAACACAACTTGGTTATTGAATCAATCTTTGTTTTTAAGATGATTGAATGAAGAAGCTGGTTGTTTTAGAGCTTTGTCAATGATTGATTGAAGACCCTGATTGCTTTGAGAGCTACGTCACGCTATAAGTAACGTATCATGTAAGGAACGAACACATGCAGTTTCAAAAATACTTAGTAAATACTATTTCGCTGAATCGGCAATTCTGAATTCATCTCTCCGGTTATAACATTCTTGTATGCCACTATCTAGCCACAACTGCTTCATCCTCTTAGCATATTCCTGTTCAAACGTTTTCACATTGGCAACATCAACCTCGGTTACAGAATCAGCCAGCTCCTGAAACACATTAGTAGAGTTACCTCCCGTAAATACTCTCTAAGAGTAAGTTAGATGTTTAATTTGGATTACTCTGTTTTTATCATTATTTGTTCGTTGTGTAGAATGGAAATTAAACATAATTTTTGCAGACTATGATACTGATATTAAACAGAGAGGTTCGCTACATGTTCCAGTAACATCTATGTGTCTTAATTGTATTTTATTGTAAATGAACCATGCTTTTGACCATAGCGCATTTGCGTATACAATATCCAGACCAAGTGTCAAAGAATTCCAGAAGGAAAAAATCATTGGTAGAAATATGAAATAACAGTAGATCTTACAAATATATTTTGGAAGCCGCTTTCCACTTGCATAAAACCAAGCGGTTATTTTGCATACAATTTACAAAAAAGCCGGTTAAATAGTATAAAGGTAGCTGACAAAAGCTAGTTTTTCTTTCACCAAAATCTTCAAAATGTCTTTAGTATCTGTTAAATAGTATGTAGAACGTATTTTTGGAAACATCTTTTCAAACTCTTATCAAACAGAACAAATGGTGTTGCTCATGGTTACAAAAAGAAATAGGACATTAAATGTGACAAAATGTTATACCATCATCAATTTTTGAACAATACTTGCAGCTACGGGTATTGGAACGACCTTCCCAAAATATGTACATGTTTACTTTCTTTCTAGTGACAAGAAAACAGATGTCGCTGTTTAAAGATTTTTGCGAATGAAGTTTTAGCTTTTATCAGCAGTAAAGTTTAAAAGGAACAAGAGCTGTCCCTCACAAGTGACAAATGCCCCCGAAAGGTCTCCTCTCTATGTGCTCAATAATTGTGCGATGTAATTTTAAAACCCGCCCATGCATGATAGATTTACCATGCATACAGTGTTCCATAACTTTAAAACACTAAGTGTGACATTGACCTTTGATGTAGGGACGTGTTTTTTGCGCACAACACATTGTCTTGATGTGCTGAAGAATTGTGCCAAATTATTTTTCAATCAATCAATGCATGACAAAGTTACACTACGGACACGAATTTGTGCATATATAGAGGATTCCATTACCTTCAAACGCTATGTGTGACCTTGACGTTTGAATTAGGGACATGGGTCTTGCACGTGACACACCGTCTTTCTTTGCTGAACATTTGTGCCAAGTTATTTCAAAAGCTTTCGATGCATGACAGAGTTACAGCCCGGACACGAAAAAATGTAGCGGACGCACAAACGAACGGATGGAAAGACGGACGGTGCGATTTAATTATGCCACTCTTTGGGGGCATAAAAAGTGAAGTAAAAATTATGATTTGTATAAAACCTCGTTGCTATGATCAGCAATGGAAATCTTTAATGTGGACATTGCTGCGATAAGGGTTTGTAGAGCTGCGAATATATTCTGGTAGATGTACTTAGTAACGAAACTCCTCTCTTCTTCTGTACAATCAGAACCATGGAGGACTTTTAGCTGTCTGAAAAGTGTTGATTTTCCACTTCCACTTTTTCCTGAAAGATAGCATGAAAATATATTATATATTAATTTGTTTATGTCTCATTCACATCATACATTTACACGTATAAATTTATCAATATAAAATCAGTTCATGGCCGTTCTTTAAGAACTACAAGAGACTCTAAAATAATATCCGTTCGATCGGTTTTGATTGTCTAATAAACAATGATTCGGAGGTCCGATGAAGTGTAATAAACCAAGAAATCTATTTACAATTTTCACATAAAATTACGATAAAATAGAAACTATTTCTCGGCGCACTCTGATGATTTGCATTCAATGGTTTTCTTGTATATTCATATTTTTATGTCTTAATGTCAATGCCAGTGAGGAGCGGATCAGTGGTCCAGCGGTTAACGCGATGGACTTGTAATCCAGGGATCGTATGTTCGATCCCCTGCTCCTCCACTAACATAACTAATGGTCTTTCGGATGGGACGTTACCGAGGTCTGATGTATCGGTGCTGTTCACCGGGCATGCGTTCTGTATCTTGCACTATCCCCCGAAATCTAACGTGTGTGTTGGTCTATGGATTATCCGGTACATGTACCAACGATAAAACTAAACTACACACTCGATCAATACCAGCACATTGTTGATGATATTCATGGCTAAAAACAGTTGCATGCACTTGTGTGATACATTAGACTTGTGATATTTATCTGTGTTATAGATTCTAATTTAATGATAATGTAAATTTGTGATGCATGACATATACTGTATAGGGGCCTTCTCGCGAATTAAAAAATCAATCAATCACCCTAGTCCAAATAATTGTACTCAACGGGTGAATATCGTTATAATTTTTGCTAGGCGCTATCAAGCGCAGATAACTATAAAATGTCCGTATGTAAAATGGGTCTGCGTTTGGAGTCTTATTATTGAGACTATCAATCACCCATGTTTAAGGACAACTTCAACAGTTGAACTTACTTCTCATTAAATATCAATAAAGAAAACTATAGCAATTTGTATGATACAAATCAAAATAAACTAACGAAAGTGTTTTATGTTAATCACATCCTAAACAGCTAAAATCACCAATCATAACGTCTTACCGAAAAATAAAATCTGCACTTCTTTCTCTTTTCTCTTTTTGTCAAGCCGCAGCTGTTTTTCAATCTTTCTGTGCTCATTCGTTCTTTCGTCACACCAACAGTTCATTGCTGAAAATAACAATTTACAAAATAATTCATTACATTAAGGGGTTATAAGCATTTTATTTAGATTATTTATCGATAGATGCCTCATTGTAAACAATATGTGCAAATGGTTTATCACAAGTAAGGGAGGTAACTTTGTAAATATTACTAAATTAACTATGCGTATCATGGGAGCTGATAATACTCCGTATCCGGTTCTTGACAGTGTTCGATAACATCAGAATTATTTTCTAATATCTGAAATATTACGGAAACAAAAACGTGTGCAGCTTTACAATAAACAAATGAATATAATGTATTTATTTAAAACGACCGAGGCGCCTTTCAAAATTTAATACCGTGATGTACCCTGAAGTTCAAGGTATCCTGTCAACTTGTACCTTAGTTATATCGTACCAACTTTGGTAAACTCGTACATGTACCTGCTTTCTTTTTCGATTATGTCACCCTGTACCTTTATTTTAATCATTAAATATCTTCTGGTTATATATTATTTATTTTTTTGCTAAGCATGACGTGTTTTGCATGTCAACCAATGGTCATTTTGGTCGTGCAGTGAACATGTGATACCTTAAACTTTATTGTGTGTTTAGGTAGTTACACCTTCATCTGTTTAACGCCGTCTAGGAAACGGCTTGCATAACACATCTACCGCCCAGACATGCAAATACAAGTAATCAACAACAACAACAAATGTAGCCAAATTTTTACAATGTCATCTTCGATAATATGTAGATTCTCCATTATAAGTTTCAGTTTCTTTAAAGCTGCTCGCTCACATTTTCTGGTGAAAAAAATAATTTCTCCAAAATGATATATTCAAGCATAAGATGTTAAAGTAAATGCTCAGATAGCGCAGTTTAACTCTAATCGGACAAATTGTGCACAATAAAACACAAACAAATAATATGTAACAAACATGTATCCTTCTGAAAGCATTTCAGAGAGTTAAAAAGTCAATATTGGCCAAGTATTGACCTTTGTGGTGCTTTTAAAGGGATGTAATAACGTTTCTTGATATACTGATTTTTAGCTATAGTTGTACATTGTATGCATAAAATATGTAATAGTGATATAACTGCTTTGGATACTCCCATTTCATGATTTATGAAAAAATTAAAAAAATTAAACAGTGTTAAAAGATAACGTTATTTGATATATAACAAAGAACTAATCTAGCGCGGTCGTCTTTTACTTTACACTCCCCCGAATATGTTTAACAAGTCTACCGTTGGTCCTGTAGAAAAGCGCAGCTTAAGCATTGTGATTGTACATAATCGTTTACACTCTGATTTCAAAGAAATAGCAACGTAGAGGAAATTAATGACATGAGACCTTTGACTCTGATTGGCTAAATGTAAATCGATAAATAACGTAATGATTGAATGTACAACATAACAACGAAACACAGCTCTGTTACCATCCGTAGTCAAAAGTTGATAATGTTTTCTCTCCGTTAACCATGTTTGCTACGTGGATTTTTGCTGCCGTACTATTTATTCAAACTGTTTTTGCGCTGGTACACATAAGCAAGGAAGGTGTAACTACGAAATTTCTTATTGAATTTAAAAACAAGTGTAAATCTAGAGAAAGAAAGTTTACCTCATTACTTGGTATGTCAGTAGGACAGTGTGCTGAAGAATGCGGACTGCGTAAACATTGCGTTGCCCTTAACTATGTAAGACGTTCCAATGCCTGCGAGCTACAGTCGTCGGATGAAGTCGACGCATTGGACACAACAGGCTGCATTCACATTCGTGCGTCGGATATAGAAATCATACAGGTACTGATTGTTTATAATTATTCTGAATAAAAAATTTCGATAATGACATTTTGACAAACATAAAATTATCCATGGAAAATAGTTGAGTCAGTAAAACATGTAGCGTTAACTGAAGCATGGCTGTTTTCCAAGTGACACCACAGCTTTGTTCTCACATTCATGAATGATAAAAGATCTTAAGTGTTTTATTGTTATATCAAAATAGAATACCAATTTCAAATAAATCCCATGTCAATGCGTAAGTGGTTATATCGTTTGTAACGCTTTATTATTTGGAAACGTATAATTTCAAATATGAAGATAAACTTGCCAGGAGATTCGTTCTAAAGTATGTTATTTACAAAGAGTTTCGGGACCTTAATCTATATCCAAATGTAACAGACAGATCTGCGAGTTCTTAATTGCCCTAAATCTTGATGCTTATTCAGTGGGTGTGTTAATTCTTATTCCTACGATAGGGATAGTGTTTCAACGTTCTACGACACTATATCGGGAATATATTTAGTAAAATGCGTAAATTCATCAGACCATTTGAAGACTCCACACCCGTTGTCGAGTGGTTAAAGTTGCAGATTTGAAATCACTGCGTGCTCTCATAGATTAAGGGTAATGGATTCGTACTGTGCTACCCACTATGTCTCTTTATGTGAGGAAGTTGGCAAAGACGTTAGGATAAGTGTCTAGAACTGGTTCTACTAAGGACTGATATTAAGGTGAACTGTCTACCTGTTAAGTGTTAGGGCAGTGCTGCATTGCACGTTTTTTTATTGTTCATGTTTTATTTTTTGATATATTTTTCGTTTGTTGACAATCTCTGATTTGTATTATAGCAATAATGATGACTTTACTTATAATTTATTCACAGGACCCATGCGGAGATTGTGCATATGGCCAAGTGTGTGATACGGCTACTAAACAGTGTCTCATCAAAGGTAAATTATTCTTAAATGAAGCTTTTTCAAAGAGGCACTTCCTACATCTAGCAGATCATATTCAAGAAACATAGATTATGTGTACAATGAATGTAAAATGATAAATAAATACAATTTCAAAGAAGAACCTAAGACGAAAAATGCCTCATTTTAACACAATTAATCAATATAGAGGTTTTCTGTAGTAAATTGCATCCACCTATTAATTGTACAACAACAACTCTACATTGATTATTGAAAGGTTTACGGTACTGCAGTATATTTTTGAAATTCTTTGAAATTGTATTTATGTATCATTTTACGTTCATTGAATACATAATCTTTGCTTCGATAATATAATATGCTATATGTAGGGAGTGCCCCTTTTAATTGCCGGGATCGATATTGTAACATAAACACATTGACAGGATAACGATATAACCATATACTATTCACTCTGAAACAATGTTGAGATATGACATTTTCATTTCCATATTTCACGAAAATGAGTTGCCAGAAAGCCTAATTTATTTTTTGCAATATGATTGAAAAAAATACAGCATGTACACCGATTTGAATAGAGTGAATGTTGTTGTACAAATAAAGGTCATTTTAAGACATATCTCTTGGTAAAATAAGAACTTGCATGTACACGTGGTTCTGGTATGAATCATGTTAGGGATCGAATTAGAAAAAGTAGGCACTGCTCTGGAAAATGTTGTCTTCTTTATCTTATCTTATCTTATCTTTATCTTGTAATAAATTTCCTATTTCACAACCATTCATGCCGTGCGGAGGTTGTAAATGACAAATGCCCCAAAGTGGTGTCTCACAGTCTGTGACCTTGACCTTCAAGGTTTGGATTCAGTACTAGGCTATGACACTGTGTCCATGAGCTGAACATTTGTGCCATATCATTTAAAAAAAATTCAATGTATAAGAGAGTTACAATCTGGATTTGAACATGTTTATATATAAAGGATTCTGAAACCTCTGATATCTTAGTGTGACCTTTGCATTCAATTTGCGGGACTTGCGCAAGACACATCATCTCCATGCGCTCAACATATGTGTCATGTCATTTTAAAAATCCTTCCATGCATGACATAGTTACCATACATATAGGTTTTCCATGACCTTCAGACTCGAGACTGACCTCGATCTTTGAGGTAGGGTTATGGACCTTGCACGCGACACATCGTCTTGATGTGTACATAGTGCAGAGCTACATGTATTTTAAAACCCTTCAATGTGTGACAAAAGATACATGTACTGTTCGGACACAAACGTGTGCATATTTAACTTTAAACTCTAAATATGACTTTGGCCTAGAAGTAGGGACGTGTGTCTTGCACGCGACACGTCGCTTTGAAGATCTAACCGGATTATATTCACAACTTCTTCAATTCCAAAGGCCCTGTGTTACATGAACCCTTACCAAATGCACCGTGTAGACACATTAGAGGACTCGCCTTCGAACTAGATTGAATAAAATTGTGCGTTGCTATAAGGCCAGACGCACCCTTAGTAGTGCTGCATATCAGTGTCTGCAGAGTATGCACTTCGGCTTTCAGGTCATTGATATCTGGGACGGAAAACTGCTTTAGTTTTATTCCATAAAGACCAGTTTCTAAACAAACTAGCCCTCGAATACTCGTCGAAGCGTCAATAGTTAACGCAACACAATGTCACAGAAACTTGAACCATTACCATTATATAGTATGTCGTTTGTTTCAGGAAATAACTAATATATAAGAGATTGCTGAAATGTGTTACGTGTGAGCTGACTATTCAGTGGATCTAAGTAAAATGTTGTATAGAACTAGATGCAGAATCAATATAGGTTTACAATTCTGTTTCTATTATTTAACGTTCTGTCAATAAAATATTTATAAAAACTTTTTTAATTCTCTTTACTGAAATTGATTATTACCATCTTGCTATCGATAAGTTATTATACGCCTGAAGGGACAAATAACTGGAACACCTGCGGCGGGCGGGCGGCGGATAATGTCGACACCTTTTTCGTTCTATCAGTCGAACAGTTTTCATTTTATCTCCAACAAATTTGCTGAACATGTTTGTTTGTTTGTTTGTTTGTTATGGGCATAATGTCTCGGCTGACGTCCAACCAGCCAAATCGCCCACGGCACTTTTGGATTATGGCCAAATTAGCCAAGTTCCGCTACTACGTCGAACACTTTTCATCCGATTTTCACCAAATTTTGAGAAACTATTTGTGGGCATTATGTCTAGACAAAGTAAGATAGCCAGCAAAATCATCGTAGGCACTTTTGGATTATTGCCCTTGAATTATCGAAAAACGATGAAAACTAGCCTTGTCCGCTCTCTTCTCTATAGTTCAAGCATGTTTTACAAAACCTATGAACTGTCAGGTACTGAAATATGCCTCTCTGACAGGCAAATTTTGTGACAGTTTGGCACTCTTGTTTTTCGTTGCTTTGCCGTAAGTTACGTCTGTTCTACTAAATAAACCCTGCGTTTCTTTACAGATGGAAATTGCCATGGTATCAGTTAAATGTATGTTGAGACATGTGCAACGATCGCCTAGTACCGTTTTACAGTCACTAAAAATTGTGTTTGTTTCTTTCCGTATTTCAAGTCGGAACTGGAATGTTCAGCAAAATGCATCTCATTCAAACTTCCATGCTTACCGTTTCACTTCAGGGACATACATGTACACGTATAACTCTTTTATGACACAAAGTACTGAACCAATATTAATCTGTTTAATAATTAATTCACTACCAGTTGTTACGTTCATGCATGGAATACTTTCCGTAGTGTTTTATAAATGGGTCTGTATTGACATTTATGATTGTTTTCATCATAATCTACGTCATGAATTATGCAGTATTCCTGTATAACTCCTTGAGCTAGTTTGCATACAGTTATAGCAATGTGTGTTCAACGGATATTCAAGAAACTTATCGAAATGTTACATGTAAAATATGATAGGCCATACAGTCGGAATAAAGAAACAAAAGTTTGCAGCATAAGACAGGAATAATATACAGATTGTCCGTTCAAGACTTGCATCGTTTGATACGTTCATAACGGGTTCAAGGGTTTTAAAGGGGCGCTCCCTATATCTACTTGTTTTATTGCAGAAGCATATTTGTCTTTCCAATCACGTGACAGTATCATTTTCCTTTTTCAGATTGTCCACCTGGATGGGAATCTTTCAACGGTTCTTGCTATCTGTTTTCGAAAGAATTCAGAGGATGGGAGGATTCAAAGGTACATTAAAGAGGCTCGCTCACAGTAATCGTTGGAAAATAGAAACATTAAAGCTGCTCGCTCACAGTTGCCGTTGGAAAATAAAAACATTGAACAATGATATATTTATATAAAGTATACAACAATGGCGGTCGAATCAAAAATATAAGTAAAAATCTAGGTAGGAATTGCAAAACTCCATTGAAAATGCTGGTTTTACGGCACTGCTACATGATATATTTATATTGGAATTTCAAAGGCGTTAGTAACGCTGTACAATTTGGTAGCCTATAACTAAACTTTACAGATATACTCTATTCACATGAATTTATACGTGAATCTTTTTATTTGACGACAAGGTCGGAAATATGTTATTTTCTGATAGTTTAATAAACTTTATTTTTTCATAAATATCTGACAATGAGCGGTTTTAATAAATTGTCAGTATTTTATACATGTATTCCTTAAAGCTGCTCGCTCTCATATTTTGGTAAAAAAAATATAGTTCTTTAACTGTATGAAAATAACGTATTTTAGAACATGTAGTCATATATAAGAGTTCCAGTAAAACTCCTGTAAATTTTATCTGTAGATTTGAAATGAAACGCTAATAAATAATAAAGCGTTGCAAACACTTTTGAAATTCCAATATAAATATAAAGTATCGGTGCCGTAAAACCTGTATTTTCAATCGTTTTTTGCAATTCCTACCTAGATGTTTACTTCTTTTGTTGAGTCTAGCCTTTAGTTTTTATATTTATGTATCAGTATGTCATTTTTGAAAAAACAAATTAACGGCAACTGAGAGCAAGCAGCTTTATACAGAATATTGTATGTCAATGACAAAAAAAATAATATCAAAACTTTTATACGAAACAGATCATGTGTTCAATGACCGCAAAATAATACAAAAAATACATTTTTAAGAACAACATATATCGAAAAATGGTCCATTTTAGCACAAATACTCAACATAGAGGTCTTCTGCAATAAATCACTATCCATCCATTTATTGTACAACAACAACAACTTGACAAAGAGTATTGAATTGTTTACGGGACCGCAACATTTTTAAAATGCTTATTTTACCGTTACACAGAATGTATAGCTTAAGCTTTTAGGTAAAGTAATGATACTTTTAAATATTTTATTGTTTATGAATATGAAGTTACCAGTTATAGAGAATGTCTCTTTACTTTACATCTTCCATTATTTTGTTCCTGTAGGCATTCTGTGAATATCGAAAATCTAACTTGGTAAAAGTTGAAGATCGCAATGAAGACGACTACATTAGAAACGTTATATTAGGTATAATACATCAATATTTTCAATCTGTTTTACTGGCGCATTGACCCTCGGGACTTCTATCTCGAAGGTCGAAGGTTCGAATCCCTGCAGCGCATTCAACAGCGACCTCGCAATCCCTTCTTTCAACGGAAGTGCTTGTCAGAGCTCCGGGAACAAGTCAATAAGAGAGGTCAATATTGTTCTACAATCGATGTAAATAAAATTAAAACTGAATGTAATCAAACTCGACGTTTCACGTGAATGAGCTTTACAATAGCTTTATAACATGTGCATCTCCGGAAATTGACTCGCATCATTTTAACACCATTTGAAAATGTTATTTGTCGGCTGAACATTAATTACTCCCTACATCTAGCAGATTATTTTCTCGAAACCTGGATTATTTTGGTACGTGGCATTCCCTGTTTGATATTATTTTTGTTTTTATGTGTCCGATGAACGTAAACTGATAATCAGTTACAATTTTAAACAAGAACCTATGGCGAAAAATGTCTCATTTTACCACAATTAATCAACATTGAGGCTTTCTGTAATAAATCGCATCCATCCATTAATTGTACAACAACAACTCTACATAGGTTATTGAATGGTTTACGGTACTGCATTGTGTTTTAAAAACAAAAATAATATCAAACAGGGAATGCCACGTACCAAAAACGCAGCCTCCCCAAAACGTTAAAAAATTAAAACTGAATGTAATCAAACTCGACGTTTCACGTGAATGAGCTTTACAATAGCTTTATAACATGTGCATCTCCGGAAATTGACTCGCATCATTTTAACACCATTTGGAAATGTTATTTGTCGGCTGAACATTAATTACTCCCTACATCTAGCGGATTATTTTCTCGAAACCTGGATTATTTTGGTACGTGGCATTCCCTGTTTGATATTATTTTTGTTTTTATGTGTCCGATGAACGTAAACTGATAAACCGCTGATTTTATCGATAATGACTAGGAATATATAGCTGAAACTTATAGGTTAATTAATAATACTTCCAAAGATTCTATTATTTATGTTTTGGAGATGATTTGGTTTGACATGAGTTATAGGGCATGTCCCTTTAATATATAGAAACAAAAATAATATCAAACAGGGAATGCCACATACCAAAAACGCAGCCTCCCCAAAACGAGCCCCATAGCACCCAGAAGTGCACACCACCACACACACACACACACACACACACACACACACACACACACACACACACACACACACACACACACACACACACAATCACATACACACACACACATACACTACCAACACACACTAGCATACAAAGCAAACACACGAGGACAAAACGAACAATTAAAGTAACACAGTGGGCACCGCCTTGGAACGGTCAGTGGCAAAAACACCACTGGGGAGCTTAAACCGGTTTATGGTGCGCACCCAACCTCACTCTTACCCCCACCATGTTCCAAAGTCACAGGACAGTGTAAATAAAAGTAATCCCTGCTAGGTGAATCTCTAACACACGAGACTTGATTTCATGAACAAACTTTTGAGCATGCATGTATACTACAAGTTATAGCATTCCAAAAGTTCCTTCTAGGGCACATCTTTCTATATATTTTATTGAAGTACAAACTACGACAGTCGAAGCAAATTCAGGCATTAGTATCTACAATATTTAATACTCCACGCACCTGTTACTACGTCACGCTACATCTGCTTTTATATGATCACATGGTGAGTTCGCACCAATACTTCGAACAACATTATTAGCATATTTCTACGCTATGCAAACGACATGTAAATTAACATTCTTTCAGCTATTTGTCAAACTCATAATGCAAAAGCAAACGCATTGTCGGGCGATTTTTGCAAGAGTAGATCTAGCTTATTGTGTATATGTGTGCAATAGCTTACCTAGCCTAATTAATTTGGCGTTTCAGTGTGACCCCTTTCACAGATCTGATATTTTATAACTGTCACACCATTTTGTAGAAGGCGGACAGCTATTAAATGTCAACCTGTACAATCGGTTTGCCTTCGAAGTGCAAGTAGCGAGACTATAGCTTACCCAGTGAAGTTACCATATAAAGGGAAATAACCAAAGTAACGTAAACATGTGTGTACAGAAAAGAACGGCTACTGGTTGTTAGTTGTTCCAGTTTTCAATACCACAACGTTTAATTTATAACGGAAACACACCGAAAAACGGCTTACGTGCTGCATTGTTCAGTCAAGTGTGTCTGTACAATTTTAAGTGTCCCTTCCATGGAAGGAACAATTAAAAAATAGAATTTACATGCTTTAACGCGAGTTGCCGGTGAAAAAAAAAATCCAAAATGATAAACAATATACTTAAACATAGAATACAAAAGTTATGACTAATCTCAACCACTTGAAAACATGTACATAGAAAGTTGAGAAAATTAGTTGAAAATATTGTTGAGCTTGCTTTGAGGGCACCGCTGCATTAAATGTTCTAACTGGAATTTCAAAAGCGTTTGTGCAGACGCTTAAGAATTCAGTAGCGTATCATTCCAAAAAGACATAGATACTTTACAGTAATTTATACTGGAACCCTTCTATTTGACGATTTGTTCTCAAATATTTCAAAAGCGTTTGCAACGCTTTGTTATTTGGTAGCATATTATTTCAAATCTACAGATATACATGACAGGAATTTATACTTGAACCTTTTTTATATGTCTATAGATACGTTCTACAATATGTTATTTCATACTGTTTGAAGAACTTAATTTTTTTCAACAAAATCTGAGAGCGAGCAGCTTTAAAGTAATTGAGATTTTTTTTCAGGTCAAGAATATCTACATTACTATTGGATTGGGCTGCGGTTTGATACAACAAATAATGAATTTCGCTGGACTGATGGAAGCACCGTAACATTTAATGGCTGGGGACCCGATAGGCCGGGTAGCCTAACAGGATGTTGCAATTACTTGAAATTTGGATCTGTAACCTGGGAATGGAATGCCCATTTTGATTGTGTTTACACAAAAGGTCCTTGCATTTGCAAAATTTCCTATTGAATTGTTTCCATAACGTGTATAAACTGTTTCTTGCATATCGGATCGGCATTTCCGGTGATTTTGCCCATGCCGGAAAAACCGGTCTGGCACCCCTCCTATGTTTCCCGCAGGTTTCTACAATTTATTCCCTCGAAATTGGAACCAAAATGCGGAAATGGAATTTCTGTTTTTCGCCCAATGTTGTTTCGTACCAAATGTATAGCTGAATTTGTAATTTTGCCACAATCTTTAAATAAACAGGACTAACAATGTTTACATAACAGAACTAAAAGCATTGATATCGTTAGTAAATAAATTGCAGCAAAGAGTGTGTAATTTAAGATAGCAAAGGCGATGGACAATACGATTCGGGACAGTATACTTTGAAGACGAATTGTACAGACAATATAAACAAAGAAGGATTTTGCAGACAATATGCACGAAGAAGTGTATTTAATTTTGCAGACAATATAGATTGTAAAAGAGATGGTGTTATATCTGTATATGAGAAACTTAAATGGTTGCTCAATTTTGATAATAATGATATGTGATAACATAATACAATTAAATATTTTACTTCTTTATCTATACCTTGTATGTAATTACAATGTACCTTTTTGGCCTTTTATCAAAATGCTACATTATTCTTGTTTATGTATATTCTGTTCCTAATTAAGTGTTTACGTGGTAATATTTAACTGAAACTATGATAGATAGCAGTTGAAGTCAAGAATTAAGACGAACCAAGTATAAACTAACAAAAATGGCATTAACACAAATACGGTAGGTCATATTATGGTATCGTATATTAGGGTTTTATAGTTGTACCGGTTTCCCGCATGACCAATGCCCCACGAAAAGGTAAGTTATATCAGGTTTCGGAGGATAGTGCAAGATATAGAAAGCGTCCCAATTCCAGAGACATCCCTGTGAGACGCCATGTGTATAGCACCCATACATGGGACCTCGGTTTAAGTGTCATTCGAAAGACTGTAAGAAATTAATTTAGATTACAATTCTCATGCTCTACAATCGGACTGTTCATATTATGATACCAGATGGCGCTTTAATAAGGGTTGGTCTAATATCCGAAAAGAGCTGTTGTGGCAAAAAGAGTACGAAAAGAAATTATTATTCTGTTACTGCTGAATAAGATAGATCAATAGACACATATTAACGTGTGTATAACAATTTTCAAATTTTTTACAGATGTTTCAACACATTTGGAATATAATAATTTTGTATCGTGCTCCCAGACCTGTTTTGAACATACAAAGAGAGGTAACTGGTACAAAAATGTCGAACATAAACGTTGAAGTTAGCTCCCATACACATGTTTTCCTGGTTATACAAGAATAGGTTCAAAGTCTTTTTTTCTTCTAATGTATGAAATTATGAATTTTGTTCGCAATTTGCTACTTATATAAATGATGTTTGCAAGTTGTTACCTTGAAAACTGAGTAGCAAAAGGAAGGAATAGCCTACATTCCATTCATTTTGAGATGATGCAACAGTACATAGAAAGGGGGGTTAAGGTGTCTGACGCTTATTATGGCGGTTGCAGGTTCTAGCCCAACTGGTGTCACGACCGTTCCTCCTAAAATTACGCCAGTTCTGGTTTTTCCAAAAAATTGTCATAACCTAGTAATGACGGAGAGCGTTTAATTACAAATATATACACTGTAGGATTAAATATATACACTGTAGGATTTTGCTTGACAAAAGTATACAGACAAAATCAGTCAGCCAGACAGTCTCTCACCGTCCGTCCGTTTGTGAGACAGTCAAGTCAATTTCAATCACTTAATTGCTAAATATATAAATATTTTCAAGACTGGTATAGTACTGTAAATCTGCATCTGGACCACACAACTTGGAGGCGATCTGGTAATGGCCCGTCCTAGTCCCCAAACTATAAAAAATGGATTAGCTGATTACATAAATTTAATAAGTCGGTGTGCTGAACATCCGATGAGGTCCAAAAACCTCCCTTCCCGACCGGAACTTTACTGATGTGCTAGGAAATATGTAGTTACTATAACCACAGATGGCATAAATTGAATAAAAATCATGTATGTTTGTGTCTTTTTTAAGAACAGAAGAGTAACTGTAACTGTATGTAACGGATACTAGCAAATAAAACACGTGTGTGTGCGTGCGTGCGTGTGTGCGTGCGTGATCCATGAAAATATTGTATAAACCAACTATTCTGAAAATATTGCCTGAATCACACCTGCTTTTAAATTAGCAAACTAGATGGGTGTTCAGTAGAACACTTGTGTCGCCCTCTTACGCTTTGTCAGAATAACCAATAATTTTGTGACAAAATCTAAGAACAAAAAGGGGCATAACTCTGTCAAATATGACCTTGACCTACAAAATTTGGCAGCATCATGACGTTTATGTCATAAACAATACAATTTGAAAGTTTGGTGAAGAAATCTTAAGAAATAGCAAAGGTATCGCCATCATTAAGTTTTCGTGACAAAATCTAAGTACAATAAGGGAAGTAACTCTGTCAAATGTGACCTTGACCTACAAACTTTGGCGGCATCACAACTCTTTTGACATAAGCAATACAATTTGAAAGTTTGATAAAGAAATCTTAAGAAATGGTAAAGTTATGGCAAAAATCTAAGTATAAAAAGGGGCTTAACTCTGTCAAATATGGCCTTGACCTACAAATTTGTCGGCATCATGACCCTAATGTCATAAGCAAGGCAATTTGAAAGTTAGATGAAGAAGTTTTAAGAAATGGCGAAGTTATAGCCAACGTTAAGTTTTCGTGACAAAATCTTAGTACAAAAAGGGGCATAACTCTGTCAAATATGACCTTGACCTACAAACTTTGGCGGCATCATGACCCTTTTGTCATAAGCAATACAATTGTAAAGTTTAATGAAGAAATCTTAAGAAATGGCAAAGTTATGGCCAACGTTAAGTTTGTGTGACGGACGGACCGACGGATGGACGGACAGACGGACAAAGCGATCCCTATGTATCGCCTTTTCTCCGAAAGGGCGACACAAAAAGTGTTTTAATATATATATATAATTGCCAGCGCGAAAAATAGACACGGCATTGAATAAACAATTCCCATATTAAAGTCCACATTGTCAATATTTCCAATAGAAAAACACAGATATATATCAAGTTGTTAAATTTGTTTATTGCGCCTGATCACGGACATACTGGAGCAAGACCGGTTTTTAGGGGCATATTTGAGTAATACAGATGTACACGGGCATACTGGAGTGTGACTGGTGTACACGCGCATACTGGAGTAAGACAGGTGTAGACGTGCATATTGGAGTAAGACAGATCTACACACGCATAGACGTGCATATTTGAGTAACACAGATGTACAAGCCCAACTGGAGTGAGACCGGTGTAGACGCACATATTGGAGTAAGACAGATGTTCATGCGCATACTGGAGTGTGACCGGTGTAGACGTGCATATTTGAGCACGACAGATGTTCACCGCATCCTTGAGTGTGACTGATGTGCACGGGCGTATTGGAGTAAGACATGCCAATACTTGAGTAAGACAGATGTACACACGCATACTCGAGTAGGACCGATGTATAGCACAAACTGGAGTAAGACCGATGCAAATGGTCATACTTGATTTGTTGGCCACAGTCACTCATGTGATAGCAGGACATGATATGGCGTACTAGAAGTAAAGTTATGCGTTCATTACAAATATGTTACAAAATTCAGTTGTTTGCTATTAAATTTTTCTAAGAGACATACCCTATGACTGATGCCAAATTAAACAAGAGGGCCAAGATGGCCCTATATCGCTCACCTTGGTACAAGTCCACTTGCCTGGTGGAAGATCACTAGATAATATGATATACCAAATAGGTTTTTTTATATACGTCTTTGTAAAACAAATGCCCCCCGGGCAAGGTCAATTTTGACCCCAGGGGCATAATTTGAACAAACTTTCAAGAGGTCTACTAGGCAATGCTACACGCCAACTATCTAAGCTCTAGGCCTTGCGGTTTCAGAGATTTGTAAAGTTTTTCCTTTATAAGCCTACATAAAACTAAATGACCGCCGTGCGGGGTCAATTTTGATCCGGGGGTCATAATTTGAACAGTCTTTGTAGAGGTCTACTAGCCAATGATACATGCCAAATATCTAAGCTCTATGCCTTGTGGTTTCAGAGAAGAAGATTTTTTAAGTTTTCCTATTAATTGCCATAGCAACCAGAGTTCAGCATGGAATGGAATTCTTTGAACATTTTTGGTAAAGCTTCATGCAAGGAACATTCATGCAGATTTTTATTAATATTGGCCTAGTGGTTTTAGAGAAGGTGTCATTTGAATCAAAATGTTGACGGACGACGGACAATCATCAATTAGAAAAGCTCACTATGGCGTAGCCAGGTAAGCTAAAAATCCCGAAACATAAATAATATCAATCTTTGTAAGTATAAGAACTATTTAGGAAATAGATTTCACCTTTGAGTGATATACCGGTTAGTATATCACTGTGGGGAGTTTAAATGCGTAGTAATCTAACCACGAAGGCCGAAGGCCTGAGTGATTAATTACGAAGCATCTACACGACACACAGTGATATAATAACCGGTATATCACTCAAAAATAAAATCTTTTTCCATTCTCACACGCTAATCTAAACAAAAACATGTTCGACGGTGTACTATTTGCTGCGCTTCTATGAAGTTGCTGTCTTGAAACTTGAAGTTTTCCGTGCATTCCTTTCATTTCGTGAATTTTTGGCTGTTCTTTTTACTCAACTAAAACGCTATTCGTCTTATTTTTGTTGTTTCTGATATTGCTGGCGATACCGGAAGTGTAGAAAATTTTACTACGATGTGTTTTACATCGCGTGAATTCATTCACAATAATACCAATCCAAGCGTAATAGCGCGTGCACACTCGTAGATGTCATGTGAAAATTACACGGGAGGAAATTTCAGCAGTCAAAAACAGTTCCGGACGCCTAGCGTGATATACTTAATAGTTTTATCACGCTCAAATCCTTCTTTGTGTATATAGGAAGAATTTCCAATAGTGTTAGAATGATAAATTCAGCGGTTTAAATACACTGTGGCACCGTAAACCAATCAATAGTCTTTTTATTAGAGTTGTTATACAATTAACGGGTGGATGCGATTCATTACAGAAAGCCTCGATATTGATTAATTGTGGTAAATTGAGGCATCTTTCGCCATAGATTCTTCTTTGAAATTGTATTTATTTATCAGTTTACGTCTATTGAACACATAATCTATGTTTCGAGAATATAATCTGCTAGATGTAGGGAGTGCCTCTTTAATGAATCGTGCGGAAAAAAGGTTGTCCTTATTCAGACGTATAGTTACCTATTTATACCTAGATTTTTATACTTTGAGCAATACCATTTCTGTTAATAGGTCTGTTTTACAGAATCTTGATCACATCATTAACACATTTGTTCAGGTGGCATTCAGCAAATATGTCAATATTTTTGACTCAATGTACTAGTGAAACAGTTCTTTTACAAATATATCTGTAAATTTATTATTCCGTTTGAGTATTGAAAAATCTAATGGGAATTTAAATGACTCTAGATCTAATTGTAGTTTGCCGCCGAAAGTGAAATATTAATGGATGATAATATCACTGATCATCTCATAAAACCGACAAAATACTTAAAATCAGTTCGATAAATTATTCATTAAAACAAAAATAATATCAAACAGGGAATGCCACATACCAAAAACGCAGCCTCCCCAAAACGAGCCCCATAGCACCCAGAAGTGCACACCACCAACCCACACACACCAAACACACACACACACACACGCACACACAATCATGTACACACACAAACATACACTACCAACACACACTAGCATACAAAGCAAACACACGAGGACAAAACGAACAATTAAAGGAACACAGTGGGGCACCGCCTTGGAACGGTCAGTGGCAAAAACACCACTGGGGAGCTTAAACCGGTTTATAGTGCGCACCCAACCTCACTCTTACCCCTACCATGTTCCAAAGTAACAGGACAGTGTAAATAAAAGTAATCCCTGCTAGGTGAATCTCTAACACACGCAATGGAAACAAAAGGCATAGTATGTAAAACACAAAAATGCTCGTGTATGAATATATAAAAAGCAAACCTTGAGAACCAAAAAACGTATGTACTCAATGCCTTTGCAGAAGGCAGAGCACCAAGAGAAACACCCTTAAGGGCCCGACGAAACAGGCCAGAGGACAGAAATCAAAACAGTTTCGTCCCAGTGGGATTTAAAAACTGCCCATCACAGAGTCCTCCCCCTCTTCCGTCAGACACAATCAAAGAGGGAAGCATAGCGTCCAACTGTAAACGGGTTGAACACCAAACATGCGGTGTGTCTCAAAACAGTTGGAAACTCTTTAACAATACGTTTTATAAATTTACAAATCAGTCCCTCTTGCCATAAAATCTTACTTAGTTTGTATACCGTATTCTTATAAATAGAGAGTTGTAAATACCTTCTCGAAAAATTGAAGCCCCATGTATCCTTAAATTGTTAGTTTTAATTAACAGGAGTTCCTGGGGATAAATAGTGTCCACCAATTGACCAAAATACGTGTTATCCATATTAAGAATATCATCCAGATAGCGTGATGTAGTTATTAAAAGCATTCCCGTTTGATATTATGTTTGTCTCTGCGTATCTGGACAAAACCAAATCAAAAATAATATCAAACAGGGAATGCCCTGTGAAACGTAGCCAAATATTGATTACGTTCATTGAAAGCCTCAACATGACTAAAGTCTCTTTCATAACCGAATATAATAAACAAAAATAATATCAAGCAAGGTGCATGCCCCATACCAAATGAAATTCGCAATCCTAAAATTAAAATCATCCCTCTTGCACACACCTAGATGCATACCATTGTCATAAACACACACAGCACACGCACACACGCAGCACACATACCCAAATAAATTAACACACCCGGATAAATATGTCCACCATTACACAAAAACGTATCCATATAACAATACCACCACACAGCGTGATGCATTAAAAAGCATAATGTCTGCCCACGTATCTGGAGAAAGACGAACAAGTCTCTTTCATAACTGAACACAAATCTGCGACAAGGGGTGCACAATTTGTTCCCATGGGAATACCGATTACTTGTCTGAAAACTGCATTCCCAAACCTTATATAAATGTTGTTCAATAAAAAGGAAAGGGCTTTACAAACTTCGTCACAGGTCCACATAGTATAATGTTTAACAATACAGCTAGTAAAAAAAGCTTTATCGAAATTGCAGGCGAGAAATGTAACATTCTCCCTGGCAAAAGTCTTTTGAATTAGGGCAGTTAGCTTGTCATTTATCAAATTATGTGGTAAAGTGGTATACAGAGTAGAAAAATCGTATGTACTGACTGAAGTTACTTTGTAATTATTAACTTTAAACTTATCCAGGATTTCGCCAGAATTTTTGATCGACCAATATAAATGTTTACCAGAGTTTTCGTATACTTTATCACAATATCTTTTCTCGTGGGCTTTTATAGCAGTTAGGCAAGATGTTAATAGTTTTGAAATATTTGTAGTGGTACAAGAGCTTGAATTAGCGATGAAACGAGCTTTATATGGTTGTTTATGTAATTTAGGAATCCAGTACATAGACGTAGGAAGTTTAATATGTTGATCATCTATACGAACTTTCAAATTAGAAACTTCACTGATGTGATCAGTGACCACATTTTGTTCAACGGAAGGACTCAATATATAAGCTTTAGTGCTATTTAGTTCGTTTTGTAAAACATTAATATAATGTAGGCGTCAAATGATGATAATATTGTTGGCCGCCTTGTCTGCTGGAACTAAGACATACTTAGAATGAAATTCTTGGATTTCCTTTTTCAGATGTCTTAAAGTAAACTTGGGTTTTGATGGAAGTAGGTGTTCATTTGTTTGGTAAAATTTTATACGAGAATCGACAATGTTAAAAATACTTTGTGTATATGTGTGTGTGTACATGATTGTGTGTGTGTGTGGTGTGTGTGTGTGTGTGTGTGTGTGTGTGTGTGTGTTTGTGTTGTGTTTTTTTGTGTTTTGTTTTTTTTTTTTTTTTTTTTTTTTTTTTTTTTTTTTTTTTTTTTTTTTTTTTTTTTTTTTTTTTTTGTTTCCAAGACGTTAATGCATTTGGATCAGCATTCTCACGACGACACCATTTAACACAAAAAGTTTCGATGGATTCCGCAATATGACCACGACAAGCATGAAAATCAATAGTAGAAGGAATTCTGTATTTTGGTCCTTTAAAGACGCTTGTCTTTAATAATATCAAAATTACCAGTGATGACATGACCGGCATCTGAATAGCAAAATTTCGAGTTTTTACATTCGCAGTAAGAAGGGGTATTTGTTTGAACATCTAGGTCGGAAACAATTTTATTGTAATTGAATATAACATTTCTAACAGGTGTTTTATATTTATAACAGATAATAGGAACTTCGGAGTTTCGGAAATACTTAGGCACAGAATCAATGACACGTCTATCACGAAATACACTGGGTACATCGATGAAGTCAATACCTTTATTAATGAAATGAATTTTAAGAAAATGTCTATCATGATCAGATTGAGTGTCAATGTGTGGACGGAGAACGTGTTGTGTGTAATTTTGGATAAGATATGACACAGTGTAAAACGGATCTGTTTGAATAACGTACTGGTCCGCTTCCTCGTCTAGTTTTTAAGAGACTGAATAGATAAAGATGTGAGACGAGAAAGCATTGAATGTCTACCAGAGTTTGAAAGAATTATATCGAGGTCTGCAACAGAAATATTGACTTTTGATTTGCGCTTAATATTACCATTGCGTCTAATTCCATGAGACCTAGATTTACGTTTCCTAATATTTAAAATTGAAAATATATCGATATCAGGGTTTTTAGAGATATTACCTTCTTGGTAAATATTATCATTTAAGCCCAACGGAAACGGTGAGTATAAATTTTTAATCCATTTGAATTCTGCTAAATGTCTGGCTTTTTGCCACTGTGTTTTTGCCACTGACCGTTCCAAGGCGGTACTCCACTATGTTCCTTTAATTGTTCGTTTTGTCCTCGTGTGCTTGCTTTGTATGCTAGTGTGTGTTGGTAGTGTATGTTTGTGTGTGTACATGATTGTGTGTGTTGGTGTGTGTGTTGTGTGTGTGTGCGTGTGTGTGTGTGTGTGTGTGTTGGTTGTGTGCACTTCTGAGTGCTGTGGGGCTCGTTTTGGGGAGGCTGCGTTTTTGGTACGTGGCATTCCCTGTTTGATATTATTTTTGTTTTTTTGATTTTAAAACTAGATGTACAATTTATATCATAGACGATTTGCTCTACTGGCTGAATGGTTACCTGATCAATTGTATGGCCAGATTTACGAAAGTGTTGATATAAAAATGTAGTGAATTTGTTCCGACTTCGCATTTTGTAAGAATGCTCGCGAAAACGAATTTTTAAAGATCGCCCAGTTTGCCCAACATACTGAATACCACAATTGGGTGCGTTTCAAGTCAGTACATAAATCATGTGGGACGTATTTCAATCAACGTCAGAGTTAAGTACCACATTAAAAGTTCTGCCGTTAACATTTGAGGTAATTGTAGACCTGTGCGATAAATGATTGATAAACAACCGCACCTCTTAGCATTGCACTTGTTAATAGAACGGTACCCTCTACATCTCTGCGGAAAATTTGTATGTTTTATTTTATATTTCTTCAGTATAGTAGAAGTTAAAGGTGATAACGAATACGTAGATTATTACGAAAAACAGCTGGAGAATTAAAATGAGTACGTGGAATATAAAATGACTGTGCAGAATGTAGCTTTAAAGGAGAAAGGCGGATAGATGGTGTATGTCTTAAAAAAGTACTGTTGTTATTAGGCAGATGTACAGAAGCCTGCTCGCTCTAAGTTGCCGTTGAAGAAATATTTTTTACAAAAATGACATACTTGTACATAAATATAAAACTAAAGGCTAGAATCAAAATATAAGCAAAATCTAGGTAGGAATTTGCAAACATCGATTGAAAATGATGGTTTTACGGCACCGCTAGTCTATATGTTTATACTAGAATTTCAAAAGCGTTTACAATGCTTTATTTGGTAGCGTATTATGGTATTTCAAATCTACAGATATACGTGACAGGAATTTATACTGGAACCTTTTTCATAATCATGACATTTCTTGGCAAAGCCACCCACACTAAACAATAATAATAATAATTTTTTATCGAAAGAAGGTAACACATACAGAAATATGAACGAATATTCATATGACTTAGTTTAAACAAGACCTTCTAAAAAGAAAACATGAAAAGAACATAAAGAAAACTTAAATTTAACATTTCAAAACATTTGAACTCCATATACTGTCAAACCTATGTTAAAGACCGCTATTAGTACAAAACAAATCAGGAGGGAAAGAGAAGATGTCATTTAAGAACTCATGTAAATGAAGTAAATGTGCTAATGATGACCATATAAACATATAGTGTAGTGGTGCCGTAAAACCAGTCTTTTTCAATCGATTTTTGCAAATTCCGTCTTAGATTTTACTTCTGTTGTTGATTCTTGCCTTTAGATTTGTATTTTGTATTAGTATGTTATTTTGTAAAATAAATACCTATTTTCAACGGCAACTAAGAGCGAGCAGCTTTAACTGTTTGAAATGTACGCAGTATAAAAGTTCTTTTGTTTATTATAAGTCTTATAAATGTAGAAATTGTTATGTTGTTATGAAGGTTATTTTAACAGTTCTGTTGCCTAATACTTAGTATATTCAATTCACTGAAAAATTGACTGATCGCAGTATCAAGCATACTAATAACTTCGTTAAATTTCTTAATGAATATGCAATCGAAAAGAGCAACAGAGATATACATAATATATCATTCGATTACTGACAATATTAAATGACGTATATAATCAATTGTAATGCTTGGTCCAAGTATTTTGGTTATAATGTGTAACACTTAATGATCTATAAGCATGTACTCCATCAACATAAAACGTAGTAAACTATCTCATTTAAAATAAAATATGTATTTGTGTTTTAGTTAAGCTATTTGTAAGATATAAGGTAATATCAATTGTCGTAACATGACACGAGGTATAGAACGTATCACATGCATTAATTACCATTACTGATAATGGTAGTTAATAATCAAAATAATATTAATATGTTATTTAAAGACTCATAAGGTTAGCGCAATATTGAAAATGTGCAATGGAATTGCCTCCTCCAAATAGTGTTACATTTGTTTTAAATGACTGTCCTTGTACTGTGATGGTATCCACAAATAATGAAAAAGGTATTTTTCTTACTTTGGGCCTTTGATAATAATTTAATATATATCAATATGTTTAAATGCACGCTTTCAGACTACAAATGCATCCCCAGTACATAAATTGAACTAGCATACATGTACTTATGGATATAAAATTGTGAGTCTTTAAAATTGTTACCATTATAATTGTTAATATTTGCTTATTGTAATATTTGCTTATTATACCCCCAAAACGAAGTTTAGGGGGGTATATAGGAGTCACCCGGTGGTTGGTCGGTCGGTCGGTCGGTCGGGCGGTCTGTTGCATTTTCCTTGTCCGGAGCATAACTTGAAAACTACTTGTTGGAATTCAATACAACTTCATACAATGATCAAGCACATTGAGAGGAAGTGCAGTGCACAAGAACTATAACTCCATCTTGACTAATTACAGAGTTATTGCCCTTCGTTAGTTTTCCTTGTCCGGAGCATAACTTTGAAAACTACTGGTTGGAATTCAATACAACTTCATACAATGGTCAAGCACATTGAGAGGAAGTGCAGTGCACAAGAACTATAACTCCATCTTGACTAATTACAGAGTTATTGCCCTTTGTTACTTTTCCTTGTCTGGAGCATAACTTGAAAACTACTGGTTGGAATTCAATACAACTTCATACAATGGTCAAGCACATTGAGAGGAAGTGCAGTGCAGAAGAACCATAACTCCATCTTGACTAATTACAGAGTTATTGCCCTTTGTTGCTTTTCCTTGTCCGGAGCATTACTTGAAAACTACTGGTTGGAATTCAATACAACTTCATACAATGGTCAAGCACATTGAGAGGAAGTGCAGTGTACAAGAACTATAACTCCATCTTGACTAATTACAGAGTTATTGCCCTTTGTTAGTTTTCCTTGTCCGGAGCATAACTTGAAAACTACTGGTTGGAATTCAATACAACTTCATACAATGATCAAGCACATTGAAAGGAAGTGCAGTGCACAAGAACTATAACTCCATCTTGACTAATTACAGAGTTATTGCCCTTTGTTACTTTTCCTTGTCCGGAGCATAACTTGAAAACTACTGGTTGGAATTCAGTACAATTTCATACAATGATGAAGCACAATGAGAGGAAGTGCAGTGTACAAGAACCATAACTCTATCTTGACTCATTTCAGAGTTATTGCCCTTTGTTACTTTTACTTGTCCGGATCATTATTCAAAAACTATTGGTTGGAATTCAATACAACTTCATACAATGGTCAAGCACAATGAGAGGAAGTGCAGTGTACAAGAACCATAACTCTATCTTGACAAATTACAGAGTTATTGCCAAGGACAATATCTCTTTTTCGTTTTTGCAAGGTATTCTGTTACTACGAACTTTCTCAGTTTATAAAGCAGTCTTTTGGGGGTATTAATCACATTTAGTGATAGCTCTAGTTGTAATTGAAACAGCAATATGATTTGTTGCGCCATATTTGTTTATATGCATTTGTATGCCACATGGGTCTCGGACCTTCTGGATCGAAATAAAATATATCATAACAGGTGTTACTGTAACAGGATTCACCTAATTAATTCCCATCTTGTTCTGTTTAATATTTATCCGAGATGAGGGATTAATAAAATTAATATTAATAACTGGTTTACCTGATTGCTAGTACATTTCTTTCAGGCTTAAGTTTTTGAACCATGACGTAGATCATTAGGAACGGTACATGCATAAGAAATAAGTTTTACAAAGTGATTTCTGTTGTTGACATGTACAAAATAAGATATAATTAACCGAAAGGATTTTTACTACGATAGTATAAAATATTTTTGCAGATTTCATCTATATTCAATGTGAATAAAACTGTTATACAAATTGTTATTTTTAAGTTATAACTATAGCAATTATTATTCTAGGAGAAGAAATCACTGATTAATGTGTTATTTAAAATTTTATTTAAAATTTTGATGGTCACTTTGAACGGTAATATCACTTTAAGAAAAATGCAAAAATGAAGCTGATAGCGTTGAGTTTATTTTAACAATGTTTTTAAGGTTACTGATAGCAACGCTATTGGTAAAAACTATTTGTGCACCGATGCACACAAATGAGGATGGTGTTACTACAAAATATAATATAAACTTTACAAAAAAATGTCAAACGGATGAGGGGAAAATTGTTACTCTACTGGGCTTATCAGCAGAACAATGTATACAAGAATGTGGGCTGCGAAAACATTGCATCGCGTTAAACTTTAAAAGACATGGTAACGTTTGTGAGCTGTTGTCATCGGAAGGTAAAGACTTGATGCGTACTGCAGGCTGCATTCATGTTCGTGCGTTGGATATAGAAATTTTACAGGTACAAAAAAAAATGTTTCGATAATGACTGATTGAAAACTATTGCAATTCCCAAAAATCAACAAAAATGTAAAAAACAGATTTGAGGTCACTCCCTATATGTAGCAGATTATATTTTCCGAAGATAAATAATGTAAAATGATAAAATATGTATAGATTAACTTTTTAGTTAAAGCTGCTCGCTCACAGTTAGGTTGCACTTTGCAAAAATCCATTGAAAATGTTGACAGGATTAGGTTAAAAGGCACTTTATACTGGGATGTTAAAAGCCTCTGTAACGCTTTTTTATTTGGTAGAGTATAATTTCAAATATACAGATATACTCGACGGGAATTTATACTGGAACCTTTTTATTTGACTTTTCGTTCTAAAATATATGTTATTTACAGAGCGTTTGGTGAACTTTATTGTTTCAACAAAATCTGAAAGCGAGCAGCTTTGAGTTAGTATGCTTGCTAATATTCTGTTATAGTACAGTTTTGAAGTCACACATAGAGAGTGCCTCTTTAACATTGATGTCTAGCTGGCAAAATAGTTTCATACTCTATTTACGTGTTCACAGAAACCATGCGATGATTGTGAATATGGAAAGGTATGCGACACGGTTTCCAAACAGTGTATATATAAAGGTAATCTAATTATTACTGTATCACCTTTTTTACTAGATATTTATTATACCCCTAAAACGAAGTTTAGGGGGGTATATAGGAGTCACCCGGTGGTTGGTCGGTCGGTTGGTCGGTCGGTCGGGCGGTCTGTTGCATTTTCCTTGTCCGGAGCATAACTTGAAAACTACTAGTTGGAATTCAATACAACTTCATACAATGGTCAAGCACATTGAGAGGAAGTGCAGTGCACAAGAACTATAACTCCATCTTCACTAATTACAGAGTTATTGCCCTTTGTTACTTTTCCTTGTCCGGAGCATAACTTGAAAACTACTAGTTGGAATTCAATACAACTTCATACAATGGTCAAGCACATTGAGAGGAAGTGCAGTGCACAAGAACTATAACTCCATCTTCACTAATTACAGAGTTATTGCCCTTTGTTACTTTTCCTTGTCCGGAGCATAACTTGAAAACTACTAGTTGGAATTCAATACAACTTCATACAATGGTCAAGCACATTGAGAGGAAGTGCAGTGCACAAGAACTATAACTCCATCTTGACTAATTACTGAGTTATTGCCCTTTGTTACTTTTCCTTGTCCGGAGCATAACTTGAAAACTACTAGTTGGAATTCAATACAACTTCATACAATGATCAAGCACACTCAGAGGAAGTGCAGTGTACAATAACCATAACTCTATCTTGAATATTTACTGAGTTATTGCCCTTTGTTACTTTTCCTTGTCCGAAGCATAACTTGAAAACTACTTGTTGGAATTCAGTACAACCTCATACAATGGTCAAGTACATTTAGAGGAAGTGCAGTGCACAGGAACCATAACTCAATTTGACTCATTACAGAGTTATTACCCTTTGTTACTTTTCCTTGTCCGGAGCATAATTTGAAAACTTCTCGTTGGAATTGAATACAACTTCATACAATGGTCAAGCACAGTGAGAGGGAGTGCAGTGCACAGGAACCATAACTCCATCTTGACTAATTACAGTGTTATTGCCCTTTGTTACTTTTCCCTGTCTGGAGCATTTTTCGAAAACTACAAGTTGGAATTCAATACAACTTCATACAATGGTCAAGCACAATGAGAGGAACTTCTAAGAACAATATCTCTTTTTAGTTTGTTTGCAAGGTATTATGTTACTACGAACTTCTTCAGTTTATAAAGCAATCCTTTTGGGGGTATTAATCACATTTAGTGATAGCTCTAGTTTATAAATAGAAATACACGTATCCGCTTAGCAGAAGTGTTATGCTTTGTTGACACTATGTTTCCGGTTTTTGTTTGTAATAAAGAACGGACAGACTCCCTAATGTGTCATTGTGGGTTTTAATGCATATAGGATACAGAGTCTAACAATATTTCTGGGGTGCAGATTAAAGCATTCGGTGGTACATATACATACAAAACTAAACATGCCGTACCTGATTTTTTGAGAAACAAAAGGTGGTTATACTTAATATATTTTTTTAAAAGCTTTCTGGGTTACAGTTGGACGCTATGCTTCCCTCTTTGATTGTGTCTGACGGAAGAGGGGGAGGACTCTGTGATGGGCAGTTTTTAAATCCCACTGGGACGAAACTGTTTTGATTTCTGTCCTCTGGCCTGTTTCGTCGGGCCCTTAAGGGTGTTTCTCTTGGTGCTCTGCCTTCTGCAAAGGCATTGAGTACATACGTTTTTTGGTTCTCAAGGTTTGCTTTTTATATATTTATACACGAGCATTTTTGTGTTTTACATACCATGCCTTTTGTTTCCATTGCGTGTGTTAGAGATTCACCTAGCAGGGATTACTTTTATTTACACTGTCCTGTGACTTTGGAACATGGTGGGGGTAAGAGTGAGGTTGGGTGCGCACCATAAACCGGTTTAAGCTCCCCAGTGGTGTTTTTGCCACTGACCGTTCCAAGGCGGTGCCCCACTGTGTTCCTTTAATTGTTCGTTTTGTCCTCGTGTGTTTGCTTTGTATGCTAGTGTGTGTTGGTAGTGTATATGTGTGTGTGTATGTGTGTTGGTGGTGTGCACTTCTGGGTGCTGTGGGGTTCGTTTTGGGGAGGCTGCGTTTTTGGTACGTGGCATTCCCTGTTTGATATTATTTTTGTTTTTTTTTTTTCTAAAAATTGTCCATTTACCTTTTGGGGTGCGATGTCTGAATGCATGAGGAGTTCTTTTGCATACTTTCTTTTGGACGACCAACACAAACCGTTAAATGTCGGGGGTTATTTTAATTGTTTCAGGAGGAGAGTAGAGCCAAGGTAAACCGTTCAGATGGTGAACCCCATAAGCTAGCCTAATTAATTTGGCGTTTCAGTGTGACCCCTTTCACAGATCTGATTTTTATAACTGTCACACCTAGAAGGTGAACAACTATAAAATATCGGCTTATAAATTCGGTTTGCCTTCGAAGTCGAATAGTTAGACTACCCATAAGCAACAAAAAAAACCACATACAGTCTCTGTGCTGGCAATGCATCCGACACCGTCACTTCAGTGGTAGCGTTAAAACATACATAATGGGATCAATAAACGTAAAATCGACATAGCGACCTTCAATACATTGCTTATCACGCATTGAATTGGTACTTCCTACAACTACCAGTATATGTTCTTCTAACAAAGATAATGTGTTTAATAAACGTACATTGATGAATGTAAATACAATTTTAAACCACAATAGGAAAATGTGTCATTTAAGCACAAATTATCAACATAGAGGCCTTCGATAACATTGTATTTATTTATCATTTTACGTTCATTGAACATATTATTTAGGATTGGATAATATTAATATCTGCTAGGTGTAGGTAGTGCCCCTTTAATACAACATGTATCTGATGCTTTTATATTGAAGAGTGCTTCAGTTCTGCATCGATTAATAATGGGAAGATATTAGGAAATGTGAACGACATTGGAGCTTTGATAAGATTTAAGTGTAGCCATGGATATTCAGAGAGGAACGGCGTAACAAATGCTGCATGTCTTCATTCAGGGCAGTGGAGTGCGGTTGCAAATTGTAGTAAGTTGACAAATGTGTTTAGTCTGAATATATAAAATATAACTATTTTCCTTGTAAGGTACAGTTCTATTAGCTTGTTTTACATTGTTGAACGCAATAAGACTTGTTGATTTCCTTTCCTTTACCTGAACTGATTTCTAGTATCTAACCCACTTTGTTTAAGTTAAATTGTATCCACATCGACTAAGAATATAATAAGCCTTTGAACAGATACTTAAATTATGCAAGACAAATGTATACAAAAAAGTACACATGCTGTCGATCCTAGGTACAATTTGGAAGTTGGTCAGTGCTAAGAATTGATATTTAAAGGAAGGGACATACCCTATATTTGATGCCAAACTAAACAATCTCCAAAACAGAAATAATAAAATCTTTGGAACTTAACTTAAAAGTTTCAGCAATTATCGATAAAGTCAGCGGTTACAAATATACTGCAGTACCGTAAGCCATTCAATAAACTTTGAAGAGTTGTTGTTGTACAATTAATGGGTATCTGCGATTAAATATTACAGAAAGCCTATATATTGATTGATGATTAATGTTTGAAATTGTATTCATTTATCATTTTACGTTCATTTAACATATAATCTATGTTTCGAAAATATATATTCTGCTAGATGTAGGGAGTGCCTCTTTAGCAATGTACAAACCCCTTTTTACTGTCTGCAAGACGAATAATTCATATCCCTTTACTTTCTTGGAGAAAATAAGAATTATTAAAAGGTTAGGCTACATTTTCATGAATCTTGGTCAGTATAATTATATCCCCGCCTTGGCGGAGGGGATATAGTAACGGGCTCCGTCCGTCCGTCACACTTTTGTCCGGAGCATAACTCAAAAAGTACTGAAGGGAATTACTTGAAACATTACACACAGACAGAGAACATAGAGAGGTAGTGCAATGCCCAAGAACCATAACTCTACCATGCCTATTTTTAAATAACTTCCCTTTGTTACATGTTCTTGATTTTTCATGTCCGGAGCATTACTCCAAAAGTACTGAAGGGAACTACTTGAAACTTAATACAGTGATATAATACAATAAGGGGAAGTGCAATGCCTAAGAACCATAACTCTATCTTTCCTATTGTTTAATTACTCCCCTTTGTTACATTTTCTTGATTGTTCTTGTCCGGAGCATAACTCCAAAAGTACTAAAGGGAATTACTTGAAACTTAATACAATGATAGAGTACAATGAGGGAAAGTACATGCCAAAGAACCATAACTCTACCTTGTCTAATTTTACAACGCCAATTGCTAATATTTTATTAAATTAGAAACTACCATATCCATTCCTCCCAGCTCAAATTTCTTGGTCATAGAAAGAGCACTTGGCGGGGTATGGCCATGTCTAACACGGCTCTTGTTATCTTAATAAAGTATAAATCGAGTTTAAATATATGTCATATGATTTCAAAAACTATGTCACCTGGTTAAAAATCGTGTGTATGCCAGACAGATGACATACAACCGAATCATCATGAAAGCCGGTTAGAATGTTTGCGTGGATCACCTTGGATAAAAAACTAGGTCACCAGGTCAATTCAGATGAAAAACTTGTTGGTACTCTTGAAGTCACATTTTTAGCCAATCATCATGTAAATTGGCCAGAAGCTTAGTCTATTTAAGTTCAAACAGACTGTTGAAGATATATAGTTTAGGATTGAAGATATACTGTCATAAGTAGGTATCATGTGAGCGATATGTGTATGGCCATTATGGCCATTTTCTTATAATATTGTTAGCTTATTCATTTGTCTTTGTGTATGTGTGTATGTGTACATGATTGTGTGTGTGTGTGTGTGTGTGTGTGTGTGTGTTGTGTGTGTTGGTGGTGTGCACTTCTGGGTGCTGTGGGGCTCGTTTTGGGGAGGCTGCGTGGCATTCCCTGTTTGATATTATTTTTGTTTTGAAAGCATCTAGTTTACAGATTAAAAGAATAGTAATTATTACTGGCTTATCATAGCATGTACTTCTGCACATATGTTTTGATAATATTATCTCTTGTTGAAAAGATTTTTTTATTAAATTTTTTGAGCGAGCAGCTTAAATGTAGAAGAATATGTTTGCATCAGTAACACAAGTTAACATCTACATACTATATTACAATGTAGCAACTTTGAATGGGAAAACCATTGTTAAAGCAAATGACCCCCGGGTAGGGTCAGTTTCGATACGGGGTCATGATTTGAACAATAGTTGGTAGAGGTTTACTAGACAATGCTACATGCAAAATATATAAGCTTTACTGTAGGCCTTTCAGTTTCAGACAAGATTGTTAAAGTTTTTTCTATATATGCATATATAAAATCAAGTAACCCCAGGGTCGACATGGCAATTCTTATTGAAACACCGTATTGATATTAAAGCTGCTCGCTCTCAGTTACAGTTGATTTTTTAGCTCACCTGGCACATAGTGCCAGAGTGAGCTATTAGGATCGCATTCCGTCCGGCGTCCGTCGTTCGTCGTCCGTCCGTCCGTCCGTCCACCATTTCCTTCAAACGACATCTCTGAAACCACTGGGCCAATGTTGATGAGACTTTGCAGAGATGTTTCTTGCATGAAGCTCTATCAAAGTTGTTCAAAGAATTCCATTCCATGCAGAACTCTGGTTGCTATGGCAACAAATAGGAAAAACTTTAAAAATCTTCTTCTCTGAAACCACAAGGCCTAGAGCTTAGATATTTGGCATGTAGCATTGTCTAGTAGACCTCTACCAAGATTGTTCAAATTATGAACCCCGGGTCTAAATTGACCCCGCGCGGGTGGGCACTTAGTTTTTGCATAGGCATACATAGGAAAAACTTTAAAAATCTTCTTCTCTGAAACCAAAAAGCTTAGAGCTAAGATATTTGGCATGTTGCATTGTCTAGTGGACCTCTACCAAGATTGTTCAAATTATGACCCCCGGGTCAAAACTGACCACGCACCGGGGGTCACATAGTTTTGCATAGGAATATATAGGAAAAACTTTAAAATCTTCTTCTCTGAAACCAAAAGGCCTAGAGCTAAGATATTTAGCATGTAGCATTGGCTAGTGAACCTCTACCAAGATTGTTCAAATTATGAGCCCCGGATCAAAATTGACCCCGCACAGGGGGTCACTTAGTTTTACATAGGCTTATATAGGAAAAACTTTAAAAATCTTCTTCTCTGAAACCAAAAGGCCTAGAGCTTAGATATGTGGCATGTAGCATTGGCTAGTGAACCTCTTCGAAGATTGTTCAAATTATGACCCTCGGATCAAAATTGACCCCGCACCGGGGGTCACTTAGTTTTACATAGGCTTATATAGTAAAAACTTTAAAAATCCTCTTCTTTGAAACCACAAGGCCTAGAGCTTAGATATTTGGCATGTAGCATTGGCTAGTGGACCTCTACCAAGATTGTTCAAATTATGACCCCTGGGTCAAAATTGACCCCGCACCGGGGGTCACTTAGTTTTACATAGGCTTATATAGGGAAAACTTTAAAAATCTTTTTCTCTAAAACCACAAGGCCTAGAGCTTAGATATTTGGCATGTAGCATTACCTAGTAGACCTCTTCAAAGTTTGTTCAAATTATGCCCCTGGGGTCAAAATTGACTTTGCCCGGGGGGGGGGGAGATCATTTGTTTTACAAAGGCGTATATAGGAAAACTTATTTGGTATATAACATTATCTAGTGATCTTCCACCAGGCAAGTGGACTTGTACCAAGGTGAGCGATATAGGGCCATCTTGGCCCTCTTGTTTTAATTGCCATACTTATTCATAAATACAAAACTAAAGGCTAGAATCAAACTATAAGCAAAAATCAAGGTAGGAATTTGCAGTAATCGATTGAAAACGCTACACTATATGTTTATATTAAACTTTTAAAAGCGTTTGCAACGGTTTTGAATTTGGAAGCGTATATTTTGAAATTTATATATATCCGTGACAGGAATTTATACTGGAGCCATGTTATGACCATGTGTTCTAAAATACATTATGTACATATAGTTTGGGGAACATTATTTTTTTACCAAAATCTTAGAGCGAGCAGCTTTAAACAATAATATTGATCTAATTTGAAAGCAAAATAGGTTCATTAAATAATTCATCAAGTGTTTACATTGATGTATGGAGTTATGACCATGTAATTCAACAAATCTATTATTTTGATAAATGATTAAAGAGGCACTCGCTAAAACGGGTTTCATATTGAATAATTTCAAAAGCATCTGCAAGTAGTATTATTTGATCTAGAGAAATAAGCTTGGTATAGGAAGTACAAGCTAGGTGTAAGGAGTACAAGCTAGGTGTAGGGAGTACCCCTTTCAATAAGATAAAATGGAAACAATGACATGTATGGGCGTTTCCAGCATATTTCGGTCATCAATAACTGCATGTTTACCTAGAAAACCCCCACATTAATCATATTTTTCCTCATTTTGCTTGTGAAGCAGTTTTATTTAACGGTCAATATTTTGATCAAAACCTGTCTTTCGGGTTCATAGTATTGTACCAAGGTTTCATCACCAGTACATCATTTGAAGATTTCTTTTAGGTTAAGTTATGATACTTAAGTTATAATACTTTCAAAGATTCTATTATTTATATTTTGGAAGTTACTTAAGTTTGACATCAGTTATATGGTATGTCCCTTAAATATAGCATCCTGCATTGTAATAATTGAGTACAAAAAAAAAAAAAAAAAAAAAAAAATAATAATAATATCAAACAGGGAATGCCACGTACCAAAAACGCAGCCTCCCCAAAACGAGCCCCACAGCACCCAGAAGTGCACACCACCAACACACACTAATAAGGTAAGATATATCTTGGACTGTTCTTTCAACATGATTTAGGATGAGAACTGTACACTGCCCGGAAATGGTTATCATTCTCTAATGAAAAGGCAAATCGTTTGATCTTCACATACCGAGGCCGACATTCGAATCATGTAACGTGATCACACTTGCTGTTTCAGGTTGTCCATCGGGATGGGAAAGCTTTAAAGACTCTTGCTACTTGTTTTCGGCAGAATTCAGAGGATGGGAAGACGCAAAGGTAAAGCAACATATTATCAATTTGCGAATTCGGTGCGTGTGTCCGATATGCAAGAATTATACCTTTGGTTACGTTCCACTCTTACCCGTCACATAGTTAACGAAGATCAAGATCAAAGGGCAGCTTTTCTGCGCCCTTATTGAATAAAAATAATACTGTATTGACTTTAAATAGTATCAAGTGGAGCTGAACACTTAAAGCTGCTCGCTCTAGATTTTGGTAAAAAAATAAAAGTCTTCAAATTGTATCAAAAAATATTTTAGAACATTAAGTCATAGAAAATATAGTGTAGCGGTGCCGTAAATCCAGCATTTTCAGTGTTATTTTTGCAAATTCCTGCTAAGATTTCTGCTTATATTATTAATTCGAGCCATTTGTTTTACATTTTACGTGACAGTACAACATTGTTGAAAATTTTAATTTTTGAACGGAAACTGTGAGCGAACAGCTTTAATGTTCAATGATCACTTTGGATGTTGTAACAACGTACGTTATAGTCATAATTATTTAACCGAGAAAAATGCACTATCTGTGAAATTAACAATTAATTATTCATAACAAACATTTCCTAGTTTTGCTTGTTAATCGATTACCGTATATCTTTTTGTACATAAAAACGCATTTCTAACATAGCTTCTTTAATTCGAAAGTACATGTTAATAGTATAGCGTTGTATTTTCAAAAAAAGATCTTTGCTCACAATTTCAGTTAAACAAAAATTAAATAGCTAAAAGTTTTACAATTCACGTATGAGTATATCAATGTTAATTTGTTTTTCAACGGCAACTGTGAGCGAGCAGCTTTAAAGCGCACATCACTTTAAATACAAATTTGCTATACTTCTCTTTCTTATAAAGTGCCTTGATCAATTAGTAACATTTGATATATCGTATTTAACCTGGGGCTTAATTAATTTCATCTGTACCATATAATGTGTTCATTGTTGTAGGCTATAAGCATTGTCTAATGCTGTAAGTTGAACAAGTTCGTATTTTACTATAAATACTTAATCTTGACTTCCCTGTATTAATAATGATAGTAATGAAGGAAACATATAAGACCATGAAGACCATGAATACAATTCAACCTTATTTACGCTATGGCCTTCAAAGAAAATAATCACAAAGTAAACAAAATAATAAAAAGAATTTATACAAAAACCACACGAACTATATAATTTACGAACACCATCATACTACAAGATCAATTAATATTCAGTCTTCTCTCATACTTGGCAAGCACTCTGTCTGGTATGAACTAAACTGTAGATGAAGTTGTTACTTTTTTTAAAGTATATGAACTGTTGATTTTTTTCATAATATCTGGAATCACGTGCCGAGTCTTCAAAAGTATGTGTAGACCTTTAAAATAATGAGTAGACTTCCGCGGACTTCGAGACGTCAATTCAATAATAGTTTCGCATATTTTCTCTGCGTTTTATGAGGTAGACTATGTAGACTAATGTTTCGGCCAATATATAGTTTTGTGGACCTGTTACAAAAGTGATCTTGACCGAGGACGAATTCGTTTAATTTTGCATATCTGCTAAAAAAATATTCTTGTATCTACCTTGAATTTAGCCCTTGGTCAATATGACTTTTTAACACGTCCGCAAAACCATATATTGACCTCAACATTTGTCGGTAGTTTTATTTCATACAATAGGCTTACGTTCCTTATTATACACCTTTGGTTTGTTCCTTACAGGTATTCTGTGAATCACAAAAGGCTCACTTGTTAAAAGTTGATGACTCTGAAGAAGACGACTACATAAGAAGCGTTATATCAGGTATATATCATACACTAATTTACTACAGTCAAACCTGTGGTAAATATCACCTCCGTATAAAGACCACCTTGCCAGTAAAGACCAGCAGGGGGTGGCGGGGGCGGGGATCGTGCAATATCAAACTAATATGGAAACAACTGCGAATATAGACCACCGCCCCTGCGAAATTGTGTTCTTATGTTTAGGAACAGTTCTTGAATTGTTCTAGAACGTTAAGTACAGTTCTTGAACATACCACAACCGTTCTAAACAGCTATTCAAGAACATCGGTACTTGAACTGTTCTGTTCAAGAACATCGTTTTAGAACAGTTCTTGCATTTTTAGCTCACATGGCTTTGCCAGGATGAGCTTTCCTGATGGATGATTGTCCGTCGTCTGTCGTCCGTCAACATTTTGATTGAAATGACATCTCCTCTGAAACCATTTCGTCTCAGTGCCTTCAGATGACGTCGAATTGAAGAAAATCAATTGCACGCGGTTTATACAGGAATATTATATAAATATCACATGCACTTGAGGGTGATAGCAGATATTGTGAACCCTTGAAAAGTAATGTCAACCTAGGCAAGTGCATGTGATATTTATTGTATTATACCGAAAAACTACGAGTTAAGTCTTTGCTCTCGTCTAAGTTATTCAAATCAGACTCCGACACCGCAGCATAACGCTGATGTTGTTGAAATTCAGCCATTTTGGTAGTCTGACACATCTGAAAACGTTCATTGATCCAGACGCTATTAATTTAATAAGCGCCTGAGAGGAAATTTTATTGGGAGCCCAATAATCTATTTTTAGGCTTACATTTTTTTGTTCATCGACGGTATGGGAATTTTATAAAGGGAAAAGCACGCGAGGTATAATAATACTAAATATGATAATATTGCGTGCAGAAGTTCAAAACCGGTTTCAACATAGGCTAATAATAAATAAATGAAGTTTTATCATTGTATTACCCTCCAAACATATCATATTTGACGGTAAAAATGACGTTAAAACATAGCAAATACTATGAAATATGTCAGAAATGGCATATACTGAGTAATGTCTATAAGTGATATATAACAGCAAAATACCTATTTTTAGGAATTAAAACCAATGTTTTCAGACTATCTCTATATTCATTTGCAATAAAATTCCCTTTTTTATGAGTGTAGTGGTTTGCCTTTGAGACTCTGGATTTAAAAATGTCTTAAAATTTGGATGGTCACTTTGAGCGGTAATATCACATTAAGAATTTCTATGAAATACAGAATGTGCATGTTAGTGATTTGCATAATTGTAATTTATTTTCAGTTCAGCAATATAAATCTTTCTACTGGCTTGGTGGACGCTTTGACGTAAACAACAACGACTTTCGGTGGACTGACGGCACTGCTGTAACGTTTAATGGTTGGGCACCCAATAAGCCGAGTAGCAGCAAAGGGTGTATCGATTATTTGAAACATGGAAATCCACCGTGGCAATGGAACAACCATTTTGACTGTGTAACACAGAAGGACCAAGCATTTGCGAAATTAATTGAACTGTTTAAATGGGCACTACCTAGTTCTAGCAGATTATATTTTCCGATTATGAATAATGTGCTCAGTTAAAGTAAAGTGATACATGTATATGCATTTTTAGAGAAAAACGAATATCGAAAACTGCTTCGTTTAACTTGATAGTAGAGCTTAAACTTTTAGGTTAAGTTACAATACTTGCACATTTTTTATTACATTTGTACTTTTGCTTTTGAAGTTATTTAATTGGACATCAGTTTTAAGGAGTGCCTCTTTAACTGTTTCATTCAAGAGTGCCTGGCAATTTTGCATAGGAATTAGAGCAACGAATGAAGGTATACATGATACTAAATATGATAATATCCCCTCCGCCAAGAGGGGTTCACAACCGAGACTGCAACATATCATTTTTGACGGTAAAAATCAAGACGTCTGTAAAACATAGTAAATACAACCAAATATGTAACTAGAACTGGCACTAATTGATGAGTAATCTCTATAATTGACCGCTATATCAACAGCAAAATACCTATGTTATTGGAATTAAACACCAATAAGTTTTAGTCTGTCTCAATATTCAGTTATGTTCATTAAAATTCCCTTTTTTATGAGTGTAGTGGTCATTGCCTTTGAGACTCTGGATTTAAAAATGTCTTAAAATTTAGGATGGTCACTTTGAGCGGTAATATTACATTAAGGGCAATTTCTATGAAATACAGAATGTGCATGTTATGTGATTTGCACTAATTCTAATTTATTTCCAGTTAATGCAGTATATTGAATTCCTTTCCATTGGCTTGTGCACGCTTACTCCGGACAGTAAACAACAACGACTTTAGGGGAATAACCTGGAATTGCTGTAACGTTTAATGGTTTTTAAACAGGGCACTCCAATCATGCCGAGTAGCAGCATGAAGGGTGTATTGATTATTCCAAAGTGGATTTCCATTGTGCCCCGCAATGGAACAACCATTTTGACCGTGTAGACACAGAAGGACCAAGCATTTGGGAACTCTAATCCCCTGAACTTCGTTTGGGAAATACTGGCATATCTTGTTTTATCTTAGATTATATTTTCCGACTTACTGAATAATGTGTTCAGTTAAAGTAAAATGATATATGCATTTCTTAGACGTAAAACGAATATCGATAACTGCTTCTTTTTAACTTGATTGTAGAGCTTAAGACTTTTAGGTTAAGGTTACAATACTTGCATTTTTATTACATTTGTACTTTTGCTTTTGAAGTTATTTAATTGGACATCAGTTTTAAGGAGTGCCTCTTTAACTGTTTCATTCAAGAGTGCCTTGCTTTGCGTAGGAATTAGAGCGAACTGAATGAAGTTGTGTACTTGATAAAATATACCATATCCTTCCTTCCAAGACGGGGGGACAACAACAAGAAGACTGAAACAGCATCAGTTTTATTTAGAGAGACATCAAGACATCTGTATAATATATAAACCAAACCAAACTTAACTAGACCTATCACTAAATGTGATGAATATCCCCGAAAGACCGCTTTTATCAACTGAAGTAGTTAGTAGTTACCTTGCAAAAACACTAAAATAATGTTATGGTTCTTGTCAAGATAGAGTTATGGTTCTTGAACAAATTTCCTCGCATACTTGTAGCTTGATTCCCATTGTAGGAATTTGTATTTAATTTCCAGACCAATATACTCCAAAGTTATGCTTCCGGACAAGGAAATTAATAAAGGGCAATAACTCTGAAATAACTTCAATATATACTTACTTGCTACTTGTACACTGTACTTCCCTTTTCTAATTTCTGGTTGACCATTTAATGAAGTTGTATTGACTTCAAACCATTAGTTTCCAAGTTTAACCTTGGACAAGGAAAAGTAACAAAGGGCAATAACTCTGTACTTACTCAAGTTAGAGTTATGGTCCTTTTATACAATGCATTTCCTCTCATTGTGCTAGAACATATGTATGAAGTTGAGGTATTTTCTTCACTTAATCAGATAGTTTTCATGTTATGAACGGACAAGGAAAGGTAACAAAGGGTAATAACTCTGTAATTAGTCAAGATTGAGTTATAGTTCGTGTGCACTGCACTTTTTCTCAATGTGCTTGACCATTGTTTGAAGTTGTATTAAATTCAAATCAGTAGATTTCAAGTTATGCTCCGGACAAGGAAAAGTAACAAATAGTAATAACTCTGCTATTTGAGTCAAGATGGAATGTCATACTTATACTGATACTGCACTTACTCTCAATTTGCCTTCTCTTCATATATCCCCCTTAACTTCTTTTCAGCGTATAATAAACGAGTTTAGTCCTGTGCATTTGGATCCTGGTTTATTTCTACTAGATCTACCGATATAATGTGTTCGTTACATTGTGTCACTGTGTCACATTTCCTAAACTTTAAACAAAAGATCAGGAGCCTCCTTTTTGCAAAGGCATCACCGACCGCTTTAGCTTCATTTTCTCTCTATAAATCTAAGAAGGCATAGACCAGTTTCAGGAAACAACGTGTCATACTACGTGGACAGTCAACATCTCAAGCAGACGTGACATCCGGTGTCCCACACGTCAGAGTAAACGGGGCACTTTAATTCTTGGCATTCATGAATGACTTGCCCGAGTGTACCTCATCTAACACTAGACTATCCGCAGATGATGGTCTACTTCACAAGGATGCTCAAGCCCTCCAGAAAGATCTTGAATCACTGGAGAAGTGGGAAGATGAGTGACAAATGAGGTTCAATCCAGAGATATTAAAAGTTATCAACATATGCACCAGTGTAAGGTGCATACGTCCACACCAGTACACTTTACATGGATAAGTACTAGAGGCAGTTGACAGCGCCAAGAATGTATAGATGCATTTCTCATTTTGGAAATTGAGAAAGCTAACAAACAACAATAAGTCTATTGAACTTCAGCATAGCATGCGAACAAGGAGAAATTACCATACCCTGATTTGAAAACAAATATCGTCGTTCTCAAGCACATGTTTAAGCTGCTCGCTCTCAGGGGCCGTTGAAAAAAATAATTTTCTAAGATGACATACTTATACATGTGAAAGGTACATAAATATAAAACTAAAGGCTAGAATCAACAAAAGAAGTTAAAATATAGGTAGGAATTTGCAAAAATCGATTGAAAATGCTGTTTGTACGGCACTGCTACACTATATGTTTATATTTGAATTTCAAAAGCGTTTGCAACGCTTTATTGATTATTTATTTCTATTTATCATTTTACGTTCATTGAACATGTAATCTATATTTCGAGAATACAATCGGCTAAATGTATGTCCCCTTAAATGTTTCTTGAAAGAGAAAAAAGGCGCCAAACTGGATCTTTCGAAACGTATACTTTGTTGTCCTTGGTATACGCGTTGCTACCATTTGTTATTGTATCCTCTTTGAAATTATTGGATCGGTACCGGAATAAGCAGTGTACCGCCCCTTGCCTTATGAAACAGGGCCCCAAACTGTGTATTCTTTTTTTCTATTATAGTTATTTATAATAAATCATGTTGCAAAAAAGAAAAACGAACCGTTATGTCAGGTTTCTGGACAGTACGAGATCACTTTTGTATTCAACGAGGTGTTGTCCGGGGCCGACTCTAGCGTCATTGATTATTGGCTAGCCCGTTTCGGTATCTTTTGATTTGAACTTCGTTGGTATGGACGCGTTGCTAACCAACTTTGTTATAATGTGCCCAATCAGAATCTAATTATTGACTGTTTCGGTACCTAAGCAGTCTACTGCCCGGGGCCTCTAAACACTAAATGAATTTTTATATTGTTATAGTTGGGTTTATACATACATCATGTTGCAAAAAAGAAAACGACACGTTATGTCAAGGTTTTGGACAGTACGAAGATCAACTTTTATTAACGAGGTGTTGACAGGGCCGGACATCTAGCGTCATTATTACTTGGCTAGCGTTTCGTACCGGATAAGCAGTGTACTGCCCGGGAGCCTTCGAAACACAAATTGTGTTTATTACGTACCTACGTCGACCATCTTTTTTTTAAAGATTTACTTGTTTCTAATATTTTTGTTTGATATTGGAGTAAGGTTCGACTGGGACTAAAAATCTATAAACTAAATGAATTATTGATATCTTCGGGTATATACGGCGTTGTTGCTCTCACGACCGTTTTAACGAGTGATGTTCGATAAGGTTGAACAAACACAATGATTGACTCTTCATAAATATTAACGATGTTTTCATTTTTGTAAAAAACCTTATGAATAATGCGTACATGTACCACATTGAACATTGAAGGGCTTTGATCAATTAAAATATTTCACAAAGTAACATATACAATCCGCAAGCATTGTGAATGTTTCCTGTAGGTAACATAAAGTGTAATGTAATTTTCCAAAACGTTGTCCAAATAAGATAAAATAATATGGGTTTGATATATTAGAATAGAAATACTTTTCTCATAAAAATCTAAATTACTGAAAGGCATTAACGTTTCGAAGTCAATTTGGACACTCAGATGATTTAATCGAGTAAGCAGGCATCATAATTATGACCGCCTCCGTGGTCGAGTGGTTAGAGTAATAGTAACATCTGCTGGATTTGAGGGTCATGAATTCGAGCACACTACTGACTATGTCTCTCTATGTACGACAGTTGGCATTTTCTTACGGGATATTGGTCATTGCAGCTAGATAAATTCCTGTCATTCGCGATACGGTTAAAAGATTTAAAAGCTCGTACCTTACCGTTGAAAAATTTATTCAATATAAGCTAATGCTAAATATAGCGAAATCTAGGTAACACAGAAGCTTGCTGGACCCCCCCCTGACCCCCCCCTGCTCTCAGTTAAATACGTCCTAGTTAAGCAACAAATAAAAGCAATTTTTTAAATTGACATACTGTTTATTCATAGATATAAAACAAAATGCTAGAATCAATAAATGTTATGTACAAAAAATCGCTAGGTACCGGCAATCTCCTTAATTGCAAAATGAACCAGTCGTTTTATTGTGAAACATGATTTTTTTCAAGTTTACCACATCCACCGCGCTGTACGTACTACCCCCCATGTTTTTATATACTCAGCGGGATTTTCAACATCGTTATACTAAATTTGACTTGTAGAAAAGGTAGTTTTCCCTCGTACTTTATTTAACCGTTTATGTAGTTTGGAGTGGATTTTTTTTTTTTTAAACACATGACAGGATTTTATACCCCCCAAATACCATTTTTCTTTTTCCCCCCCCCCCCCCCCCCCCCCCCCCCCCCCCCCCTGGGGGAGCCATCCAGGGGATTTAGAACGCTGAAAGGATTTTTGTGCGCATGTGACTACATGCTCTAACATACGTTATTTACATACAGTTTGAAGAAGCGAGCAGCTTTTAAACCATAACACACAGCAAAATTAAAATAAGTCTTCTTATTAGTCGAAAATGCTTTCTTTTAAACATATACAGTGTGTGCATTGGAGGAAGAAGGATGAGATCAGGATTGCGAAATTTTTCAAGTAATTTGGGCGGTGGTGTAGAGGTTGAGGTGTCTGCAGCTCATCCCTGGGGTTGCGGGTTCAAGCTCAAATGGGGTCAAGACCTGACCTCATATGACACCAGTACTGGTTTTTCCAGGAAGCGGACTCGAGAGTGACTCGATAAGCACTTGCTATCTTCACAATTTAGTTTTTTATGCATTACCAGCTTAAGCAGTTTAATTGATTTGAATGATATGTTTATAAGAATTTGGGTAAAATGAAATTTTTCATCGGAAACTGTGGAGAAGTAGCTTTAAAAACACATTATGTTGTTCATGACCAATGGTTTGTTTTTTGGAGGTGATGCGTGATCAAATACGCATGACAATGATTTGCATTTTCATTTATATCACGTATATACAATCCGAGAGATCCGGGAGATCGCAAAACATACTAGTGATTATGACCTTGTATGTATGAATGTATTGTGTGTACGGGTCTTGATGTATTTTTCACCACAATTCAGGTGACAAAACGTTAGCCGTAATTGCATGAAGTATTAAAATCTTTCTTTATCAATAAAACGTATAATTAATTGTTTATACACGGATTTGGGGAACCAGTCGTCGTGCATACCTGATCGGATTAACTGCAATTTTTGTCAGTGCTAGGAAATCCCATTGTTCCCCAAACCTTCTACAAGAAAATAACGCATAAGCAACGATTAATTTTATTTTTTCATTCTGCTAATATTTGTGGAAAATGGTTTTCTAAGTAAGTAAATTACTACCTGGAGGTGTGGATAGACATATCCGGCTCTCGTGCAACTGCTTTTGGCCGTGACCTGACAGAGTCCCGTTACCACCAGAAACAGTTACCCTCGAGGCTATTATGCCAATTCGCACCTGCAAACAGAGAATGATTTTCATTGTCTGTCACTAAACAGTTCTAAGTGTAGAACGCTTTAACACGCTGAGATTCCGCATGTTTCCCATCGACCTCTAGTTATGTCCGCCGAATAACACCATGGTCCACTAGAGATTTTGTCCGGATTTCTACAGTAATTCTCAGCTTCTGCTAAGGTTGTGTCAGGGTATCTCCTGCTATTAGTTAAGTAATGGCTCCGTGGTGTCTGGGCGTCCCACCTCTGACACGGAAAACCAGTCTTTGTAACATTTTGTTTTCCTGCATATTCCCAGGAACTCCCTGTGTAACAATCTGTAAAATTGAAACAATTTTTTACCAATGAGACAACTTGATCTTATGGTGAGCATTGTGATACGAGTGTGAAAATCTGTATAGGTAGTAAGCAAATCAAAACAACACAATGAATTTAAAATATCGCAAAAAATAAGTGATGATTTTTTTATCATATTTGACACATGTTTATGAATAGCCAATACAAACTTTTGAGAGTTAAAGCTGCTCGGTCACAGCTGCCAGTCAACAAAGTGATATACCAAAATATGAAATGTAAAATTAATTGTTTGACATCGGTAATAGGGTATGCCCTTTCATTTTGAATGTAGCCTTTCATATGGCAACATAAAAGGATTCTAGAACTACTTGGGTTCCAATCAGTGTCATCTTCCAGTTGTGGTGAACACTTCAATAAACTGAAACAATTTAGTTTAGAAGCGTTCAGCACAAACTGAAGGTGACTATGGGTGAGACCCGTGTAGTTTGCGCTGGGTAAAACTGAAGTTCTTTGCAGTTGTGGTCCTTGGACTTTAACACGTTGCCTTTTCATAAAAGTGTTGATAATAAACATGTCCGTAAAAACAATTTTCTCGAACCACATAAAGGTACGAATAATTTTAGGGGGCTATATCACGTCGGGGGAACTCTCATATTATGAAGTGCAAAATGCGCTTCGGTAAAAAGCATATGCAGACCTTCCGGAATTACATATGCGGATAAATGTAAAGAAAAACCAAGATAGGTGATGTTACGTTTTCCATTTTTCATATAACATATTGCAAAAGAACTGGAATGCTATTTGACCCAAATATAAATTCCGGGTCTCTCAATATATATTGTTTGCTTGTACGTTTAGAAATGAAAACTTTGATCAAAGAGTCTGACATATGTGAAAGAAAGCAGTCAATAATTATGAATGGTCAATCGCATTTTTAGGTATGAACAATTAATATTAGAAAATATGTACAAAGCTGCTCTTGGATAAAACACATACACAAAATGATCTGGAAAAGAATTTCATTGGCTAAAATGTAGATGCGCAATAGGCACTTCATATGCGCTATAAGATGTTATACGGGATTGTTTAAAAACAAAAATAATATCAAACAGGGAATGCCACATACCAAAAACGCAGCCTCCCCAAAACGAGCCCCATAGCACCCAGAAGTGCACATAAAACTCTTGTGACTTATAAAGCGCTACTTTTATAGTTATTTTCAGCAAAGTTATAATGATACACGGATAAAAAAATGTCCTGTTAAATTTAACTAGCAAAGTCATTTGTTAGAATCTGATATTAAGTCATGTTTTTGAACTGATTTTTTTTGAATATTTTTGTCTAATTTTCTAATCATATATCCCTTTATCTATTTTACGTAGCGCTCATTATATCTGTGATAATGATTTACCTAGTTCACAATCTGGAAACGCACTCCACTGTCCCGAGGGGAGACATTTAGCATGTTTCACTCCACTCCAGTCCACGTACCCATCTTTACACTTGTATCTAACCATATTTCCAATGTTGTATACGTTGCCTAGTAACGTAACGTTTTGTAATGTTGCCAAGCACTCTTTAGAATAAAAATATAAAAATGTAAGATACTAGTACCTTGCTAAACTCTCTTTACAATACAGGAATTGAAATAGTAACTTACTGGTACCCTTGCCAAGCACTGTGCGTGCTGTGTAAATCTCGCTCATGCGTTTTAACTAGTTGACGTGCTTTCTGGTCACCTAAAAGCTTTACTTTATTTTTATAAATCTTTTTGAAAGGTTGCGTTTAAGCGGCGCTCCCTACATCTGGCAGGTTATATTTTCGAAACATAAATAATGTGTTCAATAATCGTATACATAGATATCAGATTTTTAAAGCACATAAGAACATACTATCCAAAAATGCCTTATTTAGCACAAATAATCAACATACAGCATCTGTAACAAATCGCTATACACCAATTTATTGTACAACAACAACATTTTACATAGATTATTGAATGCGTTTTATCGGAATTAATAAAACGAAGTCGTGCAAACGTCTTCAAAGCAACACGTGTCATTTTGCAACAAAATTGGTTTTATATTAACAAAATCATTAAAAAGACATCTGAAGGGGACATTCCCTATATCTGGTGTTCAACTAAATTACTTCAAAACATTTATAATAGAGTATTTGCAAGTATTATTGCTTAAAGCTACTTGCTCTCAGTTACCGTTGGAAAAAAAAACGCTTTTGGATTCGGAAGCCTATTATTTGAAATTTAAAGATATACGTGACAGGAATTTATACTTGAGCCTTTTTATAAGACTATATGTTCTAAATTACATAATTTACATCCAGTTTGAAGAACTTTATTTTCTTACCAAAATCTGAGAGCGAGCAGCTTTAACCTAAAAGTTTGAACTACACATTTAAGCTGCTCGCTCTTATGAAATAACATATTTTAGAACATTTGCATATAAAAAGGTTCCAGTATAAATTCCTTTTAAGCATATGTGTAGATTTAAAATAATACACTACCAAATAATAAAGCGTTGCAAACGCTTTTGAAATATAGTGTAGCGGTGCCGTAAAACCAACATTTTCAATCATTATTTGCATATTCCTACCTACATTTTTACTTTTATTGTTGATTCTAGCCTTTAATTTAAATGTATGTATTAGTATTTTATTTTTGAAAATTTCATTTTTTCAACGCCTGCTGAGAGCGAGCAACTTTAAAAGAGAACATGTCAAAACGAGATAAAACAAAGCACGGACGGACACCAGAGAGAATAACGGACGGACGGAAGGAAGGTAAACCTACAGTCTCCTTCGTTAAAACCGGTAGAAGGAATGATAAATACGGGGCTCGTGTTATTTACAGTTTGCCTTACTGAAAATGTCAATTCATCAACATGGTGTGTTAATGTACTGTCAGCCGTTCTATATCAAGAAAATAATCAAGCAATTGTATTTTCAGTATAAACTTAATTAGTTTTGTTCAATGGAGTAGATATCACTTGACAGGTTTATCGACGAAAAGTTAATATGATTAATTAAATATTTAGATCCTGGAAAACAAAATAGAAAAACATCAATATTACAATGAGAAGCTACTGTTAAAAAATGAAAAGATAAATCGGAGTGATGGTAAAACGTGTATCTGTGACTTGGCTATGTCAGATCTAATCGAACAATATATATAATTGTTTGCTCTTTTGACCCAATACTCATCTGATTCCACGGATTGTCTTTGTAAATGGTGTTGATCTGTACTTATATTGATAACGACAGGAGCGTAATGCTAGAAGACGTTTCTAGTTTGTATAAAAAACAAGTACGGATGAACAATTAAACATGCTTTGTTTGAAGATTTATTTGTCATCCAAAACAAACGTCGTATGTTCACTAAAACGTATATCGATTACATACTGTACTCTGAAATTATTTAACACAGTCAATTTAATAGACGAACGAAAGGTTTGATGGTTATATTGGATGAAAAACAAAGCTCCGAACGAAATATTAAAACGAAGACAAGAGGGCCATAATGATCCTGTATCTCACATCCGGGCATGATCATACAATGTCAACAACAGCATTGCATTAAACAAAGATTATTTTCTTTTAAAGTCTATGTAAGTGCTACATATACGTATTGCTTGAATGATCGCAAAACACATCAAATTCAAGTCATTAATATAAAATGTGCCGGGGAAAATACCCTGAAAGAATCCAGTCAACAATCGCATGTATTACATGTATGTAACATTAGTATCAACAGCAAAAAGACAAATTAAGAAACCAATATCAAGAACAATAACACGTATTGAATAATATTACGGATCGCATTTGCAACAATTAGTGTGTAGTGATTGTGTGTATTACATCAGTAAAGAGAGTTATAGAAACGAATTTATGTACAATATCATTTGTTTAGATAACAATGTGAAGAAGACGCAACGTCGAACTTTACGAACCTGCAGTTATAAAAACATTTGGAAGAAGTTGAAGATAAGTCTGATTGTAATATTATGCATCTAAGGTGGTCTGTTTGTCTCGTCGTTACTGATTTATTCAAGACATTTTTCAAATGATTTTAATATTTGATCAGTTACGTTCCTCGCATATGCCTTAATGTCATTGTTATACAATACATATCAAGTCACAATGGTTATTCTTACGCATCTTTCGTGCATAAGATTTGCAGTGAGACATTGGGCAATCAAGTCAGCAGTTAGCAGGGTAATTAAATTCTCTTTTTTTTTTTTTTTTTTTTTTTAAAAAAAAAAAAAATAAAAAAAAAAAAAAAAAAAAAAAAAAAAAAAAAAAAAAAAAAAAAAAAAAAAAAAAAAAAAAAAAAAAAAAAAATTATAATTTTTTTTTTCCCCCCCCCCTCTTTTTTTTTTTTTTTTTTTTTTTTAAATTTTTTTTTTTTTTTTATTTTTTTTTTTTTTTTTAATTTTTAAATAAATTTTTAAAATATTTTTTTTTTTTTTTTTTTTTTTTTTTTTTTTTTTTTATAAATTATTTTTTTAAATTTTTTTTTTTTTTTTTTAAAGCTAAACTGTTGGTCTAAGACAGGTTTAACGACTCCAGATATTGTGAAACACGCTTATGACAGAGGTCAGTGATGGATTTTGAACTTTAAAGAATGGGTTCATCTATTATTTATTTCATGTTTATTGCATTGCTCTATCATTTAACTTTTGTACGTGTTTTAATTCTAGCGTGTCTAAGTTTAAGTCACCAATAATAATGTTATCAGTACTGTTTGCATCATAGACAAAACTTATGGAGATTATATGGAGTACTTTTTATGTTGCCCAAGAATGGTCATTAAGCGCGACAATGAGTACACAATGTGAAATGTGAGCTTTGTTGTCATTGGCTAGTTAGCCAGATATATATTGGAGCGTGTAATTCTATTGTCTGGCCGCAGCCTGAAATACTACGTGTAAGACTTGCGTCAAAGTAATGCTTATATAAAAAGGTTACTATGGACAAAAAGTATAATATTACCTTTGTATGTACACTGCTTGGTAACCGTGTCACACACTTCTCCATATACACACTCTTCGCATGGTTTCTGTGGATAGTAACACAACTTTGAAAGGTATATGTACATTCACACGTTACAATTGCATATTGCAGGAACTTCAAATTGACCTTGGCTATAAGCTTGGAAATCTGTTGAAGACAAATGGTTTTCTGGCTTCTGAATGGTTAATTTTCAATGTTAGCCTGCTTTTTGTCTCCCAAATAAAGAGCGGAAAACTAACAATGTATGATCTATTAGGATCGTTTTAGATGATTGCAGTCATTTGTATAATCATAAACCTTGTCAAGTATATGTAGACAAACAACAGGAGATCGTATTGTAGTTAATCGCCATTCAGTTTGTGTAAAATCAATATCATTTATACTTACTAAAAAATCCATATCATAACTTTATGTGGTTTAAAAATTCAAAGATACGATTATCATAATGGAAGCTGGAAAACAATATGGTGAAAATTTTAAACTACGATGGTGAAAAGTCGAAACAAATTCGCAGAGAAGAAAAGGCGACACTGCGATAATGAAAGTACGAAACATTATCGAGTTTACAACACGATAATCGCGGTTTCGTTGATTCGATGCGTTTCAACTATTCAACATCGCGGTTACGTTGTTTCGACATTTCAGTATCATAAACAAAACTGTATTTGCATTGTTGTCAGTTTATAAAAGGAGGCATTTTTTTCCGCTTGTTTCTCATTGACTATAGAAAGTACTTAAGTTGTCATCACTGGAACAACAGTCGATCAATTTGTTATTTAATCAAAATACTTTACTGCCAAAATATAACAATATGCTTATGTAACCGCAGCTAGAAAACACTTTAGCTAAAAAAAAAAAAAAAAAAAAAATAATATCAAACAGGGATTGCCACGTACCAAAAACGCAGCCTCCCCAAAACGAGCCCCACAGCACCCAGAAGTGTTCCTTCATAAGCACAATGATAAATCGCGGCATCGTACAGTGAAATTTATTTTCAAGGCGTAATTATTGATAGAATCATAAACAATCAGTACCTGTATGACTTCTATATCCGATGTGCGAATGTGAATACAGCCTTCATTTCCCAAAATATCGTCACCTTCTGACGACAATAGCTCACAAACGTTAGCACGTCTTTTAAAGTTTAGCGCAACGCAGTGTTTACGCAATCCGCATTCTTGCACACACTGTTCCACTGACAAGTCCAGTAAAGAAGCAAATTTACCTGCATCAGATTTACAAATATTTTCAAAATTTATTACAAATTTAATTTTAACGCCATTCTGATTTATGTGTATCTGAGCACGAACAGTTTGAATCAATGCAGCTGTAGTAAGAAGGCACCAGGACCACATTGTTAACCTAGAGAAATCGACGTCTACTCCATGTCCATATGCAAGCTGCAAACAAATATTTCTATTTTATCGTAGTTTATCGATGTACCTGGAGTTAATTAGCATAGTCAGTTACGGGCCATTTATTTTGTAAATTGCCTGTATTCAGTATTTGTATTCATTGAAGTATGTGCTGGATGATGGAAAAATGATTTTTTTAGATGTTTCCGTAGTCCTTGGACCCCTTTGTGTACGTGACATGTAATCTATATTTATTTCCTTTGTATTTGAGATGTTTATTGACAGCATAAAGATATATTTTCTATTATTTTGTTTCTAAAACACCATGCTTTGTGCTTAAAGGTAGTTAAATATTTGTTCACACCAAAATCCAGCATGAGAACGCTATGGAATGCCACATCTACGTCAATGAAATAAATAATACCCGTCTCATAACAAATTAAATTCGATTTGTAAACACATAAAACATGCCTAATGATTAAATGGTATACACTTAACTTTTATAACGCTACCAGCAGCATTTTCGCTATAACTTTAAAACTACACAAGATGAGATTAAATTTTTAGGGCATTTAAATTAAATAAAAGACATTGTTAGGTACAAAATTAAAAACCAAATAATTTAACTAAAGCTATAGATTATGTAACTTATTTGATACACCCACGTTGTACAAATTCGCAAATGAATATATTTTATAATAACTAGCTAGTTAACGTCAACTGGTTTACTTTAATTGATTTGAAAAGTGTGTATTTTCTATATTCGTTTCAATAAAAATTTACTAAACGCACTTGATAAAACATAAGAAATTGTAAAAATATTGGCAGAATGTTCACCACTTTTGCAGCTAGAAAGGCAGTTGTGCAACATGCACTAATCCTTACTCAAGCACATGTCCAAATTATTCCGTAAATGAAGAATGCAAATGAAATTAAAGATTCTTTCCTGGAACTTTCAAGATTAAAATATTTATACATTATGACACCATCGTTTCTCCAAAATGATATTCTAAAACATAAAATGTCTTGTAATTGCCAGAGTCAGCCTAACACGTAAAAATCTAGGCAGTTTCAATTTGAGAAAATCTTTTGCAAATGTTGGCGAGCTTGGTTTTAAATTGGTAATAAAATTTTTATTTGTTAGAAGAGGCCTTCGTGATTAGATTCCTACACATCTCAACTCAAAATCGTGTTTTATTTGCCAACACAGCACTCAAAACTAAAATCTATTTCCATTCTAACACGTTCGAATTAAAACCTGGAGGATACACTAATCTGGAATCCTTTTTAGGCGTAAATGGACGCATTACTTCCCTTGGCGCTAAGCAACGCGTTCTTTTGGCTGTTCGAATTGCACCCCCTGTAATTGGTAAAAATAAAATGATTCGGTGTTTCGTGTTTGAATGAGAAAAAAATGTTCATCATTATGACTGAAATTATAAGTGGTTTCTAAAATATTGTAGCGTATAAATTGTACCATGTCAAGATCTAAAAAATAAGTAAATAGAACAGATATACCGGGAACCATGGCATTAGAGCCGGGCTACAGTTAACAGTGAAACAAGCGTGGACAGAGATGTACGTTATTTTTATTTGGATAAATCTCGACAACTTATCGATAAAGTTTAAAATCAAAGTTTAAGGTGTGTTTTATAAAATGTGAATTCATTAGATAACTGGAAAACAACACATGAACATGTAAACAATTTGAATTTCGGTGTCAGACTCGGGAGTCACTCACAGACACAAATTTTATTGTCAACAATTAGCTACTAAGTTAGTTCAATCAGTGTATATGGATTTTATTTGGAATACATATTGATTTGGATGGAGCTGTTGCTTACATTTCCAGTAAACATGTTCAAATTAGCTCTGTTCTGGAGAACACTGACATCTACTGTGTGCTGTGATAAGGCTTGACTATAAGTTGAATTTCCAGTGGCTGGAGGGATAGTGGAAATAGTTGTTTCTGGTGGGCTGCCCTTTTCATGATTTACAACACCAACAATGCTTGTGCTTGGAAACAATGCACGGCTGACAGATTATCTTCAGATGGCTTGATATAAGAGGTAAGACTCTTTTCATTCCTGTGTCCCGTCACAGACATAATTGCCCTATTGCTGAAGCCCGCTGTGAACAGTTTTGTTGAAATGTAGGCACGTATACAATGATTTGTATAGCGTTTGCTCAAACCTGCTTCATGACATGAAGACATGAAGGTACAAAGGGTGTTTATTCCAACAGGCCTTGCAGCATACCATGTTTCATCATTTTCAGTAACTTTCATTAGAGGTCTTTGGAAAAAGTCATCAAGCTTTGGACTAAGTTTCTTGCTGTATTTCTCAAAGGACCGAACAGGGCAGAACTCATCATTGCTTTCGTACATTCTTGGGGCTTTAACATTTTCTTTGGAATCAATTCCATGATGGGTCTTGTCAGCCTCATTGTATGCCATTTGAATGAATTTACGGCCCTTTGCATCATGTTTTATTGACAGCATAAAGATATATTTTCTATTATTTTGTTTCTAAAACACCATGCACTTCTGGGTGCTGTGGGGTTCGTTTTGGGGAGGCTGCGTTTTTGGTACGTGGCATTCCCTGTTTGATATTATTTTTGTTTTTAAAACGAACGAAGATTTCTTTAGATTTCTAAGGCCCTCTCTACCTCTACGGCCAAACTGGCTAATAATGTCAAACAGTACCGTATTCTGTAGAGTTTTTGGTTTACTCTCATGAAAGACACCAGATGCATAAAGGTTTCTTAAGAGTGAGAGGGGTAAGAGTGAGGTTGGGTGCGCACCATAAACCGGTTTAAGCTCCCCAGTGGTGTTTTTGCCACTGACCGTTCCAAGGCGGTGCCCCACTGTGTTCCTTTAATTGTTCGTTTTGTCCTCGTGTGTTTGCATTGTATGCTAATGTGTGTTGGTAGTGTATGTGTGTGTGTGTACATGATTGTGTGTGTGTGTTGTGTGTGTTGTGTGTGTGTGTGTGTGTGTTGGTGGTGTGCACTTCTGGGTGCTATGGGGCTCGTTTTGGGGAGGCTGCGTTTTTGGTATGTGGCATTCCCTGTTTGATATTATTTTTGTTCTTATGTCATCATCCTCTAACGGTTCCTTGTGAGTACTTAAATCCTTGCCCTATCTTTTGAGGGACTTTACAATACCAGTCAGAACTTGATTTGAGGCCATAAACTCCCGATCTTTCATAATGTTCATAATGCGACCTACGCTTGGGGAGGTAAGTTGTCTGTTTATCCCGGCTCGAATTCCTACAAGAGCTGACTTTGAGTACTCCTGACCGTCTTTGGTTTGCAAGGCTGCATAAAAACGCCCCAGCACACTGTCAAAAAAACAAAAATAATATCAAACAGGGAATGCCACGTACCAAAAACGCAGCCTCCCCAAAACGAACCCCACAGCACCCAGAAGTGCACACCACCAACACACACACACACACACACACACACACACACACACACACACACACGACACACACACACAATCATGTACACACACACACATATACACTACCAACACACACTAGCATACAAAGCAAACACACGAGGACAAAGTTCATCTGTTGGCAGCCATTCAAAGTCACTATGCCCTAAGCCTGTCTGAAAAGTGAAAATTATAGTTTTATTATTAAATTTTGTGACATTTCAATTCTTTGTTGATAAAATTTTAAAGGTGTTCAGTGACACTTCAGAACGTACATGGAACATACTTTATTTTATGTTTTCCAGTGAATTATACAGATTTCTCAGTGAAATAAAAGTGATAATCCACACTTTTGAAACAGTGGATTACCATTTTTATTTTTCACTGTTTTTGCAATCTTAAACCCAGATTAGCGTCAAAAAGTATACCGAGCGTAATTAATGCTGGAAACTATGTGACGATGACGTTGTTAAAATGACGTCATTTGCGCTATGTTTTCTAATGACGTTTCCCGCGATTTTATAGAAACAAACTAAATAAAAGTAGAGATTTAACCATAAAATAAACAAAAAAAAGTGTTGGTATCAGTGTTAAATCACGTTAATTTCACTCGTGAACACCAAAAGTTATAATTTTCACTTTAAAGTATCACTTTTGCATTTTTGTGTTTTACATACAATGCCTTTTGTTTCCATTGCGTGTGTTAGAGATTCACCTAGCAGGGATTACTTTTATTTACACTGTCCTGTGACTTTGGAACATGGTGGGGGTAAGAGTGAGGTTAGGTGCGCACCATAAACCGGTTTAAGCTCCCCAGTGGTGTTTTTGACCGTTCCAAGGCGGTGCCCCACTATGTTCCTTTAATTGTTCGTTTTGTCCTCGTGTGTTTGCTTTGTATGCTAGTGTGTGTTGGTGGTGTGCACTTCTGGGTGCTGTGGGGCTCGTTTTGGGGAGGCTGCGTTTTTGGTACGTGGCATTCCCTGTTTGATATTATTTTTGTTTTTTTGGTGCCCACTCGGTGAAATTATAACGTGATCTTACACCGAAACCAATTATCCTCTGTGTAAACTACTTTTTTTCATTCAATAATTCATATTTTAATTTCAATTTTGTCAAGCTTCATTTTCAAGTTATTTCAGACAAGATTTTGTGATAATCTAGATTTAAAGGAACATATTATTTTTCAATAATTATAACTGGAAAATAGATTTTGGTTATGCGTGCTTCAAATGAAAATTTTCCAGTTTTACAACTTTAGCTTACCTCTTCATAGTTCAATGTTAGAATGCTTCTTACCATGTATGAAGAGGTCTGGGTTCAAGTCCCAGTGGAGAGTATTTTACTATAACAAAAAGTTGTAGGCTGGGCAAAAATATAAATATAAACAATTTTGTTTTTCTTTTATGAATTTTAAAACACAGGGGATGGAATCATACCCCACCCACCTTCTATCACCTATAATATATCCCTAGGTTATAGAAAGTGGGTGGAGTATGATTTAATCCCCTGTGATTAAAAACAGTCAGGGCTGCCTTAAATAAACCTGTGAGGTTGGGTATGCGAAGCACCGAAAACAAGGACAAACAGTGAAAATTGCCGACTCGGTTTGATTACCGTAGGTCTGTTCATGTGCAGTACTGAAAAGCTCATTTTTGTGATCTTCAAAAGTTTCACTTTGATGCATACTCTACTGTATATAAAAGAACTACCTTTTAGAAGTTTTACTGCCCGCTTCGTTTGATGGTTAGTTGTTTGTTCAGTTGTTTGTGCTTTGGGATTTTGCACCAGTTCAGTTGACACATCTTTAAATCTTTTTTTTTTTGTAGCTCCTGTGCATGAATTTCCTAAAAACTAACATCAGCATAAAAAAAACTGTTCATTTCATCAGTACTCAATCCTGTTAGCTGTAACAAATAGTCATTCACTTCCTGGTAGGTGCTGGTGGAACTCTCTGTTATTTCATGCAGAAAAACAAAAATAATATCAAACAGGGAATGCCACGTACCAAAAACGCAGCCTCCCCAAAACGAGCCCCACAGCACCCAGAAGTGCACACCACTTGACAGAATACATTCAAGCTCACATTTCATCACTAAACCATCAAAAACATGTTTAGTAACTCGCCACTCTCCACTTTCACGACTTATCCTGCATATTGCCCCTACAGGAGGAAAATTACTAGCGCTTTGATCACTAGAATCCAACACCAATGCAGACGACGTATTTTACTACTACTACTACTACTACTACGGTGTTTACATCAAGTGATTTTCATTCATAAAATGCGGTTTTAAATACGAGGGGGTAAATCGGAATAGCCGAAAGTAGGTCACTTTGCGAAGCGTGTTCTAATCGACAGAACAATGCACGGTAAAAGCCTTCTAACAAAACCTGAATAGTGTTAGAATTTTTTTTAGTAGTAGTATACAAGATATATTACTGGTAAAAAAACAAAAACAATTTTATTACCCTTTCTTACATTTTGAGGGATTTGGTTCATTTTTAAAGTCATTTAACGGTTGAACGTAAGCAGTCCTTTCAATGCCCATGTGACATCACAATACAACCTCACAAATGTTATTGAACTTGTCGTCCGCCATCTTGTTTGATAAACGCTAGACTTTTCTGACGAATGTAATATAAAAATGCTTTCTCTTTCTTATGGCTCCCTACAAGACCGCATTCGTCTTCTCAATTAATGCTCCGGTGAATACGTACCACTAAATTTCGTTATCATAGCCGTAAGTGTACCGTAAATTTTTCTAACTATTTTAGCGTGGGTAACAATGACGGGGTATGTCAAGTGTATGTTATGCCTAGGTCACATATTCACGGATTTGACGCCGGATTAGCTACGGATACGATCCGGCATCATTCGTGGCAATCTGTATTGGTCCGTAGCTTTCCGTATTTTAGCTTTAGTCATACATAGTAGTACTTGTATATCCGCATGTTCAAAATTTGACCACGGATCAAACAACCGTAGTATATCCTTACTAAACAGTATTTTTTTAGAACGTACTGATCCGTTTTAGTCCCTATTAAAATCGTATTAATCCGTACTTATTCGTAGGCCCGAAGTCGTCAAGGATTTCTACGGTTAGTTACGGTGAACTACGTACTAGTACGGTTACACCAAGTATTTGCTAAGGATACAATACGGTTTGTTACGAATTTGTCACGGAACGGCACGATCCCATTACAGGTAGGTATCAGTCAGGTTTCTCAAAGTCTTTCACGGTTTACTACGTTACATCACGACAAAATACGGAATATTACTGTCCACGACTGTTTATTACGAATTAATACAGTATATATGTTACCTACGTACGTTCAGAAGGGGGACGAGATGAACCCAAGTCTCTTTCAATACTAGAACTCGCTTCATCAGGCGCATAATTGTTTGTCTGGGCCCTGGCTTCAGTGGCTGGACGTTTGAGAGATGATCTCTTCCCTGGTGGCATTTTGAATGTGAACGGAGTGTACGGATTGCTTATCGTGATAGGTCTGTGTCGTTCCTTGGCGGTTCGTGCTATTCAGTATCAGACCGTTCTTATTCGTACTGACCATTACTTATACTGTAGCAGACTGCTGTTTATCCGCAGTGCATACGCCCTGACACGTGTCGTTCCGTATTAAAACCGTGTCATTTCCGTATTAGAAACACGTGCTTGAACTATTCAGTATCAGACCGTTCTTATTCGTACTAACCATTACTTATACCGTAGCAGACCGCTGTTCATCCGCAGTGCATACGCCCTGACACGTGTCGTTCCGTATTAAAACCGTGTCATTTCCGTATTAGAAACACGTGCTTGAATTATGCATGTGTCGTACCGTAACAATCCGTATCACACGTGTCGCCAAATGGTCCCTTTCGTACATTATCCTTGGTAGATACGTCAAAACCCGTAGTCACACCGTTGTGCATCCGTATCGGACTACGGAAATTGGCATTTCCGGTGGAACCGTCGAGGTGGTCCGTAATTGTGTGACCTAGGCATTACTGCCTTCCCGTTTGTTTTAAATTTTATTTACAAATCATTGGCCAATCCAAAGGCTTGAAATTTCCTGGAAGGGTAATAAAAGTTTATATTGGAATTTCAAAAGCGTTTGTAACGCTTTATAATTTGGTACATGCGTTTAATTTCAAATATAGAGATAAGCTTCATATTTTTATACAGGCAGTTTGAAGAACTTTCACCAAAATCTTAGAACGAACAGCTTTAAGTAATAGAGATAAATTCTGTATTGTTAACAGTAATTTACGTGGCATTGACAGCTCAAAGCGTTACATTGGCAGCTAGAGCTGTCACTACACATGTGTTGTAGTATGATAGCCTATATTAATAAATTGCTCTTCATTACGACTATGCAAGTATTAGAAACACGTGCTTGAATTATGCATGTCAGTATGCATACTGGTGATGCGTCATCACATACAACTAAGTGACAATACTTTTGAGACAATATGCAACGTATACAAGGTCTGAGATAGCGATTTCTAATCAACCAAAACGCATACTCGGATCAAACATTTATGACATTTGAAACATCTTTTATAGACTGTTGGAGGGGGGGAGTGGCAAAAAGTAGTAATGCATACCAAAGCGTGATATCTGTAGTTTTTGCTTGTACTGGTATGTAGTTTTTGCTTGTACTGGAACCCCCTACATGCTCCCCCATGTTATATGACTCTCGTGCTCTTAATGACGTCAGAACAAACTACTTTTAAGAATGAATGCGTAAATTCATAGGCTACTTTATTGTACATGCACATTTTAAGTATACTTCAGTTTTAACTTGTAGAATAATGGTATGCAAGAAAAGAATATCACTGGCTGCAGGTGCAGATTGGAATTATTCAGGTCGCGGGTAACTGCTCTTGATTGTAACTCGACATAGACTCGTTACCCGAGCCGGATATTCTTATTCGTACGTGAAGCCAGTAACAAAGTCTTGATATATATATCATAAAATAGTTCTGAATGTCACCGCCTCAACATTCCGAGATACCGCAAGTTTCCCATCGGATTTTAGTTATGTCCGCTATATAACACCATGGGCCCTCAGGCTCTTTCTCCGGATTTCTACAGTAATTCGCAGCTTCCGAGAGAGTTGAGTCAGGGTATCTGTTGATATCTGTTTGATAATGGTTCCGTGGTGTCTGGGCAACCCATCTCTGACACTGAGAACCAGTCTTTGTAACATTTTGTTTTCCTGCATATTCCCAGGATTCCCCTGTGTAACAATCTGTAAAATTGAAACCATTTTTAACTATGAGAAGACTTGCTATTATATTGAGCATCGTGATACGAGTGTGCAATCACTGTGATTATTCACATGTTCGTTTATACAATCGAACCAGATAAAAGTACAAAACATTAAGGGGACTATATGTATGTTCTAAGGAAATGCTTATCGATATCCTACGTTTTATTTATAGCGTTTTTTCATGCCCGCAGTTAATTCAAAAAAACAAAAATAATATCAAACAGGGAATGCCACGTACCAAAAACGCAGCCTCCCCAAAACGAGCCCCACAGCACCCAGAATTCAACACTTATATAATGTTTTGATTCAAATACAGTGATTTACTTGAAGGCGATAAACAACTGCCCCTGAGATATTAAATCCTGAAGCTGAATGCTACTGCTAAGAAAAGCTTTTTAGATACTTTTTGTCTGATCATTTTTTTCTTTTCATCTATGTTAAAGCTGCTCGCTATTAGATTTTTATACAATCGAACCAGATAAAAGTACAAAAACCAAATAAAGTGATGTAAACTGTATGAAAATAACATATTTTAGAACATAAAGTCATATAAAAAAGGTCCAAGTAAAAATTTCTGTAAATTATATCTGTATATTTGAAATTATATAGAACCAAATACTAAAGCGTTGACAACGCTTCTGAAATTCCAATATAACTATATTGTGTAGCAGTGCCGTAAAACCAGCATTTTCAATCGATTTCTGCAAATTCCTACCTAAATTTTTACTTCTATTGTTGATTCTGGCCTTTAGTTTTATATTTATGTTTTAGTGTGTCATTTTTTAACATTTTTTTCAACGGAAACTGAGAGCGTGCAGCTTTAAGTAGTTGTATTTATATCTGTAATAATAATTTAAATATATACTTAGTTCACAATCTGGAATCGCACTCCACTGTCCCGGGGGGAGACATTCAGCATATCTCACTCCACTCCAATCAGCGTACCCGTCTTCACACTCGTATCTAGCCATGTTTCCAATGCCTCTGACGTTGCCTAGTAACCTAACATTTTGTACCGTTGCCAAGCACTCTTTAGAATAAAGTATAAAACAGTAACATACTAGTGCCGTTGCCAAGCACTCTTTAGATTAAAAGTATAAAATAGTAACATACAATATGTAGTGCAGTTGCTAAGCACTATTTAAGATTAAAAGTATAAAATAGTAACATAAAAGTGCCGTTGCCAAGCACTCTTTAGATTAAAAGTATAAAATAATAACATTCTAGTGCAGTTGCTAAGCACTATTTAAGATTAAAAGTATAAAATAGTAACATACTAGTGCCGTTGCTAAGCACTATTTAGATTAAAAGATACTAGTACTCTTGCCAAACACTCTTTAGATTAAAAGTATATAGAGGATAATTGTTGGTTTTGGCTTAAGATCACGTTACAATTTCACCGAGTGGGCACCACAAGTGATATTTTCACGAGTGGCGCAGAGGGTAAACATATAATCCTTCAGGTGAAACCGATAGGGGTCTTATAAACACAGGACTAATGTTTAAACTGTTATTTGACAAAAAGAAAACACAATTTTTCTCATGACGACTTTTTCTAATTGAAATGATCATGCTTTTAATGTATTGTAAATCATTCTCTACCTATAGGTTACGGTTCCAATCAAGCAATTACATTTCCGGTTCACAGACAGGCATTTTAAACTTTATTGATTTCGTGCTCTAGATTCCATAACACTTTACAAAGGCTTTACTGTCCGAGATGTTTGAATAATAATATATGCTAATGATGAAAACAAAAGCTCAAGGAAAATATCAATATCATAATGGGAAGTTACTGTTAAAATATTAATGCAAAAAGAACAATGGTTAAATTTGTATATGTGACTTAGCTATAGCGGATCTAATCGTACGATACATATACATTTTCCTTGTGTTTATGTATAAAGAGGAAGTTCCGTTAATATTTTAACAGTATCTGCCGAAACTTTGCCATTTCTCATCTGATTCCACTTGAGTGTTCATTCGCACTTTGTTTAAAAAATAGTCAGACGCGTGATGATACAGTAGTCGGAACGTAACAGTTGTCACACGGAGTGCACGATACACGCACGATGTACGCACGATACACGCACGTTAGACGCACGTTGCACGTTCGGTAAATACACGATGAGCGATTCAGAACGATACACGATATACACGATGTACGAAGCGCACGCTACACGCTACACGATAAACGGATTATACACGTTATACGATCACTTTGAGATTTCACATTTTATCTAGACTTAGACCTTTTAATCAGACCGAAAGAATAAGATCAATTAGAAGTTTCATACCTTAACAATAAAAAATGACATCGATAAGTGTCAAAGATCCACAGTTTTCATATCACAGTATGTGTCAAATTTGAACACCTGTCGGAGTGACTTTGGCAGGAAATTGATCCCGATGTGCGAGAAAACGGGCGTAATTAATGTTAATTGCCATCTACACTTTTCGTTAAATAAATTCTACATTAAAGACACTTTTTAGGACCGTGTTCAAGTATAATAATTTTATACTGGAACCTTGAATTGATATGTTGATGGGTGTCAAGTGGGTGGGGTAAATTGACATTGAAGAAACTGAAAGCTTGAAATGGCGTTTTCGAATAAATCAAGCATTTGGAACGGGGTTTTTAATGTATTTACAGTTGTGATGATTATACAGCCCCTAATTTTGACCAATGTTTTAATAGAAAAAAGTTTTCAACAATATTTAGGTTTTTTCCGGTAGCCCGAAAGTGAAAAATGTCCCTCTAGAAATCTAAGATTATTCTTAGAGGAGAGAAGATAATTAAAGCGCAATGCAGTATTTATGTACTGTGGACTATGGTGATTAATTCTATGTAAAGTTTTATATCATGTTACTTTATATTGTGTTTTAGTGGGCCTATTCTATAGGTGGGGTATATAAAAACACATAGAAAAAATGAACCTCTAGGAAACAGTGATATTTTCTAGAGTGAAGAGGGTTATTAAAGTTAATCTTTATTTCAATGTAGTTTAATTCTTGGCACGCAGTTTCATATACTTTATGTCACTGCTACCATTCTTTTAGATTCAGAACCCCTGTTGAGGTGGTTTGAGTAATACTTTATTGGGGTAGTAATAAATTTAAAGTAAAATTAAACAGACTGTTATGTATTATAAATTTTCTCACCCATTTTGGGATAAAATTTATAAAACTTTCTAGGAAATGAACCAAAAAACAGATTAAAAATCATTTGCAAAATTATTTTGGACCCTCTGTAGAATAATGGAATGGTCCAATTGCATGACACAACTCTGCATCCAGTGGTGGATAGCAGATTCAGTTAGAACCCTGGAGAAGACACATCTCACAGCCTAGATTATACAGTCTCAAAATGCCATATATGGTGTTAACATATACATGTATGTACATGAAACATATAATCTTATATGGAATTATATGTTTATTTGATATACTGATGATGAAGAAGATACAATGAACATCAATGGATGGTTAATTACTGGGCAGAAAAATGATGTACATTCCAATGTCTAATTTATCTGATGGCATTTTTTACATAAGTAGTTTCATCAGTATAAAGGCTATGAGATAATAGCATTTAGATTTTGTTTGCATATCCTATGTACATAAGTCTGCTGATATTATGAGGTGGTAACACATGTACATATACCGTCTCCCTTGGTCTAGTGGTTTAGGCATCCGCCTTTGGAGTGGGAGGTCGAAGGTTCGAAGCCCACCAGGGGTCCCTTCTGATATAGCTGGTTGGTGAGCCGCCAGCTAGTTAAATAATGGTTACCGTATGCCTACCTGCCTGGTGCCTGGCATTAAATGGTAGGATTCGGGAGGTACATGTGCTCAAAAAGTCTCTCATAAGTCAGAAATGGCTGGCCCTTTAAATAGGGGTGACACTATAATAAAAAAGCACTTTACCTTTTACTTTTATACTATACATGTAGTAGATCATTTGGAAAAATTGTTCTTGGAATACACATGTAGCATTAGCAAATAATTTGATGGAAGACTGACAACAATATGAAAGAGCTAGGCAACACTCTATATTTATAAAGGGGGATGTAACCTCACATGTTTCAAAAACCTCAATAACTATGAGACTGCAGAATAGAGCTCAGCAATGATGGTACTCATGTTTTGTTTTAGTTATTTTGGAATTTAGATATGTAGAAAGAACTTAAAAGATCTATATTTGTTCAAATTGATGTAAGCTAGGCATTTTAAGGAAACTATCAGAGATGAGGAACAAATTTAATAAACCGGACAGAGTTCAAGCACCACCTCTGCCACACTTACAGGAAAAAAGGCCCTTTGAAAGATTTTTAAAATGGTTTCAATTTATGAAACTAACCAGAGGAGATCAGTGTCAGAAGTACTATATGACTACATAACTATACAACCGGTCTACTGAGACCAGAGTAAATTGTGACTTAGTAATAGATGTGATTTTCATATTATTTTCTTTATTAAGCTATTAAGATTCAGTAACAAACTACACACAATTAATATAGAGGTGTTCAAAAATAAAACTACAAAAAAATAGGTGTTAGCCGGTATCACTGGCTTTACGGGAAGTCCACACAAGCACAATTTTGCCATCTTAGCCTTAAAAGAAATCTTATTTTTTAAAATGTTTTATTCATTTTATACAACATGATTATGGTACTCTTTTAGTGATATTATACAATTGTATACTTAAATAATGAGCTCTTTGCAGAACTTACTACTTAATTTAATTAGGATCTTCAGTAAAAGAACTACTTGTAATACTAAAATACAATTATTAATCAAGTGTGAGGGTTCTCACAAGACTGATATATATTACAAATCTAATAAAACCTATTTCAAGGTATACAACTTGATTAAAATCAATTTTTTCTATGTGCCTCCTTCTGAAGTAAGAGAGTAAGAGTCTGTTATAGTTAAACTGGTAAGAAATATGCAGGTGATCAGATGTAGCATCTGTATGGCCAGTGGTCAGTCCAAACCTGCAAGGATCTACTTACTGATCATGATAAAAGGGTTGATGTTTCATTCAATTGGAGGTAGTACAAGTAGGTTTGTAAGTAGAAACCGGCTTACATTTATCCTGAACCCGCCCCCCTACCCCCTCCGTCCCCAACATATTACAGATAATAGCCAGTGAAATTTTGTTTAATTATAATATTATATGGTGCCATACAGACAGTGCAAACTACCATACAGTATTTAATTATATATAAGATATAAATTACAGTTACAGTATTTTATAACTGAAACAGGCATGTAACAGGTACAGTGGTTGGGCAACCCCTACCAACATGTCACCCGTCACTCCCTGCTAATTTCTGTTATGTGCAGACTATGATTTGCTAAATAATAACAAGATTGAATTTTTATGTTTTGGGTTGCCAGTTTAAATCAACACCCACTAACCAGTGAAACAGCATGTTTACTACTACAATTAAAATACTAAGTACTTACTGAAATAAAAATTGCATTTATACAAAAATTGTTTAGGATTTTGACTAGTGACCTACAGGATGGGGTCTGATAGCAACTGGAGTAAATTAGATAACTAATTTTATCAGTCATTTGACAGTCTACTATGTTATTCTCCAACAACCTTTATACACATTAACTTAGGGCTTTTCTTAGACTGAGAATAATTATTAATAGTGAAACCATGCAAGTCCAAGCTTATCCATTTCTGGCTTGAATTTTAGTCTTTGTGTGGTGAAAGCTATGCAGTCAAATAGCCAGTGAGGGGTGTTACATTTTACAATGCACTAGATGCAAACCTGGTCAACCCAAAGTATGTACCAACCCGAGCTGGTTGGTAGTAAGTTTGCGCCCAGCCTAAGACGTGTGATTGATTTGTCCATTTTGTAATTTGTCAAGTATCCCATAGGACGGCCAGGTCACACTGTTTTGTGGCAAAATGTGTTTGTTTTAAGTTTCAATTCTCTACACCATCCATCCAGGATAGTGGTTCGAATCCCGGCATATATTTCTGTGGGTGAGTATGGTATGTCCTGGATCATGGCCCCTAAACCAGGCCCCTTTTGTCCTCATCATCTGCTCTCATTACCAGATATTATCATAAACCTACATGAGCTGGGCACTATAACATGGTAACTGGTAAGCCTGTTTTTAGGCATTGATAAAATTTATGAATAATAATAATGTATTCAATAACTCTGGTCTAGAATGACTGTTTTTTTATTTCATTGAGAACAGAGATGATAGTGAATCTGAAAATATATACAATATAGCAAGTTTTTTAGGTTGATGATGTAAAAGACAGCTCAATGTAGTGTCTATTGTTATCATTTCTGGTATAAATGCAAGAACAGGTTATAGAGTATTCCTGATAAATGGAACAATAATTTGTCAATCTTCCTATGATGGCAACATACATGTTTAGATAGATTACAACAGCTGAAGCTAATATACCAGAGCCTGGATTTTTAGACCCATATATGTAGATGTCCAGAATGAAAATATCTCATCTATCATTTGAGTTTCTAACTTTGCGAGATGCGGTATGTCAGATTTGATCATTTTGTTTTCATAGGGCACTTGTAGGAGGATCTTACAAAATAGCCGTGCTTTTTATGATCTCACTGACCAAAACCTTGACTTTCGCTCAATATTTGAGAATCTATTCCTGGCGCCCCAGTCTAAGGGGCGAACCCCAGCCTCAAGTTCAAACAGGTAGGCAGGAGTAGAGGACAACGCACAAAGGGCCAGCTGGAGGCCTTAATTAATTTTGGACAATATTCAGACCCTGTTTTGAATGCCAATGAGGCATTTGATGAGACTCAAACTAATTATTCAGTCAAAGACAATACGTAATTACCTTTCTCTTTATGTCAGCTAACGGATATATTATTCCAATCAGGCAGTATAGGGGACATTTTGGTCATATGGGGGGACGTTTTGGTCTGGGGACGTTTTGTTTTGGGGACGTTTTGGATTGCTTCGGACTTTAAATATTTTCGTAACAGTGTAGTTGATTCGGCGTATTATTTGCATATAGCCAATAAAACACTTGTTAACATCATACCCACGTAGGTTGCTTCGATACAGGCGTACCTTGTCTGCTGCACTTTAAGGAATGCATTGACAACAGCAGTTTAGATAAAAAAGATGTCCTTTCCGTTGCAAAAATAGACCTAAATCAGCACTTTTTTTTGGGGGGGAGATGTGCACGCTAAGTAAAACGATTAACTACGAAATACACCATCGAATCGTACGTATACCGTATGGATTATCGTGCATCGCGAATCGTATATCGTGTATAGTATATGGTGCACGTTGCACGATGAATGATACGATATGATACACGATATACGATTGACAAAATACACGATGAGTGCACGCACGTTATACGCACGTTGCACGCACGTTATACGCACGATATACGCAAATTTTGACAACTGTTACGTTCCGACTACTGTAGACGCCTTTCCTATTTTCTGTAAAACAATTAAACAGTCATCCAAGCAGATTAAAGCATTCCGTCAGTAATATTTCAATTTTAATACAGATAATGGAGCGATAGTTCTAACGGTATAAGTAAGTTCAGCATGTGCATCATAGATCAGGAAAACGATAGTCACATTTGTTTCAAATGACCCCATAAACACATCTAGGGTTCTCATGTTTTGGGCATCATGGGAACAAAAATATTCTTTAAGACAGCTTCAGTGTAGTCTAATCGTTATGTGTCGTTTTAACGTAGTAGCATGTTGGAATTCTTTGATGGTCAGAGTGCAATCTGTTTTCAAAAGAATCAGGGGTGTTGAGGTTCCTCAGATCTGAGGTTAATTACTAATGACATTCGTACAAAGTTTGTAAATGAGAGTTGTTGTTGTACAATTAATGGGTGGATGCGATTTTTTACAGAAAGTCTCTATATCGATTAAGAGTGGTTAAATGAGGCATTTTAGGTTCTTCTTTGAATTTATATTTATTTATCATTTTACATTCATTGAACACATAATATATGTTTCGAGAATATAATCTGCTAGATGTAGGAAGTGCCCCTTAAAGCTTTTAGGATAAGTAATAATATTTGAAATTATCCTATTATGTTTTTGAAGCTATTTACTTTGACATCAGTTATAGGGTGTGTCTCTTCCAAAATAGCATGTAATATTCAGACAGAGATTAGCATCAACAGCAGAGGTGAATTATTGAGTACAATGAAAAGAACAGGATCATCTAAAATTAATATGAAGAGATTAGTATCATCTGCAAAGAAACGAGTTATGGAAACGATACTGAGTACAATATCACACGGGGGATCACACTATGGTTGTCTTCACATTTGTCAAAAGAAATAGACGACGAATCAAAAGGATTATGTAGCCATGTTTCTCTAAATAATAGAACATCGAAAAGTAGCAATATTTCTGACGAAAGAAATGTTGTACTTTGTTATTGGTGAGAGACCGTGAATTCTTAAATACTTAAACTTGACTGTTTAAATGCGGTCCTGGAATTCATGTATATCCCTGCTTCATAGAAGGCATGGATGATGCAAGTTACTTTTCACGTTTTAGACCTTTGATTGAATGGAGCCAATACGACCCTTACGCACACTACACATTGTACACATTCAAGTCAGTACCAAACAGGTTATTATTAGTTTAAATGCTAGATTTTCGAGTATTTATATATAACCGGTGATATGGAGGAGTACTTTTGCTGTGGCCCAATGAGTGGTCATTAAAGCTGCTCGCTCTCAGTCACCGTTGAAAAAAGTTTTTTTTTAATTGACATACATTGTACCTATATAAAAATATAAAACTAAAGGCTACAATAAAAATTTAAGCAAAAATCTAGGTATGAATTTGCGGAAATCGAGCGAAAATGTTGGTTTTACGGCTCCACTACATTATATGACTACATTGGAATTTCAAAAGCGTTTGCAACGCTTTATTCTATGATAGCGTATTATTTGAAATCTACATATGTAGGTGACAGGAATTTATACTTGAATCTTTTTATATGACTATATGTTCTTAAATACGTTATTTTAATACAGTTTGAAGAACTTTCCTTTTTTACCCAATTCTGAAAGCGAGCAGCTTTAAGTATGGTAATGAGGACATAATACGAAATAAGTGCTTCGTTGTCATTGGTCAGTTAGCCAGATTAATATCAGAGAGTGTCATTCCATTCCGTATCCGTTGATATAAAAAGTGACTGCTGATTTGTCTGAAATAGAAATGAAGAGGCTCAACGCCAAACTATTCCAAGTGTTTAGATAGGATAGTTTCCGCTAACAATATGACGATTCTCGCGTCATTTGTATTTGGAAGATAAATGATACAAAACTGATTTATTTGGATTTACTGTATTTATCAAAATACTTATGAGTTAAACTACAAATTAAAAATAATTTCTATGACTTTTATATCCAACTGTATTTGCTAAAATTATAAAACGTTTTGTTAAAAGAGGTTACGACCCAACTGTTTTGAGACACACCGCATGTTTGGTGTTCAACCCGTTTACAGTTGGACGCTATGCTTCCCTCTTTGATTGTGTCTGACGGAAGAGGGGGAGGACTCTGTGATGGGCAGTTTTTAAATCCCACTTGGACGAAACTGTTTTGATTTCTGTCCTCTGGCCTGTTTCGTCGGGCCCTTAAGGGTGTTTCTCTTGGTGCTCTGCCTTCTGCAAAGGCATTGAGTACATACGTTTTTTTGGTTCTCAAGGTTTGCTTTTTATATATTTATACACGAGCATTTTTGTGTTTTACATACCATGCCTTTTGTTTCCATTGCGTGTGTTAGAGATTCACCTAGCAGAGATTACTTTTATGCGTTTTTGGTACGTGGCATTCCCTGTTTGATATTATTTTTGTTTTTATATCGAAGAAATCGAAGCGCTTTTTAAAAACAACTAAGTATTGGAAAAATTTTGCCAGAACGGAAAGTTCTTTGAGACCCTTTCTTTTATTTCTAACTACAACTTAATAAATTTGAGCATTCGCGGTACATACAACATATCGTGTTTAAGATATAAAACAGTTTTTTTTGTCATTTACCATGTAAATCTCTTCTTTATAAATCAACCCACCAAAAAAAACAAACAAAAAAAAACAAAAAAACAAGTCGAATATCTCTTCAAGGAAAATAAATCACTACTAGCGACACATCGTTGAAACCGGTAAACCGTTTCTTACATCGTGACTGGTACGATATACAATAATAGTAAGTGATGGTAGTAAAACACCATAGATCTATACCGCCTAAACCAGATGTAAGCGAACTATATGACCCCCTCCGCACCCTATCTAAACTAGAGAATAGAGATAAGTATAATTTAATGCAGATTTGGCGTCAGATGTTCGAATGCTGTTAGCATTGAAGAATGAAGCTGACGATTTCTTACATAGCACATTTAGATGAAATGATCCACTACCCTTTCCGTATTGTTGTGAAAACAAAAAAAAACAAAAATAATATCAAACAGGGAATGCCACGTACCAAAAACGCAGCCTCCCCAAAACGAACCCCACAGCACCCAGAAGTGATCTTTTTGCACTCTAATTTTGTATATGGCTGACCATTTGTTAATGTTTAATGCTAAAAAAATGATTCTACGTCAAGTCTATAGGCATTGTTTCCTCTGTATGAATTATCAAATCATTGAAATAATATTTTTATTTTTTTTTTTCCTAAGTTTAGAACATATAAATTTGCTTCAATTTATATTATTCTTGTACGAAAGAAAAAATATTTTCAAGATATAAATTAATTTGTTCCCACTATATAAATAAAGTTAATTCCACTCCGGCGAGGTTTCGATCTCTGATCTCCCGCGTGGCAAGCGGGGATACATGTCACTGCGCTATCGAGGCATTGAATTTCAGAGCGTATAACTTCGTTATTCACCAATACAGACGTTTGTTTCGGAATGGCGGTACAAATTTATGTAAACACACGAATTTAACTTCCCAGACACTTAAAAAAATAAGAAGTGGACACATCGTAAACTTGGTAGTTTCGTAAAGTATATTCAAATATCTGTTAGTAGTCATTCGTTTAAAGTCGGCTATTTTCACATTTTAACTTTCGAGCTCGTGAAAATATTACATCTGTATCGCTTCTCGGTGAGATATATTCCATATCCACTCAAAACAAACAAATATCCTCTATATATGAATGAACAGTACTGCTTTCTGTTTTCACAGAACTGATCCTAATTTAATCAGACAATAGAACAGTTTTAGTTCGTAGAAGTACATGTATCAAAAATATTTTTTAGTTGCAAAGTGCTTTAAGAAAAACGGAATTAAATTGAGAATAAGAGCAATACGTTCTTTTCAAAACACCCCCAGAAAGGTTTAAGACAAAAGGAGCTACCACTAACTCAAGAGGAAACAAACTTTAGAAACTCCCGGAAAATAAATAGATAACATTCGCTATATTTTGATTAATGCACTTAATCGCAAATTTCCTGCATCGTCGATTAAAACAACATGAGGAATGGTTCACTATCTATACAAGTGTATTGTCAAAGAATGCTTTTCTCCCAAATGATGCGAACAAGTGTGTCCGCTATTAAATCGAATGAAATACTTAACGTGAAAATAACCAATTTACTGCAAATGAATCGACAATATCGGTTTGTACAATTATTTGCATTCCTATTGGTTGTCTGTACAATGCGATTGTTTGCTATTGGCTGTACATCGATAAGCTATGAAACACTGCGATATTAATTTGCCGTACGCGTTGATAAAGTGTTTGACAATGTTGTGAAGTATGGCGGCTATGAGGCTTCTGATGCTTGAGCTGTTTGTTCACATTGTGTATTCGCAGGTTTACAGCAGTAAGAATGGCGTCACAATAAAAACTGTTCTCAATTTTAAAAATGTTTGTAAATCTAACGAAAGAAAATTTGCTTCACTTCTGGGCTTATCTATAGAAGAATGCGTACAAGAATGTGGATTACGTTCACATTGTGTTGCGTTAAACTTTCAAAGACGTACCAAAGTCTGTGAACTTTTGTATGCAGATGGTAAGGACGTCTTGCATACTGCAGGTTGTATTCACGTACGTGCATCGGATATAGAAGTCATACAGGTACAACATATTGTATCATTTTAAATAAAATATGGTTCTACAAAGATAATCAAAAGTACGTTAAGTAACCAAAAGAAAAGTCCTCATTTTTTATTAAAAGTTTTCAAAACATGTAGAGTTCACATAAGCAACAAACAATTTCAATCGTAAGTAGAGCACTGTTCTCTCTTCGCGTTGGTTTCTGTTTGATAATCAGTTATAAAAACGAATACTCACCAGAGAAGAAATCGTCTACTATAAAGTGTTGTTACCGTTCAGTGACCATTACAAGAGTCATTGATTTATATTTATAGACAATATAATATTACCAACGCTAAAATCATAGTAAATAAATCTGTTAGGCAGGTTCATTCTTTTCTAATATAGTGACACAAGTTCTTGCTAACATGTATATCCTAATGCCTCACTTTTTTTCAATATTCACAGAAACCATGCACAGACTGTGCGTATGGAGAGGTATGTGACATCATAACCAGGCAGTGTATATTTAAAGGTAATAGTATAATAGATACGTTTAATTACATTGTGAAATAAATGATTTTGTTACATAATGTATAATGTACATGTACATGTATGTACCGGTTACGGTTGTAAAACGTGACATTTTAACGTAAATTTTCGTTAGTATGTTACGAAGGAAACGAAAAGTGTCGGCTATACAAATAGAATTTGCATATTATTTCATTAACACAAACTGTTTATCAATTGTGTAATAAAATTTGAAATCTGTTAGTGATTCAACTAGAAAGAAATACACATTTCCGTGTACCAAAATAATATTAATATTCTTAAATTTTGTTTTTATGTTCAACAACTCTTTTATGATTCAACAAAAACAAAAAATATCAAACAGGGAATGCCCCCCCCCAAAACGCAGCCTCCCAAAACGAACCCCACATCACCCAGAAGTGCACACCACCAACACACACACACGCGCGCACAAGTCCGTTGCTCGCTCTCAGTTGCCGTTGAAAAAAATATAATTTTCAAAAATGAAATACATGTACTTATACATAAATGTAAAACTAAAGGCTACAATCAACAATAGAAGTAAAATCTTGGTAAGATTTTGCAGAAATAGATTGAAAATGCTGGTTTTACGGCACCGCTACACTATATGTTTATATCGGAATTTTAAAAGCGTTTGCAACAGTTTTTTGGTAGCGTATAATTTCAAATCTACAGATATACTCTACAGGAATTTATACTGGAACCTTTTTATATGATCTTATGTTCTAAAATATATTATTTTCATACAGTTTGAAGAACTTTTTTTTACCAAAATCTGAGAGCGAGCCGCTTTAATATTACATTAGTCTACGTAGCAAACTATAAATTCTTATTGTCAGGTTTGTCAATTTCTATATACGTTACGTTGGAAATTAATAATGTAATATTTTCTCCTTTGTTTGTTACCTATACTTGTTATATCATGGTGACAGTCGTCCATTAAGACCACTTAAGACCACACTGCTTGCTGAGCAACATTATCTTGGATCATTAACATCACCTTCAAAGCTTTTATATATGCAGACAGAGTTTCCATAAAATATTAAACAAATGTAATCAGTTCAATAGGAAATGGCAGTTAGACAAAAGTGTCGAGTTGCCTCCTTAAAATTATTGAAAATCAAAGTTTCCGGTGAAAAAAAAAAGATTTCTCCAGAATGATGATACACTAAATCATAAAATGTGAAAGTAATGGCTAGAATCAACATCACAAGTTAAACATCTAGGTAGTAATTTGACAAAATCTTTAAAAGGTTGGTGAGCGTTGTTTTACGACGTCGCTACACTATACTTATGTTAACATTGTATTCTAATATCAAAAGCGTTGGTAACGCTCTATAATTTGATAGCAAAGAATTTTAAATATACCTAATTTATATTCTTTACAGGAATTTATACTGGAACCTTTCCTTTTTATTTGACTAATCGTTATAAAGTATGTTATTTTCAGACGGTTTGAAGAACAACTTTAAAGTAGCACTCCCTACATCTAAAAGATTACATTCTCGAAAGATAGATTATGTGTTCAATGAACGTAAAATGATAAATAAATACAAATTCAAAGAAGAATCTATGGCCAAAAATGCCTCATTTTAACACAATTAATCAATATAGAGGCTTTCTGTAATAAATCGCATCCACCCATTAATTGTACAACAACAACTCTACCTAGATGATTGAATGGTTTACGGTACTGCAGGATATTTTAAAACGCTGATTTTATCGATAATGGCTGGGAATGCATAACTGAAACTTTTGGGTTAAGTTATATTACTTTCAAGGAATCTATTATTTATGTTTTGTGTGTAATTTAGTTTGACATCAGTTATAGGGTATGTCCCTTTAATATTAATTTTTGAGCGTTATAAACACGAATTTGTCTCGTTTTAGATGAATGTACATGTAACACAATTTACAAAAAATACAAGCATTATAGATGTTTTTATAAAGTAAATTTTGTGCAAAGAAACCTCATTGTAGGCATGTAAATATTTTTCACAGAAGTACGCATTGACCCTTATCTTGTAGAATGATAATACATATTTCATTTTGTCCATGTATGAACCTTAATTCGTTTGACTTATTTTGACTATATTCCCCCAAAATCGTCTTAGTTTATATTTGTCCCGAGTTCGAATATTTTTATAGATGTTTGATAACAATGGCACTAAGGTCCATCAATAGTGAAATTGAGAATGCAAGTTGTGACTATTAAAGGGGCACTCCATGCGTCTAGCAGATTATATTCTCGAAACATAGATTATGCGTTCAATGAAAATAAAATGATAAATAAATACAATTTCAAAGAAGAATCTATGGCGAAAAATGCCTCATTTTACCACAATCAATATAGAGGCTTTCTGTAATAAATCGCATCCACCCATTAATTGTACAACAACAACTCTACATAGATTATTCAATGGTTTACTATACTGTTTTTGAGGTTATTTCAGTTATGGGGTATGTCCCTTTCATTGCCGAAATTTCCATATACGCCCTTTAGATATTGAAAAGTGAAAAAATGAAAATCCAACCTTTTTGTTACGTGTATGTTCATTTATATCGACCAATGAGAGAAATAACTGAGCGTAACTCATTTCTTACATGTTTTCAAAGCATCTACATAGAGGATCCTCCATAAGTGTTCGTGTTGTATTGAATTTATTAAACGAGTCATCTAAAAACGATAAAAACGAGGCTCTGCCGAGTTTTTATCAGTTTTAGATGACGAGTTTAATGAATTTAATACGACACAAACACGAATGAAAGATTATATTTATAACATGGCAAAGAAATCATTGGATTGAAATATAAGACGAAAACGGCGTTGCCTGTTTCTCTATAAGGAAAACTAGGTAGAATGTGTTATGCGGTTTCTAAGTAAACATTTGCCAAAGAAGTAGTACAATATATATTTTAGTATTCAATTAAAAGATAATACGTATGGCCTCTTAAAGCTGTTTACATATTAAGTCCAACACATTTTACCTTATTTTATAAACAGTGTTTACGCTATGATGATGACTAGCGCAAGAATTACCAGTTCATTGTTTATGTCATGACGTCACTATGCATATACATGTGTGTAAAGTTTGTGGAGCGCTCAAAACACAGGAATTTGAATTTTATTCGACATCACTGTCAATGCATTTTAAACGCTTGTATCTTGGTTAGGGTTTTTTCGTTGAGAAATAAGTTTGGTAAACGTGTACATGAAACGTTCCACTATGTATGGGAGCGCTGGAAAGCCATCAGATACGGGAATCTTTGCTGACATTTGCTGTGTTAGATTATGTTGGAAAGGATTACATAGAACAGGATTGTCTTGTGAATTTTAGTGAAGGATGTCGGATATTTGCCTGTGCCGATTCTATTTAATGACTGTAATTGTTGATGGATGAAATATTCTTATCTGGCTTGGTAAACTATTCTAGATCTACTGTCATTTAATTTCTGGGCAAGGTATATCGCGAATAGATAGTAGACTACTGCAGTACAGTATCTAATCACAGTGCCAGAAAATCCTCGGAACATCACCTCACTGACAATACCAAGCCCTTCACCGTCTATTCTGTCATATGTAATCGTTGGTAGAAATGTCATTTGACGCTATGTTTGTTTTGGTTTTTGACAGCAGGCAGTGATATAAGTTATTCGGCTCATTAGCATATTTATTACACTAGTGTATTACTGACCCGTTGAATACATAAAATAAACAACTGGTTTATTGCACTGCTGCGCCATTGGTCATGTTATAATGTGTTTTAAACTTCATTCTTGACCATTATTCTTGACCATTATTTGATATGGTCATTTTGATGTGCAATATAAATTTAACATATTGCAAGGAAACATTAGACTATCATAGTAATAGTGCACCAAGGCGTTGTATCACCTCCCTTCCTGTTGTATGTTATATCAATTTGTTGCCTTTTCTCTGAAGAATGCTTGGCAACAGTTACGAATGGGTTAATGCTGGGCAACGTCTTCAGCATTGGAGCTGTAACAAGATATAAGTGTGACGACGGGTATACAGACACAAGCGGCGTCATAAATGCTACCTGTCTTCCATTAGGACAGTGGAGTGCGGCTGCAAATTGTCAAATAGGTAAATGATTTTATGAAATATCATTAATCAGCTACTTCGACAACATTCTTTTGATATTGCCCCCTTCTGTTTGTTATATTTGCTTTCAACGAGGTATGTTGCACTGGATGACATAGAATAATTAACTGATTGTATCAACTTCAGTACATAGCTTAAAACAAGAATTGTGCAATTTCAGAAAGTCGCTACTTTAATAAAATCAAAATCTTACCTTAATATTTTTGCACGCATTAAGGATTTTTTTCATATACTTGTATACTGTAAATTGCTATTTTCGCGAATTTCCCACATTGCTAATTTAAAAATCTCGCGAAAGATTCATTTTACATATATTTACTATAAGAGAAATCTCCTATCGCGAATTTAAAATTCGCTAATAGGTCTGTATAGTCACAAATCGCGAAATTTTTGTCACGCGAAAATAACCCAATTCATAGTTACATGTATTAGTTAGAGTATGATATATATAATTATTTCATAATTTTATTTTACATTTAAATGCTAATATGTAATACATAACAAACTCTGTTATTTTAATTCATAACATGAAATATGTTTTATCCCTCTCACTCCGGAGAAGAGGGGTTAGATTTCTTTGCACATGTCCATCTGTTAGTCGGTTGGTAGACCAATCAGTTTCAACCCGTCCTGATTTTGAGGTCAGCAGAGCAAAGATCAAAAATTACATTGCAAGGAGTAAACCTTTTGAAGAGAAAATGACTCCTCATGACTTTTGGGTTACTATAAGGTTCAAGATCACAGTGACTTTGTATTTAAAAACCATTTCAGCTCAATAATTAGACAATGCTTGCCTTTAAGTCTTCAAACTTGCAAAGGTCACATTTTATGAAAGGCTTTGCGTTTAAAAACCGTTTCATATTTCTTGTTTTTTGTGTTGCTTTCAAATTAACTTAATTTCAATACCCTTATTTTTTTTACGTAGATACTTAATGGGGTATACTGCCTCGTATAGCCTATTTCTATCGGTATAATGTATACCCCGTCAGTATTTTTGTTAGTTTAAAATGCCACATACCTATTTTGGGGAAAAATGGAAGCAAAAGGCATGAAGAAGTGACTGCAACCTAAGAACATGCTGATCTAGTTACCAAAAAGTCAATAGAGATCAATAGGGGTCATAAAATCTCATAATCAATGATCCTGAAAAGTTCAAAGACTCTAGTAAAAAGCGTTGTTGAATAATTAAACGGAAACGATTTTAAAACTCAAAGCCTTTCATGAAATGTGGAAACAAAAGGCAGCGTTGCCCATGTCACACAAAGCTGCTAACAGGGATGCATGAATAATCCGTTCGTAAAAAAAAAAAAAAAAAAAAAAAAAAAAAAAAAAAATTTTTTAAAAAAAAAAAATTTTTTTTTAAAAAAAAAAAAAAAAAAAAAAAAAAAAAAAAAAAAAAAAAAAAAAAAAAAAAAAAAAAAAAAAAAAAAAAAAAAAAAAAAAAAAAAAAAAAAAAAAAAAAAAAAAAAAAAAAAAAAAAAAAAAAAAAAAAAAAAAAAAAAAAAAAAAAAAAAAAAAAAAAAAAAAAAAAAAAAAAAAAAAATTATTTGCCACCACTGAAAGGTATTGATATCATATACACTCATTTTATGACTTTCTGCGTAGAACGCTTGGCGTACTAAATTATTCACTGTAAAAGATGATACATCAGCGCCTTTTATACTCATACAATACACGAAAACAATAATTGTACACGGTATATGTAAGTTGCTATGATGCAGAAAATGGTAACAACTGTCTGATTAAACGAACTGTAATTTGCGTTATGAATGTTTGATTTTAAAAAATAATACCTTAGGTTAGTTTGAAAAAAAAGATGTAAGACTATTTTTCAGTGAGTTTTGGAGGGTGATTACCTTCCATAATCTTTGCACCAGAATTGGACAACAACCATTGGAGCTTTTTTCCTTCGCTAATCAATATAGTGCAATAAAATCAAAGAAATATCTTCCTAACACTCTTTTCATGTACAATCAGTTTGATGTAAAACTTTAATTTTGACACATTATTTTCAAACTAATGTAAATTAATTAAACAAGCATTAAATAAGCATTATTGTACATAACAAATAGTTCCTTTGTGCGCAATTGCGTATTAATCTGCTGAGAAAGTCTGATCGAAATATAGATATTGTGGTCTCATTTTCGGAAATCAGCTAGAAGGTCAAGTACTAAACAATTAATAGAACCGGAATTTCCAAGTCAGTCTATATAAAGACATTGATCTGATGTAGGGTCAGGATAAAATACTAATGATTTAGTACTTCAATAATTTATTTCATAACTTCTTCAATGTATATCATATGTGGACGACAAGTAAACTCAGTATTTACATCATATAAACGAAACTTGAAAGTAAATTTAAAAAAATGACTAAACCGTTTTGAAATTAATTCTACCTAAATAATAAAAAAAAATAAACTTGATTTTTTACCAGAGAAGTGTGGGCTATTTAACTGCTAAAATAGCGCCTTTTCACAAGCTGACATATTTCGAAATCACCTTCCATTAGTATTTCAATACTCTGATTTAAGATTTGTAATGTCATACAAATTGTTTATCACGTGCAATAGATTTCAATAAAACTAGACCTATCACTAAATGTGATTAATAGACATTTGCGAGGTAAGTCGGAAGGCGATAGTAAATGGCAGATTGTGAACATTTTATGGGGAACATCTCAAAAATATGCACATGTCAAATTAGTGATATATTGTCGTATAAAACATTATTTTTGCAAAGAGCATCATTTCGGAGACACATCATTACAAATATATTTTATAATTGCGTATACAAATAACTGAAATGATTAAACCGATTTCTTTTTGCCTGCAATCAAGAGATGCACATACTCTAACCGTCTGGGGATGCAATTGTCGCGGGTGCGCCAAACAAAGCTGATGCTCCTTCAATACTTTATGTCACCATATGGCATGTTCGCCCTGATGTCTGTTACGGGTTATATACTTATTTTATATATGATTAAGTTCTCATCAAACTGACCGAGTATCAAGATTATTTCACCATACATAATCACTGTGTAATATCATATTGTGAATTTTATTTGCCCACATAATATACACTGTTTACAGTATTACGTTTTAGACTGTCAAAACAATCTGCACGATATTTGCGTGCAAAACATAGGCGTGACATAAATGGATTCAATAAAACAAATTATAGATAACACTGGCAGAATGTGGTATCTAGAATCGCAGATACTCGGGGTTTTGACAGAAAAATAATTGAAACTCTTTTTTTCAAATTCTCGTTTTCACCCTGCAAAATATGAAACACACCAGAGCGCAGTTATACTTTAATACTTATTACCTTTATACTTCATGACTAATCATTTAAATTATATGTACGCAATCATAAAATATATATACAAGTATCACTCATGTGATTTTATCGGTACCGCTTTCTATTTCTACTTCAGCTAAAGGCGCGAGGAGCCCGAACGTGTTGTACACTGTCAAATCGCCTAAAATGCGTCCCCGTATTTTAACCGTGCAAATAATAAGCACGTGATGGTTCCCAACGCCTTTAGTTAAAGTATAGAAGAATTCATGTAAACTAATAAATTAGAGATGTGGCAAAACCACATTTGCAGGTTTTTGTAGAATTTTGATACGAAGCGGCCGGATTCAATGTATATCCTGACTTATTCTTGTAGACAACAGTTTTTCCTTTCAGACGAAAAACCGATAAGTTGTTACACTATGGAAATTTCGTAGAGAAATCGACTTCTAAGTATAAATGAGTTTCTATTATTTTTTTCTGTCAAAACCCCGAATATCTGTGTCTAGAATGTGGCTTCCTTGGGTATAAAATGAAGCCCAACCGTTTGGATTATGCGTCAAATTGCGAATGATTTACTGTTTCCACAAGATCTGTCCAAATCGAAATCCTGTTATGACTTCTTATACTGCGGCACAGTTGCAACGAAAACCTGGTCAAGAAAGAAGGAAGTGCTTCCGTTTGAAAAGGTACATAGCCCGTTATAGACATAAGGGCGAACATGCCATTTGTGAAATGAAATGTTGCAGGAGCATTAGCTCTGATTTGGCGCACCTACGACAATTACTTCCCCAGACGGCAAGAGTATGCACATCTTTTGTTTGAAGGCGAATGAAATCGCTCTTATCAATTAAATACTATCTACGCAATTTTATAATGTATTTGCAATGATGAGTCTCCGAAATGATGCTCTTTGCAAAAATGATGTTTTATACGACAACTAATCACTAATTTGAAATGTGTATAATTTTGAGATGTTCCCCATAAAATGTTCACAATATGCCATTCACTATCGCCTTCCGACTTAGCTCGCAAATGTCTATTACCCCAGCAAGACTGCTTTGTCATCTTAGTGAAAGAATACCTTGTAAAAAAACTAAAATAGAGTTAAGGTTTTCTTTGCAATAACTCTGTAATTTGTCAAGACAGAGTTATGGTTCTTGTACACTGCACTTTCTCTTATTGTGCTTGACCATTGTATGAAGTTGTATTGAATTTCAACTGTATTTGCTAAAATTATAAAACGTTTTGTTAAAAGAGGTTACGACCCAACTATTTTGAGACACACCGCATGTTTGGTGTTCAACCCGTTTACAGTTGGACGCTATGCTTCCCTCTTTGATTGTGTCTGACGGAAGGGGGGGGACTCTGTGATGGGCAGTTTTTAAATCCCACTGGGACGAAACTGTTTTGATTTCTGTCCTCTGGCCTGTTTCGTCCGGGCCCTTAAGGGTGTTTCTCTTGGTGCTCTGCCTTCTGCAAAGGCATTGAGTACATACGTTTTTTGGTTCTCAAGGTTTGCTTTTTATATATTTATACCGAGTATTTTTGTGTTTTACTACCATGCCTTTTTGTTTCCATTGCGTGTGTTAGAGATTCACCTAGCAGGGATTACTTTTATTTACACTGTCCTGTGACTTTGGAACATGGTGGTGGTAGAGTGGGTTGGGTGCGCACCATAAACCGGTTTAAGCTCCCCAGTGGTGTTTTGCCATGACCGTTCCAAGGCGGCGCCCCACTGTGTTCCTTTTAATTGTTCGTTTTGTCCTCGTGCTTTGTATGCTAGTGTGTGTTGGTAGTGTACGTGTGTGTGTGTACATGATTGTGTGTATGTGTGTTGTGTGTGTGTGTGTGTGTGTGTGTGTGTGTGTGTGTGTGTGTGTGTTGGTGGTGTGCACTTCTGGGTGCTGTGGGGCTCGTTTTGGGGAGGCTGCGTTTTTGGTACGTGGCTTTCCCTGTTTGATATTATTTTTGTTTTCAAGTAATGGTCTGGACTGGGAATAGTAACAAAAGGCAATAACTCTGAAATAAGTCAAGATAGAGTTGTAGTTATTGTACACTGCACTTCCTCTCATGGTGCTTGACCATTGTATGAAGTTGTAATGAATTGAATGAATTCAAACTAGCAGTTTTCAAGTTATGCTCCGGACAAGACAAATGCAACGGACCGACCGACCGACCGACTACCAGGCGACTCCTATATACCCTCCCCCCCACAGACTTCGTTTGACGGGGTATAATGAAAGATATAAGTTAATGTTAAAATATGTAAGAAATTCATTCGTCTTCCCTACTATGGTTAATAACTTTCAGACTCCATGCGTGGACAAAATTTCTTGTACAGAGTCCGGAAGCTGGGACACAGTGACTTGTGACCCTATAAGTAAGAACAAACTTGGTTTCTTTTAGGATATTTTTACCATAACTATATATTTGGAAGAAATATTATTTGTTTTTGGGTTATGCCCCTGAGGGCATCACCCAGTATAGGGGCGAGTTTCTTTTATGCTCATAGTCAATCATTTAGCTTAACCTGTCATTCACGAGTTTAAATTTACTGTGCAGTTCAGTAATTCTTTTTTGTGATTGTGGTAGTATTGATATTTGTCGACTTGCAGATATTGCATATGCTTACCGGCGGACAGCCACGTGACTGGCAGTAGTTGGGGGTGTCAATTTATTTATAATACAAAATGTAGAACACTCTATATATAACAGTACCAGTGGCAACATTTTCTAATCTACATCATGGACCTATATACATGTCCGTCCGTTTGTCTGTACGTTTTGCTGAAGGTCAATTGTCCTGTTACAGTATGTTCAGCTTTAATCTTCATTCACAAGAATGAGCATCAAGTTTTGTCATCAAATAGAAAAGAATCTACATCTAAGCAAATGCAAAACACGTTTTTGTATTCAGGTGATATTATAGGGCTATCTTGTTATGTCCATGCATGTTACCTACGCGGAATAACCCATTAGATGCTCTAAAGCAGCCAAATTATTATGTTGTATTCTAAGGTTTCAACCGCTTCATACAAAAAGGTTAAAACACACTCAGTGCTGCAAAATAACTATGTTTTATGTTCCGAACACTTTAAGAAAGTATCTATTGAACGGGTCTTTGCACAGTATTACTAAATGAATTATAATGCAAATTTCTACGGAATTAAGAATTACATGACCGCAAGTATGGAGAAAAGTTTGAAACAGAAACCCGCTGAAATTATTAAGTACTATTGAAATATAGAGTTGAAACGAAAAAAAATAGTTATCAAAAAGGAGTTATTCATTTTCTTATAATGAAGTCCCATGATCACTTTGCATGTAAAAGTTTTACTTGTAGCTCTTATATACATGTATTTGACCATTATTTGTGCAAACAAAATCCTTACGCTGGCTTTAAAATCAAACGTATGTACTATAAATACAACACAGTATTTTTTGCAATAATTAAGCACAAATTAGAAACACGCTCTCTGCCAACGCGTTTTCGTAACGAAAATATCACTGTCATTCTTGTTTAAAACTACCGTGCATGTTGTTTTCAATCATTAATTGGTTATTTTATTATCATGTATCTCTTTGTTTAAATACTTATTCAGCTTGTGGAGATCCACCGTCAATACTAAATGGCAATACGGAATTAGATACAGCTAACAGTTACTCATTTATGGACACAGCTACTGTATCATGTAACACGGGATACATCCGTAGTGCAGACAAAATCAGTTGCATAGAGTCCGGAAGCTGGGAAACAGCTACGTGTGACCCAATATGTTAGTAAATATTTTTCATTTTTTACATTATATGTAATAAATGTTATCATTGTCATTTGATATGTCAACAATACATGTATCAAAAGTAGTTTTAGCTTATCAAATATTTCTTCTATGGCAGATTAACATAGTTTAAATCAAGAATCTGAACTATCTACATTGTATTTTACATTATACTTTAGTCTACCAAATATTTATTCTAGGTAATTTTTACTTTACATCTTAAAACTAGATAAATATATCACAAATTATGATGATTGTAAGTGATAGTGACCAAACAGGTAATGCAACAGTTTTGTATATTGAGGCATTAATGCTACAATGTTTAAATTTCAAAGCAATAGCATTCAGTTTATAGGATAAATGATAACTAAAATACAGAAAATTACCAAAATTTCATCCATTTGTAAGTAAACAAAAAAGGAAATGCTTAAAGCATTTATGTCTAACACTGCAGTTTATTGAATTAAGTTCTTACTTCATAGAATCTGACATCTTGTTAAAGAATTTCATTTTTAATACATAAAGGAATACAGAGTTGCAAAAGTATAAAACTACAACGTATGTTGTTTTAAATCATTAACTGGTAATTTGTTTATCATTTATCTCTTTGTTTAAGAGTTTATTATAAGTAAGAAAATTAGGAAAGTAAACACCTGTATCAAAACAAAGTTTAGCTTACCAAATTTTCATCATGGGGCATATTTACATAATTTCAATATAGCATGTGAAATGTTAGATACAAAAAAGGTGGTATAATGTGCTAGTATTGAGCAATAAGTAGCTACTACTACAGTTGCATAGAGTACGGAAGCTGGGAAACAGCTACGTGTGACCCAATATGTTAGTAAATATTTTGTATTTTTTAAATTATATGTAATAAATGGTATCATTGTAATTTGATATATCAACATTACATGTATCAAAAGTAGTTTTAGCTTATCAAATATTTCTTCTATGGCAGATTCCCTGTTTGATATTATTTTTGTTTTTATATAGTTTAAATCAAGAATCTGAACTATCTATTTTACATTATACTTTAGTCTACCAAACATTTATTCTAGGGCATTTTTACGTTACATCATAAAACTTTAGATAAATTAATTACAAATATATGATAATTGTTAGCGATAGTGAATAAACAGGTTATGTTACAGTTTGTACATGCAGGCATCAATGCTACAATGTTTACATTTTTAAGAAATAGCATTCAGTTAATAGGATAAATGATAAATAAAATACAGAAAATTACCAAAATATCTGCCGTTTGTAAGTAAAGAAAAGGAGGTGCTTACTGCGGTTTATTGATCTACGTTCTTGTTTCCTAGGACCTAACATCTTGTAGATGAATTCCAGTTTTAATATATATAGGAACACAGAGTTTCAAAATCTTAAATCGACAGTGTATGTTGTTTTCAATGACCCAATATGTAAGTAAAAGGTTTGTTCCTGTTACTTTACAATTCTAAGTAAGAAAATTAGGAAAGTAAACACATGTATCAAAACAAAGTTTAGCTTACCAAATTTTCATCATGGGGTATATTTACATAATTTAAATGAAGCATTTGAAATGTTAGGTACAAAACAGGTGGTACAATGTGCTAGAATTTAAGCAATAAGTAGCTACTACTGAAGCAATAGCTTTTATACTACAAGATAAATGATTATAAAATCACTATTTTTTGTTAGTTGGGAACTAATTGTAACTCGTGCATAAAGCAAGATAAAGTTATCTATTTTGTTACAGATGTTTTCTTGAAATCCGTTGGAGTTCAAGGTTCGATTTGATTATTAAAAATGCAAAGCATTTCAATTGTTGTAAGAGGAAAAAGATTATTATTATTGACGCGGCACTGCGTCTATATGGAATGCCCTTAGCTGATTTGATGTGGAAAGAGCGATCATTGCTTGCCTGTTTCTAAAAAGATGTCTTTGAACTTGAACTTTTACCTAAACCAAGATTCTGCTTTTATACAACCAATATCAAATATTGCGTATAATTCAATTAAGATAGAGAAAATGCATCATGTAAATCGTTTTTACGAAAACGACTTATCCATTAATAATACTGGTTCCTTATTAATACCGGGTGCCAAACTAATTAAGAATGTGTGTAACGCAATAATGAAGTGATAGTTGTTTTTCCGAACAAACAGTAAAGGGCTCACAGTATGTGAATTGTTTCCTATATAAAGACGTATTATTGTTTAAATAAATACTGTAGCGTACTGCCGACGGAAATGTGAAAACACATTGGCGAAAAGACGTGTAGTTCAGAGTAGCATTCTCACGCCAAATGCCAAATGTGAAAATACAGTGGCGAAAAAACGTGTAGTTCAGAGTAGCATTCTCACACCAAATGCCAAATGTGAAAATACAGTGGCGAAAAGACGTGTAGTTCAGAGTAGCATTCTCACGTCAAATGCCAAATGTGAAAACACATTGGCGAAAAGACGTGTAGTTCAGAGTAGCATTCTCACGTCAAATGCCAAATGTGAAAACACATGGCGAAAAGACGTGTAGTTCAGAGTAGCATTCTCACGCCAAATGCCAAATGTGAAAATACAGTGGCGAAAAAACGTGTAGTTCAGAGTAGCATTCCCACGCCAAATGCCAAATGTGAAAATACAGTGGCGAAAAGACGTGTATTTTAGAGTAGCATTCTCACGCCAAATGCCAAATGTGAAAATACAGTGGCGAAAAGACGTGTAGTTCAGAGTAGCATTCCCACGCTAAATGCCAAATGTGAAAATACAGTGGCGAAAAGACGTGTAGTTCAGAGTAGCATTCCCACGCCAAATGCCAAATGTGAAAATACAGTGGCGAAAAGACGTGTATTTTAGAGTAGCATTCCCACGCCAAATGCCAAATGTGAAAATACAGTGGCCAAAAGACGTGTATTTCAGAGTAGCATTCTCGCGCCATACCATTTATGTAGTTCCTGGAGTCATTTTGTTTTGCTCATTGAAAGCTTTTTTGCCTCGTATTTGATGCTTAGTATAATGATTTTCTTGTTATTGAGCACGCGGTTCATATAGAAATATCCGTCACCAACTGTTTTGGCGGGAACAAGGCTCTTCTTTCTGAACTAATGTTATATGATACAAACTCTTCCATGCATACCTTCTTGCACTTTAAAATAGCTTTCATTTATACTATATATGATTTACTGGATCAAGGTTTTGTGCACTAGGTTACATGTACATGCAATCTTTAATCTTTTAAAGTGAAAAGTGATTAACTGCGCTCTTCCATGTTTGATGACATCAAGTATATCTAATTATGATTGAGGAACTTTTTACTCCTTATTCAGCATGCGGAAACCTACCTTCAATAGAACATGGTACTGCTGTTCAGTCAGCTTTTACTTAGATACAGCAACTGTCAGCTGCGAAACTTTGTATAAAGCCAGTGCAAATAAAATCACCTGTACTGCAAAAGGCATTTGGGAGGAAGCTTCTTGTTACGGTATAAAATCAAAAGAGTTTAGTTCCGCAATCCATTGAGTTTAAAGAGGCACTACCTAAAACTGGTGTCAAATTAAATTACGTCAAAAGCAATATAGTAATATAATATTTGCAATTATTATTACTGAGTCTTAAAGTTAAAGCTGCTCGCTCTCAGATTTTGGTAAAATATAACGTTCTTCAAACTAGGTGTAAATCATATATTTAATAACATATAGTCTAAAAAAAGGCTCCAGTATAGATTCATGTATATCTCTAATTTAAAAAAAAATCGCTACCAAATTCAAACGCTTTTGAAGTTTCAATATGAACATATAGTGTAGCGGTGCCGTATAACCGAACTTTTCAATCGATTTCTGCAAATTCCTACCTAGATTTTTGCTTATTTTTTCATTCCAGCATTTAGTTTTATATTTATGGATAAGAATGTCCATTGTTTTGAAAAACATTCTTTTCAACCGTAACTGAGAGCGAGCAGCTTTAAAGCTATTTATTCCAGTCGTCATTGGTATAATCAGCGTTTTGAAATATGTTGCAATACTGTAAAACATTCAATATAAGTAAAGTTATTGTTGCACAATTAATGGATGGATAGCGATTTATTACATGTTTGATTTTCTTTTGCTATATATATGTTGTTCTTTAAAATTGTGTTTATTCATGATTAGATGTATATCTTTTTATGTACAATTGTTATTTTCTCAGACTGCTACACAGGCAGTTCCTGGGAGTATACGGGAAAGAAAAATGTTACAGAGTCTGGTGCACAGTGTCAGAGATGGGACTCTCAGACTCCACGTAAACATTCTTACACAAACATTGATGACTACCCTGACTCGTCATTCTCAGAAGCAAACAACTACTGTAGAAATCCAGACTCCAGCTTTTACGAACTGTGGTGCTATACAGTGGATGTATCCAAGCCCCGGTGGGAGTTATGCGGTATTCCAGAATGCTGACACGTTTCAAGTTTCAACATAAAACTTTATGTTGTTGTTTTTTCTCGATTGCGAAACAAGTTTTTACAACTTATAGGGCTCTCTAGACTAGTTGAACATTTCAATTTCAATGTCATAACAAATCAAACGAAACAGATAATAGTGCCTTTGATAACAAAACGAAATAGGTCAATGCCTGTAATAAAATTTGTGATATGGTTACTTTAAGCAGGGTTAACAAAAACTGATGGTAGTTAACACATTTTATTACATTTATATCCTAATTTACTATTTCTGCAATTATTAGTACTATCATTGGATTAAAGAATCAATAGACCTTTTCAAAAATGTATCGGCTACATACTTTCTACATACAATTTAAAACGTTTGACGATTTGGGTGAAGAGAACTTTGTCAGGCGCTACAGTAAAACATTGCTATTGCATTGTACTCTTTGAATACAAATTTCTATGGATTTCATTTGTCTATGTGTGTATGTTGCTTATGTCTATTTCAAACGACGACCTTAACCATTATCTTATGAAATGAAAGTGCAGTTTTAGTCCACAGTATACACATACATGTATATTAAAGTCTAAGGTCAACATTTACAAGTAGCTCTCATTTTATCAAGAAAGATGTATCGTCGGAAATGACCTGTATATGCACAAAAACATTCCTAACTTTGCTTTTTAGATCGACAAGTACATTATTATTAGAAACATAACGCAGTATTTTATTCAATAACATTGCAAAACATAAGAAAGGCTATCGGCAACTCTTTTTCTTCAAGAAAAAACTTGAACACAAAAGAAAGGCATACATTGTTTTAGAGTGAATATAACAATGGTTCTATGCTTATCCTATCAAAAGTTTACTATAACAGTTAATTCAAAGAGATCCTGGTACTTTAACTTTATGTGGCCCGCAGAACGGAACAACTCATCAAACTTTGGAAAAAAAACAGCAATGGTTTCTGTACAACAAATGTATGAAAAGAATATGGTAATATAGTTAATAATTATATGAGTGTCTAGACATTATTGAAATGGAGTGAGATAAAATATATATAGTTATGTCCTGAACATTTATTTACACAGTACGTAGTTGAATATCCGTTAATTGATGTTTCAGCTTTAAAAATGAATGAGCAGCCTTAAATTGTGCAATACGCTTATTGCCTTCTGGCTTTTGAAATATATTTTTATTTAACCAACCGGTAACCGATACGTTAGATACATACAAATTATTCATGCCAAAACAACTATATAATCATTGTTTGAAAACGCTGTGCGTCAGAAACCATGTCGGTTCTGTGGATTCTGATCACAGCGCTGTTTGTTCAATCTTTGTTCGCGCAGGTTCACAAAACTGAAGATGGCATCAAAATAAAATCTGTTATTAATTTAGAACATATTTGTACATCTGGTGAGGGAAGATTTGCTGTTTTACTGGGCTTATCAGTAGAACAGTGTGTTCAAGAATGCGGATTGCGTAAACACTGCGTTGCGCTTAACTATAAAAGGCGTGCCAATAATTGGGAGTTGTTGTCGTCCGAAGGTAACGTCGTTTCTAATACTGCAGGTTGTATTCACGTACGTGCATCGGATATAGAAGTCATACAGGTACAACTTTTGTATGCTTTTAAATAAAACATGTTTCTACAAAGATGTATCGAAATTACATGTACGTTAAGCTAACGAAAGAAAAGTTTACAGTTATTATTAAAAGTTTTCAAAACATTCAGAGTTTCCTTTTATATAAGCAACACAAATAGGGCACTGTTCCATCTACGCTTTGGTTTTTTGAGGATAACTAGTTATAATAGCAAATCTTAGCCAAAAAAGAACTCCTCTTCTTTTAAAGCTGCTAGCTCTCAGGTTTTGGTGAAACAATAAAGTTCTCCAAACTGTCTGTAAAAACATATTTTACAACGAATAGTCAAATAAAAAGTTCAAGTATATACATGTAAAGTATATCTGTATATTTGAAATTATATGCTACTAAATTATAAATCGTTACAAACGCTTTTGACATTTCAATATAAACATACACAAATGTAGCGTAGCTTTGCGTAAAACCTATCTCGCCAACATTTTCAACAGATTTTTTCAAATTGCTACCTAAATATTTACTTGTGTTGTTGATTCTAGCAATAACTTTCACATTTTATGATATATATCATTTGGGAGTAATATAATTTTTCAGTGGTCAGTGTCTATTGCAATATTCATTGATATATATTAATAGAAAATAACAATATTACCAATCGTTTAATCATAATAATTTTGTATAGCAGTTTCATTCTTTTTGAATACATTGAAAGTCTGTAAAAAATCTTTTCTTGAGTCTCCTAGTCAACAGTTAAACGTTCCAGTCATGGTTTTCAGCATATTGTCATTTCTATTGGTCAATATAAGAAAAATCTCAGTAAAACTTATTTTCAACGCATTTGTCATCTTTTAAGCATCCTACTCGACCCAAAAAAAGGCGCCGCAAAAAATTCATTTTTTGGTATCAGGTAATGTATTGGAATAGTGCACCCATTATGTCCTTATACACATGTACCTACGCCGAATTGTACTTTTTATGAAAAGCACACGGAACTGATAGGTGCAATGGTTAAACTACTAATCCGCCGTAGATACATGTACTTTCATTGTAAACAGATATATGTTTTGTAATATTCCAGAGGTATTTGTCGATGCATTAGGCACATTTTAATTGGATAATACCGAATGAGTAAGGTTAATTAAATACTCTTGCATTTTCAGTCTTTCTTTGGTTTTATAATTTTAGTATGTAAACAGTTCATATCTATCAACGTAATATGTTGTTATCGTCAAACTAATGTTAATTATAGGTGCAGAGTAATTATACTTTCTCGACCAGTGAATAACAGTCAATATTTCGAGTAATATATTTGATAAGAAAAAACAAGGATTGAATTTGTTTTCCTAATGCACATGTCACGGTTCGGACTTCATTACAATTGGGGAGAAAATCTGTACGTTACCGGTCAGGGTGCATATTTTTTTCTCACTCTGTGGCATTTGGCGCCTTCTGTGTGAATAAAAATTAAACTTGAAAGGAGTTTTAACTATAAATCGCTTTATTATACTCTTGCGCCGACAATCTTTTTAGCTCACCTGAGCACGAAGTGCTCAAAGGTGAGCTTTTGTGATCGCCTGGTGTCTGTCTGTCTGTCGTCTGTCTGTCCACACTTTACCTTGTGTATGCAATAGAGGCTGCATTTTTCACTGTATCTTCATGAAACTTTGTCAGTATGACTGCCTTAATAAAATCTAGGTCACTTTTGAATATGGGTCATTTTGGGTTAAAAACTAGGTCACATGGTCAAATCATAGAAAAAACATTGTGAATGCAATTGAGGTTGCATTTTTGATTGGATTTTTATGAAACTTAATCATTATGATTGCATTGATGAATTCTAGGTAAAGTTTGAATATGGGTCATTTAGGGTCAAAAACTAGGTCACCCGGTCAAATCATAGAGAAACATTGTGTATGCAATAGAGGCTGCATTTTTCATTGGATCTTCATGAAACTAGGTCAGAATGACTACCGTGATATAATATAGGTCAAATTTGAATATGGGTCATCTAGGGTCAAAAACTTAGTCACTCGGTCAAATCGTAGAATAACCTTGTGTATGCCATAGAGGTTGCATTTTTTCATTGGACTTTCATGGAACTTGGTCAGTATAGTTGACTTGAAAAATTCTAGGTCAAGTTTAATATTGGTTATCTGGGATAAAAAACTAGGTCACAGGATCAAATCATAAAAAAACCTTGTGTATGCAATATAGGTTGCATTTTTCATTGGAATTTCGTGAAACTTAGTCAGTATGATTGCATTGATGAATTCTAGGTCAAGTTTGAACATAGGTCATCTAGGGTCAAAAAATAGGTCACCCGGTCGAATCATAGAAAAACATTGTGTATGCAATAGAGGCTGCACTTTTATTGGATCTTCATGAAACTTTGTCAGAATGACTACCGTGATTAATTCTAGGATATGTTTAAATATGGGTCATCTAGGGTCAAAACTAAGTCACCCGGTCAAATCATAGAAAAACTTTGAGTATACTAAAGATGTTGCATTTTTCATTGGACTTCATGAAACTTGGTTAGTATGATTGCCTTGATGAATTCTAGGTCAAGTTTGAACATGTGTTATCTAGGGTCGAAAACAAGGTCACGGGGTCAAATCCTAGAAAAACCTTGTGTATGCAATAGAGTTGCATTTTTCATTGGATCTTCATGAAGTTTAATTTGTATGATTACCTTGATAAAATTTAGATCGAATTCGAACATGGGTTATCTAGGGTCAAAATCTAGGTCACAGGGTACAATTGTAGAAAAGCCATGTGTATGCAATAGAGGTGGCATTTTTCACTCTATCTTTATGAAACTTTGTCAGTATGATTGTCTTGATAAAATTTAGGTCGAATATGAATATGGATAATCTGAGGTCAGAAACTAGGTCACCCGGTTCAAAACTTTGTGTATGTCATACAGGTGACAATTACAACCCAGTCATCATGTAAATTGGTCGAACGGTTTGCCTTGTCAAGGTTAAACAGGATGTTTGTGTTTATGATATATAGTTTAGAGTTGAAGTTTGGTCACATATTGTCATAAGTGGCAGGTGACCGATATAGGGCCATCTTGGCCCTCTTGTTTAAAGATAGTTATTGTTCATAAAATGTTTATGGTTTGACATCTAAATATTTAACAATGTACATTTATAACAGTTTTGGTGTGTCTTTGAGTAGTTTAGGGATGTCTTCGGGTAAATTGTCGTCCCGGAACGATCAGTTTGGAAGTCAAAACAATTTGTTTTTTAATTGATGTTATTTTACACATTTCATAAAAGAGGTTAATTTTTGTAACAAAATAAATGTATTGTTGACACACTTGACTAAACCAAACAATGCATCAGGGAAACTGTTTAACGGTGTGTTTCCGTTATAAGTAACACGTTGTGATATTGAAAATGCGTTCTACTGATTGAATTAAACCAACTAACAGCCAATAGCCGTTCTTTCCGTACACGCTATATGGGTACTTCCCTTTATGACAGTATATACACTGGGTAAGACATTGCACGTGGAACTTACAGAAATCGCCCGACAGTGCGTTTGATTTTGCATTGCAGGTTTGACAAGCAGCTGAAAATAATGTGCATATCTTACTGTTTACTGATAATTTAAATATCGTTTGCATAGCGTAGAAATAAGCTTATATTGGTGTTGGAAGTATTGGCGCGAACTTATCATGTGACTATATCAAAGCAGATATCGGAGTTACTGAAGCGTTGCACAGCGTGACGTAGTAACAGGTGCGTGAAACTTTGTCAGTTTGACTGCCTTAATAAAATCTGCGTGAATTATACAAAAATTGTAGACGTTATTAAATACTAATGCCTTAATTTGCTTAGACTGTCGTATTTTGTACTTCAATAATATATATAGACATATGTGCCGTAGAAGGAACTTTTGGAATGCTATAACTTGTTTAAACAATCTTGGAAAAAATTATTTCAGCATTTAATGACCGCTCATACAATGAATTCCGGTAAAATGAATTCCATATAAGGCCCTGCCCTCAATGGCGGTGCCAATAAACATAATTATCTGATAATATAATCTGGAACACCACTCAAAACATTGAAGTTTGTAAACATGTTGACATCTCTGCACGTTAGAATATCAGTCTATTGTTTCTTAAAAGGTAAACATTGAGCTGAAATTCGAAAAAAGAAATCTCATTTTATAACAGCGTAAGTATATTTATGCCCCACTCGTATTTGTTATCTCTAGCATTTGTGTAAAAGTACCGTACGCTTTTTTTCATTAACTGATTGCATTTTATTAGCGATAAGTTTTGTCACAGTAGACTTCTGTCCAAAAGTATAGAAAGCATCTTTGACCGAAACTTATACGGAGTAGATCAGATAATGTCTAATACAATGAATTTAGCATTTGAATACAAAAAACTACGGACCTTACATAATCTTTTATACGAAAGAAAGACATATTCATTACCGCTATATAGTGAATAGAACATGGTTATATCATTATCCTATCAGTAAATCTAATTTTTGTATCAGTAAAATCAATGTGATCCTGGGACTTTAAATACAACAATCAAACATTCCGACGAGGACGGATACCCATAATAGTAGAACCATATTTACGTAGAGTAGACTTACTTTCGAAATCGACTAGTAAAAGCCAAGAAAGTAAGACTTGCGTGTAACGAACAAAAGAAACGAACTAAATTAGGGTTACACATCAATGTATCTATAATTACAGAAACCATGTACAGACTGTGCGTATGGAGAGTTGTGTGACATAAATACCAGACAGTGTATATTTAAAGGTAACATTTTATTTTTGTATTAACGACTTTTTGTTACAGATTCGTTTACTTATTAAATGAAACTGTTACATATGGTATAATAAATATACCGGTTACGGTTGTCAAACAGGTCATTTTAACATCTTTTCTATTTGTCTTGAACTTCATTTTAGTAGTTTACGAACGAAACAAATAAAGCCGGCAAGGGAAGTAGAATTCGCACATGTCATGTAAAGGCTTATACAACGTGTGATCAAATTTAAGCTCCGTAGTAGATTCAACTAGAAACAGATACATATTCCTGTGTATCAAAATTCTGTCATGGAAAATTTGTCCCAGCAACTCAATATCACACTGATCCAGTTTTAACATATTTAGTGGATCACTTAGAATAATATTTCATTAATCTTCGTAACAAATCATCAATTCATATTGTTAGTTTTGCCAAGTTCTATATACGTTACGTTGAAAATTTATAATGTAATAATTTCTCTTTTGTTGCTGCATTGTGACAGTCATCCGTTACCGGTAGTTAGGATCAGTCACATTATATTAAGTGCTTTTATATGCATGACATATTTCTTTCAATAAAACAAATGCATTTGTTCAATGACAAAATGACAATTAGACAAAAGTTTTGAGTTGTCTACTGAAATTTATTTTCATTTAATATGAATTTTTAATATACAACAGTCCTTTTGTAAAACGAATCGATACATATTAGTGCTACAAAATGATACAAGCGTGGATGTATATGTAAGAACAATTTGCAAATATTTCTAAAATGGTATTACTAACATGCCTAAGTATAGGCAAATAAAAGTGCAAATTATTTGCTCCAAAAAGTGCACAGTGACTATTTTTACTGACAAGACCTTACGTAGAATATATGAAAACTTTTATCTATTTCTGTTAATTTGCTTCAAACTGTTACATCTAAAGTCAACTTATATAGTTTCTGTTTGACCTATGGAATTTAATTTCGATTCCTTCACCAAACGTTTAGTAAAAATTTATTCAGTCCTTATTCATTGTCTAAAATTCGATAAACATCTCTGGACACGGAATGCAAAAATTGTCAAATATACAAACAGGTTACTTTATTGATTAAGACTTCCAATAATATTATTTAAGTATGATATAACGACCTTTCTGATTGATATCAAATGTTATAACCGTGTAATCCATTATTTTGATGTTTTCCTGAAGTAATTACAGTCATTTGAGTCATTGGCGCTGTGCGGAAGCACAGTGCCAGTATTGAATAGGTTTTAATTTTGTACCATGGGGTTGCATAATCGAATAGGGAGTAGCCAACATTATTATTGTAATTAAAAACTATGTATTATGTGTGAACAAACTCCCTATAATGAATAAATAAATAGTATTAACTGATTACAAACAATACTATACCAGATGCATACGTCTTCGACCGTTAATTCAAAACTTTTGACATATTCATAGGATATTTAATAACTTTTCCACAAACTTGAAGGTTACGGTTTTTTTATTGCTTTTGTTTACGGACCCTACGGCCAGATTCATCAAAGTTCAGAAAAAACGTCTCAATAGTTGTTTTGCTAACTCTAAACATTTTGAAGTTTAAATACATATGTTGTCAACGTGAATAATTAATGAAAACCTATTTTAATTACTACATACTAAAGTAAAATGTAGGCATTATAAATAAGACCGTTCACCTAACTATGCGATACATGGGGTCTCAATGAAAGTTATGTAAAGCATCGCTAACAACTGACCAATAGTAAAGACAAAATTAATCACGTGGGTTTCGTCTGCGTCGAAAAGCGTCTACTGACCACGAGCTGTAGCCTTGTTTAATGGGCGTCATCGTACCATTATACGGAAGGTTGTTTTATGATTCGTTTATTTTTTGGTTAAACTGTAGTAAATGTGTTTTTTTACTTATTATGATAACAGTTACAAATAACATAATGTATTTGGTTTTTCCCGTTGATAGGTTGTTTACTGATATTCTAAAATGACTCTGATTCCTTTAAATCATGTTTCAAAAACATGCGCAGCGCCTTTGATGCTTTGCATCAAAATTTGTCTTGTTCTAAATTTGAAATGTCCTCTGACTACGATATTGTTTTGAAAATTTACACTTAAAAACACATGTTGGCAGTTAACAAAACAATACGACAGACACATGTCTGTTCAGGTCGGTAACGAACGTTGACACGAATTAACGACTTTGCATACCGTCACTGTATCAAATCTGTAACCGAACTTACTCATAAAAAATTTAAATGATTGACTTAGTGTATTAACATTTTGCAAGGAAATATTAGATTATCATCGATATAGGGGCCGTCAAGACATTGTATTATTTCCCTTACTTATTATAACGAGAATCAATTCGTTTCCGTTTATCTGTAGAATGCTTAGCAACAGTGAAGAACGGACGGATGCTTGGAAACGTCTTCACCATTGGGGCTGTAACAAGATATAAGTGTAACGGCGGGTATACAGAGGCAAGCGGCGTCAGATATGCTACCTGTCTTCAATCAGGACAATGGAGTGCAGTTCCAGATTGTCAAATAGGTAAATTACCCTGTTAAATATCATGCATCAGCCACTTTCACACCATTCTGTTTATATATTTATCATTCTGTCTAATTTGGTTTTGGTAAGGTGGTATTAATGACGTAGTTTTGGTTGTTACATCTGTGCAAGGCTATTCTATTAGCATTGTAGTTGCATAATAATTTGAAGAAAGTTGTTTAATAATTACAAAGGAGTTGCGCGTGTTATTTGTTTTCATTTCAAAAAAACGATAATCCACTGGTATGCTTAAAGATGCTCGCTAACAGTTTTGGTGAAATAAATAATATCTCTAAAGTGATTGTTCAAGCATAAAATGTAAAAGTAAGTGCCAGAATAGAAAAACAAAGTAACAATCTGGGTAGCAATTTGCAAAAAATCCATTGAAAATGTTGGCTGGATTTGGTTTAACGACACCGCTAAAATGCGATGTTCAAAAGCGTTTATAACGCTTTATCATTGGTAACGTATAATTTCAAATATACAGATACACTCTACAGGCATTTATACTGGAACCTTTTTATTTGACTATTCGTTCTAAAATATGTTATTTTATAGGGTTAAGAGTACTTTATTTTTTCATCAAAATTCGAGAGTGAGCAGCTTTAAAGAATGCATTTTTTACCGAAATGTCTAAATCTTCAGTAAATCATGACGATGAATTATTTCTCCAAACAACGTCTGCATTGTTTACAATCGCAGTGTATTGTATCGGGCCGAAGGCACGTCAGCCACATTGTTTTGTAACTAAATATTACAGGGCCTCATAAAAAAGGTGACACCGAAAAGGCCCCAATAGTATACATCATTGTATAGTAGACCTCTTCGAAGTGTGTTCAAATCATGACCCTGGGGTTGATATTGACCCCGCCCCAGAGGGTCACTTGTTTTACATAGACATATATAGGGACACCTTAAAATATCTTCTCCGAAACAGCGAAGTATAGAGCTTAGATATTTAGTGTGTAAAAGTGTCTAGTGGACCCTTTTCAAGTTTGTTCAACTCATTCCCCAGGGTCAAAATTTACCCTGCCCAGGAGGTCACTTTGTTAAGGAAAAACTTAAAAAGTCTTCTTTTCTTAAACCACAAGGCATAGAGCTTAGATGTTCGCTTTGAAACTTGGTCTAGTTGTCTTCAACCTACTTTGTTAAAATCATACCCCAAACGTCTAATTGGAGGCAAGTGAACTAGTACTAGACAATAAGACACCTTAAAATATCTTCTAGTTTAAACATAATTTATTGCCAATAATATACATAGCAAAATGGTTTGGGCCACAAGTGCTTACTACATTATAAAACGGCCCTCCCCAATATATAATAATTACAAAGAAGCATTGTGGCTACATATATAAACATTTACAATGTATCATTATAATGTTACAGAATGAAAATAAAAAACGTTGTATCACATAATTATGCTCGTGATGCCCGCGCCAAGTGTACGACCCGAAAACCTACAAAATTAAAGTACTGTTTGCGCTAAAACCTTTGAGTGTCATGTATAAACTTTTGAACTGATATAAAAATCTTTAAAATATCTTCTCCGAGACCACAAAGTCTAGAGCTTACATATGTAGAGTGTAACGGTGTCTAGTGGGCCCTTTTTTAAAGTTTTGTAAAATCATTCCCCGGGGTCAAGATAAACCCTGCCCAGGCGGTCACTTGGTTTAGGAAAAACTTTAAAAATATTATATTCTAAAACCATAAGGCATAGAGCTTAGGTATTTGGTATGCAACTTTGTCTAGTAGTCTCCCACCTACTTTGTTCAATTCATGACCCCGTGGTCAAATTGACCACACCCACCAGGCAACTGCACTGATACTCAGGTGAGCGATATAGGGCCATGATGGCCCTTTTGTTGTTATATGTTGTTTGCTTGTACATTCACTGACATGTGTATTATGTATTTTGCTGTTTGTGGAGATTTGCCTTTTGTAAATAATGGACAAGCATCATTTGACACAAACAGCGGTAACTCAGTCTTACAATCGGCTTCTGTAACATGTGACGCAGGGTACAATAGCAGCGTGGACACAATTTCTTGCACAAAGTCCGGAAGCTGGGAAACAGCGACGTGTGACCCTATAAGTAAGACCACATTTTGTTTCTGTTATAATTTCTTTCACGATAACTATATTTTTGAAGATTTTTTTACGTATTATGAGATTGAAACCACTTCATACAACATGTATAAAACACACATGGTGTTGCAAAAAGCTCTGTGATATCCGTACTGTTGCACAGTGTGGACACAATTTCTTGCACAAAGTCCGGAGGCTGGGAAACAGCGACGTATGACCCTATAAGTAAGATAACATTTTGTGTCTGTTAGCATTTCTTATGCCATAACTTAAGTTTTTTTTATTTGTTTTTAATGTATTCGGAGGTTAAAACCACTTCATACAAATACATGTAGTACAAAACACACATGGTGTTGCAAAAAGGCTCTGTTATAACTGTAGAAATGTTTAGTGATGCTAATTTATGGAATTATTTGAATCTTGCCTGAAGACACTACCGACATGGCTTTGGTAGGGATCGAACCCGAGACCATTCGATCCTGAGGCGAACGCCCTACTAATGCGCCACGGCATTAGAGATGTCTATACTTTTTGTCAATAAGACACATTAAAATATCTTCTACTCCGAAATCACAAAGTCTAGAACTTAGATACATGTATTTAGTGTATACATTTGTTTAGTGGACCCTTTAAAGTTGTTCAAATCATTCCCCGGGGTCACAATATACCCTGCCCAGGAGGCCACTTGGTTAAGGAAAAACTTTAGACATCTTCTATTCTAAAACCACAAGGCCTAGAGCTAAGATATTTAATATGTAACATTATCTAGTGGTCTTCCACCAACTTTGTTCTAATCATGCACCCGGGGTCAAATTGACCACAACCACCAGGCAACTGCACTGGTACACAGGTGAGCGATATAGGGTCATTATGGCCCTCTTGTTGTTATATGTTTTTACTTGTACATTCATGTTTATTATGTATGTGCAGTTTGCGGGGATTTACCTTTGGTAAAAAATGGACACACATTATTAGACACAAACAGCGGTAACTCAGTCTTACAATCAGCTTCTGTAACATGTGACGCAGGGTACAATAGCAGCGTAGACACAATTTCTTGCACAAAGTCCGGAAGCTGGGAAACAGCGACGTGTGACCCTATAAGTAAGAACAAATTTTGTTTCTTATAACATTTCTTTTATCATAACTATATTTTTAAAGATTTTATTTTATATATCCTTGGGTTTAGAGGGACATACCCCGACTTCTGTCAAACTAACTAACACCCAAACCATAAATAATAGAATCTTTGGAAGTATTATAACTAGTTTCAGCTATTCATTCTTAGTCATTATCGATAAAATCAGCGGTTTAAAGGGGCACTCCCTACATCTAACTTTTGGTTAAGTTATAATACTTCCAAAGATTCTATTATTTATGTTTTGGAGGTTATTTACTTTGGGATCAGTTATAGGGTATGTCCCTTTAAAGGTCAAGGTCACAGTTACATGTACCTCCGATAGCATTTCCTTGATAACGAGACAGTTCACAATTTTCATTCTACTTTCACCAAACATGCTTGGAAAGCTTTCTGCAACATGAACATGATCCCTATTGTTTTTTGAAGTCAATTTTTATCAAACTTGCTCAGAAGGTTCCCAGTAACATGTAGAGCGATACTGGCTCTTATTTATGTTGTCCTATACAGACACCAAGTCTCTCGAATTATGACTAGATTAACAACATTTTACTGCTCATTCAGCATGCGTAGACCCGCCTTCAATAGAACATGGTACGGCAGTTCCCGACAATGATTTAATCAGTTTTTACTTGGACACTGCCACTGTCAACTGCGAACCGTTGTACAAAGCCAGTGCAAATAAAATCACGTGTACAGCGACAGGCATTTGGGAGAAAGCTACTTGTTACGGTAAAAAGCAAAATGTTTAGTTTTGTGATTATCTACCTTTGAGGTTAATTGCCTATTTAAACAGTTTACTTAGCGTAAAAGTGTGTGTGCCGCAAAACAATTTGTCACATGATCAAAGTATTATCATAAGCCCTTAGCGTTTAGTAAAAGTTACGGTAAAAAGCAAAATGTTTAGTTTTGTGATTATCTACCTTTGAGGTTAATTGCCTATTTAAACAGTTTACTTAGCGTAAAAGTGTGTGTGCCGCAAAACAATTTGTCACATGATCAAAGTATTATCATAAGCCCTTAGCGTTTAGTAAAAGTTACGGTAAAAAGCAAAATGTTTAGTTTTGTGATTATCTACATTTGAGGTTAATTGCCTATTTAAACAGTTTACTTAGCGTAACAGTTTTTATGCCGCAACAAAATGTGTCACATGGTCAGTAATCATTAGCTCTTAGCGTTTAGTAAAATGCACTGTAGTATTTGAATATAATTTACAAAGCGTTCTGAAAACTTACAATATTTTGATCTTTTGATCTGGTCAGCAAAGAGAATGTGATTTTGTATTCCCAACCGTTTAATTGTCATGGCTTTATAGATTAAAGTGCATTATGTTTTACATGTAAAGAAATGATTATTTTACAGACTGTTACATAGGCAGTTCCATCGAGTACACAGGAAAGAAAAATGTTACAGAGTCTGGTGCACAGTGTCAGAGATGGGACTCTCAGACTCCACGCAAACATAAAAACACAAACATTCACGACTACCCTGACTCGTCATTCTCAGAAGCAAAAAACTACTGTAGAAATCCAGACTACTATCCTCATGGCCTATGGTGCTATACAGTGGATTTATCAAAGCCTCGATGGGAGTTATGTGGTATTCAAGAATGCTGACACGTTCAAGTTTCAGCCTAAAATTTGATTTTTTTATACCTTTGTTTTCTCAATTGAGAACTTATATTAATCGCTCTCTAGACGCATTGTACATTTTCAATGTCTAAACAAATCAAACCAACGAAACAAATGATGGTGCTCTTGATAACAATAATCTTGATAAGAAATAGGTCACTTCTTGTAATAAAATTTCTTACTTAATATATTCATTTTTGTATAAGGCTGACAGCAAGGGGTAACCCCTAATTCCCCCGCCAAAAAAGATGCATTTTAGTTGTTGTTCCCTGCTTGATGGAACCGTGTCACATATGTTTTAAATCATTATAGTTAGCGGGTATAACCTTCTTATAAAAGTTCATGTAAGAGCATGAAACAAATTTAAAGACATATATCATAAATTTGTGACACGATTCCCTGAAGAAGGATGCATCAAAACTCTTTGGTATAGGAGGCTTACCTTAGCTCAGTCAAAAACTGATAGTTTGTAAGAAGTTCTTATATATTGATGTCCTATTTCTGTATTTGGTTTAATCATATTTTATTATAAATTGTTGTACATATGCATAAAACATGAAGACAATTAATTCATTCAATTGTAACATTTACAAATGGGTTAGGTCACGAGTTATGCCAACTTGTAGTAAAAATGAACAGCATCATTGTGTTTTGTAATAATGAGCTGCATCATTTGGTTTCCTTTATCTGATTAGAGAGTGCATAGACCTTTACAAAAATTGTACAGGTTTACATACTTTCTACAAGCAATTAAACGTTTGAAGATTTTGGCGAAGATAATTCTTGTCAGGCGCTATTTTGAAACATTGCTATTACATTGTACTCATGAAATTTTTAATTAAATGTCTATGGATTTTTCATGTGTCTATAATTGTATATTGCTCATTTCTATTTAAGAAAAACTTTCTCACGACGGCAGTATCCATTATCTTATGAATTGAAAGTGCCGTTTTAGTCCACAGTATACACAAACATTTGCTATACGTGGCCCTTTAGAAGAACAGAACTATTCATTAAACGTTTAAGGTATTAAAGTACATATATGATTTTCTAGATATTATGCATATATGATTTTCTAGACTTTATTGAACTGGAGCGAGATAAAATCTATAAGTCCTGAACAGTGTAATATCCGGTATTTGACGCTTCAGCTTCACAAACGAATTACTAGTAGCAGGCTAATATTGGACAATACGCTTATTGTCTATTGATTTTTGAAATATGAAATGTTGCTTAAACTTAACCAATCGGCAACCTATCTGTCCGACAATTTACATACATACAAATTGCATGCGAACATAACAATAATAACCGGTGTTTGATAACATTATGCGTTAGAAAACCATGTTGGTTCAGTGGCTTCTGCATGCAGTGCTAGTTGTGCCACCCTTGTGTACGCAGGGTCAGACAACTGAGGATGGCATCCAAATAAAAACTGCCATTTATTTCACAAATTTTTGTAAATCTGAAAAGGAAAAATTCGCTTCTCTACTGGGTTTATCAGTGGAACAGTGTGTTCAAGAATGTGGATTACGGAAACACTGCGTTGGGCTTAACTATAAAAGGCGTGCCAATGTTTGCGTGTTGTTGTCAACCGAAGGTAACGTTGTTTCTAATACTGCAGGTTGCATTCACGTAAGCGCATCGGATATAGAAGTCATACAGGTACACGTACATATTTGAATGCTTTTAATGAAATTATGTTTCGATAACAGTGGCCCTAAAGAACGTTTAGATTACAATGTATCGACAACAGCAGCCCTAAAGAAAGTTTAGATTATAAAGTTTCGATAAAAGCTGCCCTAAAAAACGCTTAGATTACAAAGTTTCTATAAAAGCGGCTCCAAAGAACGTTTAGTTTACAAAGTTTCGAAAACAGCGGCACTTAAGAACGTTTAAATTACAAAGAATCTTCACTTTTTATTTTGCCTAAAGATATCTTAAATAATGAAGACGAAACAAACTTGATGGATTTTTTTTCAAGAAATATTCTAGCTGATAACATTATTGTTTCTTATATCACCTGTATTACAACTAAATTTGGTCATCGATAATAGACGAATAATGACTCATATGGGGTCCACAAAATTTGACATTCAAGTCTCTTTTTGTCCGAGAATATAATACAACACAACACGTAGACGATTTGGGGCTGACATAAATGTTTGCAATGATACTATTAATTTGCAACGTTTTCGAATTTTTGCAATCATTGATGTTTCTTAGAAAAATTCTGATTACAGCTATATCTAGTGCACGGCTTATTGTAATGTCCGATTTCTGTAAAACTGTCCTAAATATAAGTGTCTGGGTTTACCTCACATGTCAACACAACAGAATACCAACTAATCCAGAAAAAAAATTATTAGATCTTGTTTTTTCGTTCTGTTGTTCTGTCGCATCTGTAACAACGACACAAACTTAAACATGCTGTTTTCCTTGCTCTAAATAATAATTATATATCAATGTAAACATATCCACAGAAACCTTGCACAGAGTGTGCCTATGGACAAGTGTGTGTCACGAGTACAAAACAGTGTAGATTTAAAGGTAATATTATACCATTTTTGTTACATTGTTTTTCTTATTGGAGCTGTTACATACATTCACATACACGAGGGAGGGTGTTGCCGAAAAGTATTATTCATTGTTTTTATAAATTGATAGCATTACATTTGTGCACAATAAGAACCAACTTTAGACGTAATTGGATCACATAGTAAAAATTCCTGTCAATTTTATCTGTATGCAGTAAGGAGGCGCTTAATATCACAGGGTGAGCAAAATGTGCGCCATATCCGGGACACTTCGCTTACAGGACGAATGCGCTCCCTACCGAGCTAACTGGTCGCTAACACATCTTCTCCCCAAGTGTTATTAAGGTCATACTATGACAAAGTACTCTACTGACCTTTTTTGTATTATCCAATTAAAAGGTGCCTTACTAATAAATATTTCAATCCCCAAAATTGTTATACATTCTCCTTGTCATGTCATTGGCTGGTGAAAACCTACCGACTTCCCGTCAAAAGCGAGCTAAATATGGCTGCACCGAAAGAATTAATACAAATACATGTATAGTAATGTTTATCAATATTTCTAGATTGTTTTAGTTTTCTTAAATACTTTCAAAAATGTATTTGTGGCATTCACAATCTTCATTCAGGTTTATAATAAGCTGACTTATGGTAAATATTTTATAATTCTACACAAAACAGCCTGTCAAGTTCTCGCAAATTAATAACGCGATCTATAGCCCCTTTCTTTGTTAGCATGAATTGTAAATGCATGGTAACAATCGACCTTTAGAACCTCTTACCAAGCAATAGCAACTAATCGCTATGAGCATTCATAGCTTCATACATGTATTTAAGGCAGAGAACATTTTAAATAAGACCAACAGGTAACACCTATTACAAGTTAGTCTAATGCGGACTGAAGTTGGTTACTTCAACGATTTTAAAGTAATAGTTACGAATACTTAGATGCATCTTCATGTTTCTGCTACTGCTACTGCTAACTACTGCTACTTATAACTTCACGTTGTTGCTACTGCTACTGCTAACTACTGCTACTGATAACTTCACGTTTTTTTGTACTGCCATCTACTGCTACTGATAACTTCACGCTTTTTTGCTGCTACTGCCATAACTTCGTATGATAACTTCACGCTTTTTCTGCTGCTACTGCCGTCTACTGCTACTGACAACTTCACGTTTTTTCTGCTGCCATTGCCAGCTACTGCTACTTATAACTTAACGTTGTTGCTACTGCTATTGTCAGCTACTTCTACTGCCAACTTCACATACATTCTCTACCAAGAATTTTCAAAATAGCAACGCGTCTTTGCCTGTTTTACCGGCAATCTCTGTAATAAATGGCTGAAAGTTTGTGATTCGCTGACAGTTCTGTCAATTGTATATTTCAAAGTTTTGTTATTAAATTGTGCGCCCAGATTAAGGATGTGCCTTTAGAAAACAAAGATTTACTAATGATTCGATGAGACTGAAAAGTCATGATCAGAACGATGGCTTGACATCTCGGATCATGACAAAATCATACTGCATTTGCAACGTCATTAATATACAAGCATGATATATAAACGTGTAGATTAGCAGAACTATCATGATATGCTTCCGCCAATTTACGCGTCGCTCGACATATTATGTAAATTGCACACAAACACATCATCTTGTATGTTAACAGTAATAAATGGGTTGGAACATGCATATCACCACACTGTAAATTCTGAAAACATGTATAAAATGACAGTTATTGACTGCGGGTGAACAAATTGACTGAATACATGGTAAATATTTTATTTCATTCATCAAGCAGATATTAGAATATATTTTATATTGTCCGACTAGACAGTTCCATTACCAGTTACTGTCAACTGGTTATTAACCGCGATGATTTATTTTACGCTGATTTACGCAAATTTATCACTTCACTAATTTAAAAATCTCGCGGCAGATTCATTACACATAGATTTACTTTTATAAAAATTATACGTCGCGTATAAGTATGTCTACTCAATAATCGCGAAGTCTTCGTCAGGCACAAATTACTCAATTTACTCGAGTTAAAAGCTGCTCGCTCTCAGATTTTGGTAAAAAAGATAAAGTTCTTCACACTGGATGTAAATTATGTATTTAAAAACATATAGTCATATAAAAAGGTTCCAGTATAAATTCCTGTCACGTATATCTTTAAATTTCAAATAATATGCTACCAAATTCCAAAGCGTTGCAAACGGTGCCGTGCGGTGCCGTGTATCCGACATTTTCAATCGATTTCTGCAAATTCCTACCTAGATATTTGCTTATATTCTAATTCTAGCCATTGATTTTATATTTATGTATAAGTATGACAATTTTTAGAAAAAAATTTTTTCAACGTTTACTGAGAGCGAGCAGCTTTAAATCATTGTCAATTCAACGCTGATCACCTTTTATGTATCTTTGTGAAGAATGTTTGGCAACAGTAAAGAACGGACGGATGCTAGGAAACGTCTTTACCATCGGAGATGTAACAAGATATAAGTGTAACGGCGGGTATACAGAGACAAGCGGAGTCAGATATGCTGCCTGTCTTCCATCAGGACAGTGGAGTGCGGTTGCAAATTGTGAAATAGGTAACTTGAGAACAATTATAGAAACAAATGAATCAATTATGTAAACATCATCTAGTTGACATTCTTGTTTACTTCAATAAGATAAATTTACCAATACAGTAAACTCCTTGAAACAACTCCTACAGTAATGAAATATCGGGTGTGAGAAACATATTTTCTCAGCTCGATTTTATTCCTTCTCAATTTAATGGGGCACTACCTACATCTAGCAGATTATATTCTCGAAACATAGATTATGTGTTCAATGAACGTAACATGATAAATAAATACAATTTCGAAGAAAAACCTATGGCGAAAAATGCTTCATTTTACCACAATTAATCAATATAGAGGCTTTCTATAATAAATCGCATCCACCCATTAATTGAACAACAACAACTCTACATTGATTATTGAATGGTTTACGGTATTGCAGCATATTTTTAACCGCTGATTTTATCGATACATGTAATGACTGGAATGCTTAGCTGAAACTTTTAGGTTAAGTTATAATACTTCCAAAGCTTCTATTATTTATGTTTTGGAGGGTATTAAGTTTAACATCAGTTAAATAGGGTGTGTCACTTTAAAATCAAAATGCTATATGGATAATACATACTCCGGATATATGGAAACATTTGTATGATCCCATTTTGAGTTACTATATATGACATTTGAGAGATGAAGCTTATGGTAGCAGTTTAAAACAAAACGTTGGTTTCTGAAGCAAAAAACGAATATATAGTACTGGTTTCTTTAAAAAAAACATATCTCATTCGATTCACTTATATTTTTGCAAGAACTACGTCTTTTTAGCAACAGGGAAAAAATCTTCATGTATGCATTTTATATCTGAACACTTTCTCTCACTATTTGTACTTTTAAGTACAAATTCAGCTCACATAATAATGCATTTATAATGAAATATTAATCGTTTTATGATATGAAATGCATTTTTTTTAATTCTGAGGCCTGACATCTATGAGAGATTCTATGGAAAGCTGCTCTATACGATTCGCTGCAATTACACGTAACTTATCCCTTTTTCAAGCTTTCAATTTCAAAATGACCGTTTAGCTTTTCCAAAGTTGTCATTGTTCAATTCAATATACCATTCTTGTCAATGAAAGTCATCACAAATATCAATAAACTTGTTTGCCAACTGAATGTGCAGCAGGCTAGGAATATTGATTTAGTAAAAGTGTATGTTTTGCAAAGCATGAAGTCGTCAATAAAGTTTATTTGTCTGTTGTAGATAGTAAATTATTTTGTATATAGATTGATGAGGCGATTCACGAAGTGTCTGGTTACGTTATTATTACTATTATTTATGCTTCAATGGGACCATTATAACTGTCATGATCTTTGATATTTACAAAGGATACCTAAAGTTATAATGTAGTTTGCATAACAATGAAAGTGTTATTACATTTATATATTATGTTTTGGATATAGTTTATCCAATATTGTCTAATGATATGAACTTGTATAATACAGTATTAGTTGTTGCGAAATTAAACATAGTAAATAAAATTATGGGTTTTAAATACATAATTAAATTTTTTCTAGACGTCATAACCACACTTCTGGCCATACTGTAACGTTTTAAAGCTGATCGTTTCAGTTGCCGTTAAAAAAAAAAAAAAAAAAAAAAAAAAAAAAAAAAATAAAGCAAATATAATCATAGAGATTAGGTAGAATTTGCAAAAATTGATTGAAAATGGTTTGGTTGGAAAATTGAAGGTTTTACGGCACCGCTACACTTTATGTTTATATTAAAATTTCAAAAGCGTTTTCAACGCTTTACTATTTGGTAGCGTATACTTTCAAATCTACAGATATACCTAGCAGGAATTTATACTGGAACCTTTTTACATGACTATCTGTTCTAGATTATGTTAGTTTCATACAGTTTGAAGTACTTTTCCCCCAAAATCTGAGAGCGAGCAACTTTAAATAGTACTTATTTCATGTTATTAACCATACGAGGTCAAACTGAAAAATGAATAATCTAGAACAAAATAAACAAAAAATAGCAATAAAGACGATGCGCAAATAATAGCGTACATTTGTTATGAATTAAAATTTTGATATATTTTTTTGAATATCGGTGTCTTTCAAATATCAAAGTATACAAATTGTGAAATAGTAATATGCCTTTTTGAAACTAGATAAGACACACAATTAAGCTAATGCTGAGAAATTCATATTGGGTGAATGTACTCCCAACAGAGGATTTTCAATTGTGTTGTTATGGTCCATTAAGTATGAGAATGAGTAGTGTATTCAGATAAGTCAAATGAAATTATTATATTATCATCAATATACGTTCTAAGTACAAAGCCATAGCGATAAAATCGCATGTACAGCGACAGGCAGCTGGGAGCCAGCGACTTGTTACTGGAAACGAAACACTATTGGTTCTAACTTCAAGAACAGTAAACTCCTTGGAACGATTTAATTGTTTTCCTTATATTTTATCGCAGTATATTTTATATGTATAGCGTTTTCATATTGAATAGGAAGTAATACAATCGGGCCCAAAAATGTGTTCTTCGTTATACAGTTTACTGTAATTCTGTTTGAAGATCCTTACCTTATGTATAGTTACGGTACCGATACTTAGCGCACCTGTAACAGTATAATTTCTCGATCTGTTATATTATCACGTGATTTAAGTGTTATCACTAACATCTTACATAAAGCATTATTATTAAGAACTTCTAGAATATAATAAAAATACGCACTCTTTGAACTTTTAGTTCTATAAAGGTTTGTTTACTTTCAGCAAATTGTTAGAACGAAATAGTCAAGGCTTTAGATCGCACTGTAACAATACTGTCAGAAAACTGTGGTTCGCTTTAAATGGCTAACGAGTTTGGTGTGTTTTTTTTCAGACTGCTACGCTGGCGAATCCTGGGAATACACCGGAAAGAAAAATGTAACAGAGACCGGTACACAGTGCCAGAGATGGGACTCTCAAACTCCACGCGATCATACTTTTACTAACGTCAGTGCCTACCCTGAAACATCACTTTCGGAAGCGGAAAACTACTGTAGAAATCCGTCGTACTATGAGTATGGCCTATGGTGTTACACATCTGATGTATCAAAGCCACGGTGGGAGTTATGCGGTATTCCAGAATGTTAACACGTTTAGACTTCCGAAAAACTTACGAGATATTGCTAGTAAACCACAATTGTCCATAGAACGAGAATTAGTCGAAGTTAAAAGCAGGCTTATTCTCAGCTTACACTTACATGTGAAAAACATACATACATGAACCAATAATTATTTCTTCGATATGAAAGTAACACATGAAGTGATCACAGTTCAAGTTTCATCTTTAGTAGAAACATCTGTATATTTGACTGTATACTTTTTTTTCAAAATGATTATGACTTTCAATAAGAGGTGCATGTAAATGATAGCATACATTTTACTTTTTCATGTTGTCTGAGTACATTATAGAATTTCATTTTTCATGATTATATTAGATTCGTGGGCCTCGGCAGCTCAGTGGTTAGGGCGTTCGTCTGCGGAACGAGAGGTCCCTGGTTCGAATCCCAGTCCGAACACGATGTGTGTCCTAGGACAAAGACACTGATGCAACACGCGCGTTAGTCCACCAAGCTGCAAATGGGAAGCAGCCTTGAAAAACTCATTGCCTTTCTCTCCCGAGCGTGATGACTTGTAGAATGAGTGTTCGAGAGCGGTGAAATAAGTCACGGAGCTTTCTTCGTAATGGAACTAAAATAATTCATATAAACTATCAGATTCACAAGTTGTATTACCCTTCAAGATAACCACACAAAATTATAATCAGGTAAAAACTCGAAATACAAACAAGTAAGAAAACAATTATGTTGAGGTCATGTTTCTAAGTATAAGTTAGTGTTTATTAAGTCAAATGTTAACAATTAAGAAACCCTAAGGGAGCCAGCGGTAGCGATCGACCGCTGTTTCTTAATTGTTAAAATTTGAGTTAATAAACTCTAACTTACTTAGTGTTTGCATAGCCACCGACATGAATTGTTGGCGGAGCTAAAGTGTTTTCTATTAAGAGCGAGCTCTTAATAAATTACGTGATTTCAGTTGTTAGTTTTAATAAAAAAGAAAGACGTTTATTTGAAAATCTGAGTGATTCGATTGGTGGGAAAATAGGGTCAAACACTTATAAATGTAAGTAGATATAAATGAGTATAAATGGTTGATTTCAGTTAATGAATGACACGAATATGTAGTAACATCTCGTTTTGTTCAGAACTAATTGTTCAAAGGATAAGTTTTTATAAATCAAAATATTATTTCCTGTTCTATAACCGAATTGCATTTCACTGCAGGATGGGCTAAGATATATCTTCTTGTTGTTTCGTAAATTACACACAATTATATACATGTTTAATGGTACTTACCATATTTCTTTTGATTCAATACTTCTTTTTTTCATGCAGGAATGGACTGGGCAATCGGCAATCCGATGTTTTACCCTGAAATGAAGTTAACACGTCTGTGTAAATATTTTATGCTCGTGTTCATGGTTATTATGGCACTTGATTTATTCTATGTCGTGTTTTCGACTTGTCATCACGAAAATTGAAAACACGATAACTAAAGACGAAACCACGATGTTCTAAACCCGCCAACTCGACGAAAGAATACGTCGTATATTCGCCCTTTGTCGTGTTTACGCCTTTTGTCGTGTTTACGCCTTTTGTCGTGTTTACGCCTTTTTGCCCCGCCCAGTAGAAAAGTCTGAAAAACTAAAACACTTTTCGACCCGTAAAGTCTAAAACACACGACATAACAATGTATGAAATAACGAATAATTATCAATACAAGTAAATGTCAGCTAGGTCTTACTGCAGTTGTTTCCCCTTGTCATCTTTATGCCATTAGTAAATATATCAAATTCAAAGGAAAGAAGTATAGACTATAACTATACAATTCGTTTTGTTGGACCTTGACGTGATCATAACATTATTGGATATGGGGGAATCGATATAAAACCATAAACCGTGACAATAATAATCTTCGGTTTGTTGATATAAGCCTCACGGTGGTCTTTATAATTAAAGTTTTAACGAGACCAGCAAAAATGATAACTGGCGTAGTGGTATGAAAGGTGAAGTCAAGATCGGTGGGTGTCGAGTTCGAATCTCGTTTAATTTTTTTTTTTTTTTTTTTTTGTATTTTATGAAAACATCGTAAAATTCTTTTATTGTCGATGTTAGCGACGAAGAAGCAACATACACTGCCAGCAGTTGTAGCAACTATTCTGACACAGACAGCGCATTTGAATATTCATAGTTATTGTTTTCATTCAATTAAATGCTGTATATAAAATAAAAACGGAATACAATGGCAAAAAAAAATACGGCGTAAAAATATGATAAATTTAGATCTATTAGATGTACCTAGTTTAAAAAGAAAACAATATTGAAGGTTCAAGAAACACTCGAACTCATACCCCCTTTGGTGACTATAAAATGCAAGTCTTTAACGCCAAGCCCCAAACCACTGAGCTATTGCTCTTTTACAACTGATACTGTAAATATTTTCCCTATGTCCCCATCTAGCGCATATTTAATTGAGTGAACATACTGAATACTTGCAATTTACAAAATAAATTAACCGTTACTGACTATGCTTATTGACTTCAGGTAAATTGATAAACTAGGATTACATGAAAGCAAACTTACATAAGAACGCACAGTAGACGCCGCTGTCTCTGGGTTAACAATGTTGTCTTGGTGCCTTCTGACTACAGCTCTATTGCTTCAAAATATTTGTGCGCATATACAAATAAATCAGGATGGCATAAAAATTAAATTTGTAATAACTTTTGAAAATATTTGTAAATCTGATGAGGGTAAATTTGCTTCTATACTGGGCTTATCAGTCGAACAGTGTGTGCAAGAATGTGGATTGCGTAAACACTGAGTTGCGCTCAATTTTAAAAGGCGTGGCAACGTTTGTGAGCTTTTGTCGTCAGATGGTAACGACATTTTGGAAACTGCAGGCTGTATTTACATTCGTGCGTCGGATATAGAAATTATACAAGTACTTATTGTTTATGATTCTTAAGACAATAAACGCTTCAATCATAACTGCTTGAAATATATTTTCGCTTTATGACCTGGACCTGCAGAGTTAACTTAAGACAAACTGTTTTCTAGCTGTCAATACATTTGTACATTAACATTTTGTTTTTGCGAAGAGAGAGATAGTTTGGAAGTAAAATCCATTCTATGCAAATACAACTCCAATTAGTTGACATAAATAAAATTTGAGGAAAATCTCTCTTCGCAAAAACAACTTCAATAAGTTGACATAAAATCATTGGAGGAAATCTATTTTAGGCAAACACTCAAAGGCTTGCTTTCATTACAGATATTCATTAAAATTATATTATATATTGTCTTAAACTAATTGCCTAGCTAATATTACTCTCAGATTTTGGTAAATAAATATAAATCTTCAAACTGTATGAAAATAAAAAAGTTTGGAACATATACAATGTAGTCATATAAAAAGATTCCAGTAAAATTTCCTGTTATTTGAAAGTATAGTATATGCTACCAAATAATAAAGCGTTGCAGACGCTTTTGAAATTCCAATATAAACATATAGTGTAGCGGTGCCGTAAAACCAGCATTTTAAATCGATTCTTTGCAAATTACTACCTAGATCTTACTTCTTTTGCTGATTGTAGCCTTTACTTTTATATTTATGTTTTAATATGTCATTTTTAAAAATAATTCTTTTTTCAACGGCAACTGAGAGCGAGCAGCTTTTAAGCTCAAACTAGAATTCCCAAACTATACTATTATAATGCATGGAACTGCATTGTATAATTATCTACAGACACCATGTGAAGAGTGTGTATATGGAGAAGTGTGTGACACGAATACCAAACAGTGTATATTCAAAGGTAATATTAAACTTTTTGTCCATAATTACCTACTAATATACTCTTCCAAAGTGAAAACTTTACACTTTGATTATACAAATGTTTAACACAATATTAAATCACTGTATTTCACTCTGACTCTATTAAATACGACAAATAACAAAGGCGATAATAGGCCTAGAGTTAAAGTCTTTTATCATGCATAAAAGGAAGATAACTCGTATAGTGAAACAGACAGTTTATCAAAAACGAAATTGGTTGTCAAGACAAAATATTATTTTTGCTGTCAGTTGAGAGAAACTGATGAGACAACTTTTACCACCGTATAATTTTATTTCGCAAAGTTTCTATCCGTTGATGCTATCAAGCTGTACCAGCCCTGTGTTTATAAATTCCCTACACGTTTCACCATTAGGACTATAGGTTTACCCTCTGTCCGTCCATCATTCCGTTTGATGTCCGTCAGTAAGTTTTATCTCGTTTTTATGTGCTTATTTTTTTACCTGATATTATCAATTTTTACTTTCATTTTCGGTTCTGTTGATACAAAACTTATATTATGACAAATTAAAACAGATTCCTCTTTAAAGCTGCTCGCCTACAATTGCCGTTGAAAAAAAAAATCAAAATGATACACTAATACGTAAAATGCAAAACTAATGGCTAGAATCAACAATATAAGTAAAAGTCTATGAAGGAATTTGCCAACATCGATTGTTAATTTTTGGTACTTGGTTTTACGGCAGTGCTACACTAAATGGTTATATTTGAATTTCAAAAGCGTTAGTAACGCTGCGTATAATTTCAAATTTATATATCACAATAATTCATACTTGAACCTTTCTATTTGACGTTTGGTTCTAAAATATGTTTAATAAATTTATGTTTTCACAAACATCTGAAAGCGAGCAGGTTTTACAAATATTGAGAGGCACTTGATTGAGTGTATTGAGATGCGTTTAATAAAGTTCGTCTGGGTTACTATGTCTTTGAATCGGATTTTTAATTTGATATTTCATTTCAACGTTACCTTTCGAAAAGATTGATTATCTGTTGAGGACTTGCGTTTAAAGGGGATAAAACCTATAACTGATACCAAACTAAATAACCTCCAAAGCATAGATAATAGATACTTTGAATGTATTATAACTTAACCTACATGTTTCAGCTATGCATTCCCAGTCTTTATCGATAAAATCAGCGGTTTAAAATACACTTCAGTACCGGAAACCATTCAATAATCTATGTAGAGTTGTTGTACACTTATTTCGTGGATGTGATTTATTACAGAAAGCCTCTATATTGATTAATTGTGGTAAAATGAGACATTTTTCGCCATAGGTTCTTCTCTGAAATTGTATTCATTTATCGTTTAACGTTCATTGAACACATAATCTATGTTTCGAGAATATAATCTACCAGATGTAGGTAGTGCCCCTTTAAGATAAATTAAAGCTTTCACCTAACCAGTAAGCAAGGTTATCCAATTAAAACATATTAACGAGATTTACAAAATAGTGGTGTGCTTTTATTTTTAAATGTGCTTGACTAGACACTAGTATGTTTCTATTTTAAACTTTTATTCCAAAGGTACTGGCATGTTATTATTTTATACTTTTATTCTAAAGAGCGCCTGGCAACGGTACAATATCCTAGTATGTTAATTTCTTATAATGCTTGACAACGGCACTAGTATGTTACTATTTAATACTTTCATTCAAAAAAAGTGCTTGGCAACGGTACAAGTAGTTTCTATTTGATACTTTTATTCAAAAGAGTGCTTGGCAACAGCACTAGTTTGGCACTATTTATTTCTTTATTTTAAAGAGTGCTTGGCAGCGGTACAAAACGTTAAGTTACTAGGCAACGTCAGAGACATTGGAAACATTGTAAGATACAAGTGTGAAGACGGGTACGCTGATTGGAGTGGAGTGAGATATGCTGAATGTCTCCCCTCGGGACAGTTGCGTGTGATTCCAGCTTGTGAAATGAGTAACTATATATTCAAATTATGATTACCGATATCAATATAACTGCTTAACATAGATAAATAGATAAATGATCAGACAAAAAGTATCTTAACATGTTTTCTTAGCAATATTATTCAGCTACAGTCTGTAACATCGCACGGGGCAGCTGTATATCGTCTTCTTGTTGATCACTCTATTTGAATCAAAACATATTAAATTTTGCAAAGATTATTATTTTTTCCTGGTGTATTTAGATGATATTTAGTGTTAAATTAATTGCGTAATCAGATCTATTCTAAAACGCTATAGATAAACAAAAGGACATGTAAGTATATTCTTAGAACATTCATATAACCCCCTTAAATGTTTCGTACTTTTATCAGCTTCGAGAAAATTGAATTTACGGATATGAAACATATTACAGTGCTTTTACAATCGTATCAAAATTATCAAAATAATTCATGTTGTCTCATTGGTGATTTTTTCTCAATTTTACAGATTGTTACACAGGGGAATCCTGGGAATATGCAGGAAAACAAAATGTTACAAAGTATGGTTCTAAGTGTCAGAGATGGGACGTCCAGACACCACGGAGCCATTCTCATACAAATATCAATAGATACCCTGACTCAACTCTCTCGGAAGCTGAGAATTACTGTAGAAATCCGGACAGAGCGTCTGACCATATAGGTCCATGGTGTTATACAGCGGACATAACTAAATTCCGATGGGAAACATGCGGTATACAAAAATGTTGAGGCGTTGGCATTCAGAACTATTTTATGATGTATTACAATAATTTGTTTCTGGCTTCAAGTGCATATAAGAATATCCGGCTCGGGTAACGAGGCTCTGTCGAGTCACCACCAAAAGCAGTTACTCGCGACTAAAATATTCCGCCAGTGATATCTTTTTTCTTGCATACCATTATTCTATATTCCATATTCGCAATTATTCATAAAAGTAGTTTGTTCTGACGTCATGTAGAGCGTGAGAGTCATCTTACATCGTGGGGGGTCCAGTACGGACAATAACTTCAGATTCATGATTTGGTATGCGCAATACAATTTTTTGCCCCTCCTCCCACCCCCAACGGTCTGTTGAAAAACTCTTACATCTTATATTAATAAAAAAATGTATTTTCATTTATGTATATATGGCTTACCTTTTGTCATCTTAATGTTTGCGAAGATTATATCAAGACACGTACTCGATGTTGCAAGTGTCAAAAATGGTTGATCCGAGTATGTTTTTCGGATTGTTTAGAGATCGTTCGTTCGGACCGTATATACGTTATATATTGTCGCAAAGTATTGTCACGTAGTCGTATTTTGTGACGCATCACCAGTGCCCATACTGACAAGCCAGTTTTTCTAAGACTTGCATAGTAATCATGAAAATCATAATTTGTCAATAAAGGCTATCATACTACAACGCATGTGTATTGTCAGTTCTGAGGTAAAGTTGGGTCTTAAAGAGCTATGAGCTGCCAATGTACAGCTTTGAGCTGTTAATGCGAAGAAAAATATTTTACACAATACAGAATTGTCTTTGACATTATACTGAAAGATGCTCAGATTTTGGTGAAAACTCTTTAAACTGTTTGAATAAAAAAGGTTCCAGTATACATGTATATTACTATAAAGTACATCTGTTTATTTGAAATTATACGCTACAAAATTTTAAAGCGTTAAAAACGCTTTTGAAATTCAAATATAAACATTTATTACACTTCCAGGAAATGTCCAGTCGTTGGATTGGACAATGAGTCGTACATAGAAATTGATACTAACGGGTTAGCCGGTAATATACACTTGGCATATCCCGTCATTGTACAACGCTAAAATGGTTCGAAAAGTTTAGAGTACGCAATAACGGCTATGGTTACGAAAAGTATTAGTACGTATTCAATGAGGCATTGATTGATTGTATTGAGTCATAAGAAAGAGAAAAAATATTTAGAAATGCATATGAAAATGATTACGTTCAGCCATTGAATGGATTTAAAAACGAACCGAATCCCTCAAAAATTATGAAAGGGAAGGGTAATAAAATTGTTATTTGTTTTTTACGTGCAATGTTGGGATATATTACAAGCCTCGACATAATACTATTCTCGCCTATTGGCTCGAGTAATACAAATCTAGGCCAGTAATATTTCCCCACATACCACAAAATAAATAACAATTTTATTACCAATTTAAAACCAAGCTGACAAATTTAATGACCAACGAGTGACTCATGAAAAAATCGTAAAGTGCGAAATGACGTCGTAGCGTGAATCTATTTCAGTAACCTAGAAGGTGTACAAGGCTATCTTCTAAATAAGCTAGAAAGCGGCTGGCTTTATTTTTTTGGTAAGACCGAGTTCATTTTTATATTGATCAGTGCCTCCAGTTTCTGTATACAGTGTCAAAGAATTCAGTTAATAGCTTTCAAGAGACAGTCCAAACAAAAAGTATCAATTGTGAATATTTAATCAAATAGGCAACAGTTGTATTTTGTGAGTCCTTTATAGGTCAGTGTTTAGTGCACTTGACGCAAGAGCGGAAGGTCGAACCCCGCCGGAATCTGGACTTTCCATTTCATTTCATCTCTTATCTATCACTGGTAATTTCTCATTACCTTTCGGCAAAGACCGCTTTGTCAATTTTTAAAGTTTCTTCATTAGTACCGAGTGCATCTCTGCTAACTTGTGACAAAGTCTGAAAGTAGGAAAACTGGTAACCGGACATTCTAAGCGCATAAACTATAAGGCAATGTAAGACAGAAAATGTGTGAACATTTCAAACAATAGTAGAAATGGTTGCAACTTAAATAAAATATTACAAAGTGACGTTCTCCCTTTTCTACTGAACTATGCGAAGGTTCTTCTGGTAACTGAAAAGAAAACATGCTTTAACACTAAAACTATATTTTTCATATGCTTTGTATAGAAAAACAATTGTTACCTTCTGTGTCATTGAAATGTTTTTGTGAATTCACGACGTTCCTTTTCTTGCCATTGAGTACTTTGTTGTAATTCGTAATGGTATGATTACGTCCAGTCGTCTCAAATGTAGTCCATATTTATTTAAAGTGTCATTTTTCTCTGTGTTCAAAACCCATTTTCATGCAAGATTTTCTCTTTTATATGCCCCCAAAAGATGGGCTTTTTAAAACTGCATCGTCTGACCGCTTGTCTGTCCGTCCGTCCGGTTTTGTGACCCTTCTAACATGTTGCCTTGTCTAGACTGTAACTTTGTCTTGCATTGAAGGATTTTAAAATTACTTGGCACAGATGTTCAGCACATCAAGACGACGTGTCGCATGCAAGACGCACGCCCCTACTTCAAAGGTAGGTGAATGTCACTTAGTTTTAAGGTATTGGGATCCGTTATATATTCCGGACTGTAACTTTGTCATGCATTAAAGGATTTAAAAATAATTTGGCATAGATGTTCAGCACATCAAGACAATGTGTCGCGTGCAAAACCCACGTCCCTACATCAAAGGTCAAGGTCACACTTAAGCATTTATAGCTAATGGAGCCCTGTATATATTCATAAATTCATGTCCGGACTGTTACTTTGTCATGAATTGAAGGATTTTAAAATAAGTTTGCACAGATGATCAGCACATCAAGACGACGTTACGCGTACAAGACCAACGTCACTACCTCAAAGGTAAAAGCCTCAATTACAGTTTAAAAGTAACAGAGTCCTGTATGCATGGTAACTCTGTCATGCATGGAAGGATTTTAAAATTACATTGCACAATTGTTGAGCACATGAAAATAACACGGACTCTGGGATACCTCTTATTGGGACATTCGTCACTTACGAGGAACAGCTCTTATTTATTTAATATTTAGTCATGAAAAGGATTCACTGCACGTGCTTTATTCTAATATTACACAGGTGGAAGGAATCCTTTGACTTTTTTCTGCAAGCTTTTCCTTTTAAAATGAATCAATAAAAAATTTGAAAAATTTTTTTTTCTACTCTTTTAAGAAAGGTTATGTATAAACAAGAGTCAAACTCTTCGATTCTTTCAAATTGAGACGTAAACAAAAACGACAGGAGAAATGAGAGCTTTAAGAAGAGTTTACAATTAAAATAAGCGTTTTCATTTACAAGGAAAATACACGCGAAAGCGTTTTCCAAACAAAAAATGCTATTCAGACAGGTTTTCCACAATCGGTACACCCATAAACAAATATTAGAAAATCGGCGAAGGTGACCTTACAGCGTCGATCACAGCGGTTTTTCGTTAATGTCAAATTGCGGCCAAAGGGAGGGTGCGCAGGTGACAGCTATTCAGGCTTACACACCGAAGGCGGAAAGGAAAGAGCATTAGCAACAAAAATCCCGAAAACCCCCCAGACAACCCATTTTGAAAGCGTCTACACATGAGTCAATTAGTTTTTGTTTCCGTCGCAGTACCGCAATATTTGGAATTTGTAAACCCGTCTAAGTCTTTCTGGTTTACAAACCCAGCTGGCTTTTCCTTGTAGAACAACCTTTCCATGACTTTTCTCCACATTTCTCTAAATTTTCTTTGTTTAACACCAGACATTCAACCCTTTTTCCGTCCTTTCAAGAGAGAAAAAGAAAAATTTTTCTTTTTTTTCCACCATATTACAGTACTACATCTGAAAAAAGTGAGCTGGATAATTGCATCATATAATTATGTTGTTTATTCCAGACATGTTTTCTATTTTGCAAATGTTTTGCTAAAAATGCACATTTTATGTTATCTAAAACATTCTAAACATTGCTTACTTTATCTGTTATTTTTATATCTGTTCACAATAAAATATCTTTATTGATCAAAGTATTTCCATGATGAATATATTACATCATTTATAAAGCTCTTAAGTACTTTGATGGCTTCGTCGAGTCGTATATCGTTGTATAAAGTCCCAGTCGAATATTAAAGATATTCAAAAAAGAAATATCAGAATGAAAATAGTCCAACCTGGCGCCCTTTTTCATAGCAAATCAGGAACTATGTAACGTTTATGATATTTGTTTTCAAGTCAGGGTATGGTATTTTCTAATGCGTGGGAATTTAGTCCCATATCCCCGTAGCAGCTAATTTCACCGTAGTCCGTGAAGTAAATCCAATTTAAAATCGTTTCCCCGTAGCCACGTGGCATCTAGTTTCCCGTAACCTTTGGACGCTGATATACTAGGGGATACAGTACCCACTTTACGAGGCGGCAGGGAAACTAGGGGATACTTTCACGAGGCTGCCGGGAAACTAGGTGCCACGAGGTAAACGTCACGGTGTTGAGGATTATTTATGTGTTACGGGGCTAACTTCACGGGACTGCGGGGAAACTAGGGGCTAAGGAGCTAACTTTACGGAGCTGCATGGAAACCAGATGCAACGTAGTTAACTTAAAAAGAGGTCGGTAAGCTAGATGCTATGGGGCTTACTTTTCGGTGCTGCGGAGAAACTATATCCTACGGGGTAATATCATGGGGCTTCGGGGCGAAACAATGCTTACTTCCTACTCGTTAAATTCTTCGGGTATGCAGGCTGCACTGGAATTTAATCGAACACGTTGCGGAAAAGGGGTCCAATTGACACGATATATTTTATTACAGAAGAATACTTCACCACAGAGAAAAATGAACACACATAAATTTCTCCTAACCAATTTGTCAGCCAATGAAAAAAAAAAAAAATAATAATATCAAACAGGGAATGCCACATACCAAAAACGCAGCCTCCCCAAAACGAACCCCACAGCACCCAGAAGTGCACACCACTATTGTGCACCGATATACCGATATTGAACAACAATGTTTAAGGCAGTGCATGAAAGTAGATATTGGTTATCAATAATACAAACGACAGCAGTTAAAGGTCCAGTACTAATGAAAGTGAAAATTCAAATATACTTTAAAAAGCACAGAAATAGATTATTTTTAAT